>CM055268.1:31648941-32189284 GCA_029237695.1 Conchocele bisecta
TTAATAGAAACAAATAATTTTACGTCCCTGCGGGGCTCCTTACTCCTTGTGTCGCCATGTGCGCATGAATACGTGTTCAGTAGCGGCCTAGATACCGCACCACAACGTAGACTGATTATCCCGTATATACATGCTCTAGTTTAACTATTGATGAACAAACTTCTAACTTGTATGGTTTCCTGTTTTAAATATTTAAATTGCTCTGTTATGCTAAACACAATAGCATTTAATCGAACGATATATGTTCCAATAACCAAGAACAAAAGTAAGATATTACTTAATCGTGACGAATTATTTATTAAAGACCGCCATTCATAACAATGTCAGTAAAAACCGATCGTATAATCGATACATTTAAAAAACGACCACAACATGCCGCTGAAAATGCGACTTACGTATATTTACGAAATGAACATAGATATTGGATACATGTTACATATATGTGGCTGTGACTGGAGAAATGAGGCTGATGGATTTTGTGACCAGTGTAGCGTGTGATCAAATGGTACACTCATGTAGCCTGTTAACACTGGTATCTGTATCGCTTGTTGGAAGAATGACGGGTGTTTCATTAATGGAATGACAAACAGTGCATATCCGATCAGAATATGCGGATGCACAGGTTGATCTACACTGGGTACAAATAACGTAAGCCCAATGTCTCCAGTCACAGCCACATACGTATTTTCTGATTAATAATCCTTATTTTTCTTAAATAATTTTTTTATTTGTTTTCTGGAATAACCACTGAATATGTTTTACTTTTAAGTAACAGTGTTACAGTTAAATACAATTGCATGCCAATCATATACCCCCTAACGGGGCGTATAATTCTTTTTTTATGAATTCGTTCCTATGAAATAACAATTCGTTCCCACGAAATAACAATTCGTTCCCTCAATTTAACAATTCGTTCCCACGAATTAATAATTCGTTCCCTCGATGTAACAATTCGTTCCCACGAAATAACAATTCGTTCCCACGGGAACGAATTGTTAATTCGTAAGAACGAATTGTTACATCGTGGGAAAGAATTGTTTATTCGAGGGAACGAATTGTTATATCGTGGGAACGATCAATTATATACCCCCGCAGTGGACGTAGAATTAATTTGTTTTTATTAATTCGTTCCCACGAGAAATATCAATTCGTTCCCTCAATTTCCCACGGGAACGAATTGTTAATTGGTGGGAACGAATTGCTATATCGTGGGAACGAATTGTTAATTCGAGGGAACACATTGTTATATCGTCGGAACGAATTGTTAATTCGAGGGATCGAATTGTGAAATTGAGGGAACGAATTGTTATTTCGTGGGAACGAATTAATAAAAAAAAAATCCGCGTCCCCTGCGGGGGTCCGTGATCATACATAGGATTTGACAATAAAGCAGAACAATGATGTAATAAAAGATAACAGAAAATGCATTTTTTTTTATTTTTGTGGGGGCTGTGTGCCCCCACAAAAATAAAAAAATGCATTTTCTGTTATCTTTTATTACATTATTACAATTCTTGTCGTGGTCATCTCCCATATGTATTTGAATGTTTCTATGACAAAGAAACTCGACTTACTTTATCATTTCAATATAAAATGTACAATAGAGAGCTCACACTCAAATATTAATAGTCGAATATACACGATGGTCTAATCGATGATTATGCGCGTGTATGTTTATAAACAATGGTAAATTAAAATATGGACATTCAAGAATGAATGTAGAGAACAGTTTTAACATATAAAATGAGTAGGAAAACTAAGAAATCAGGTTGCAGGTGTTACGTCGGAACTTTGGCTTAGTATAGCTTAACATGTGTTGCAGCAACGTAATGAATATGTCTTTATACATGTATATGGAAACATAACTTACTATAGTAGCTAACGAAATTACATAAATATTTACATTATCATGTCTGAAATTCGGAAAGTTTGATGATAAAAGCTTTTCACGGTCCACTCGGGCGGAATGCGAACCGGCAACCCCGACGCACTACATATACATAATACAGTGACGTCAACGATATCAGTATACGCAACCTCAACAACCCCCAAACGATTGCGCAAATGGCGCATAAAACGTCGACTCCACTGCAGTACACATGTCTAGGGTTTATATTTAACCCTTTCAACCCTAAATAACTGGAATGGATTTTTATATGTTAACTTTCCGACCAATTCAATAGTCACAACATTATTTTCAGACTTGTACATTTATGAAAATGGGGTGTTTTTGTTCTACAAAATATGAAAATTCCTTGTAAACGGTGCAGATCCTGATGAGACGGTTCGTCACGAGCCGGCTCATCTGGATCTACACTGTTTGCAAACACCACTATAGTGGACTGTTGTGTTGAAAGGGTTAATCTGTACGTGTTTCTAACTGTTCCTCTTTCTTGTACTCAGAAGCAGAGGCGTCGGGTAGTTGATAAAGTAATTTGAAGCCTCTGCTCGCCAGTCCAAGAGGGAGAAAAACGTGCATGTAATAAAAGCGAAACAAGCTCACACAGGGTCATGCATGTATTCACTACAACCCATGAATGAAACGACTTTCCAAACATATTTGAAACAAATGGAAAAGTAGATTGCGTTTGGTCAAACATATGATTGGCTACATGTGGCTGTGACTGTAGAAATGAGGCATATCGTGTGGCCTTATCTGTATTGCGTGATCTGTATTGCGTGTTAGCAGCATATGAGAATGACGGATATTTCATTGGTGGAATGGCGAACCCTGCAGATCCTGATCAGGCCGTGTGGAAGCATAGGCTAATCTGGATATACACTGGTCACAAAACCCATAAGCCATATTCTTCAGTCACAGTCACAAACACATATGCAATGATTCCGCCATCAAGTCTCATGTCTAGTGTGAAAGCATACATACTACCAGGCGAACGTATTTTAACATCAGGAGCCAATTTGATCAAAATTGCAAAGTATACTTATCTAGCAAAGTATACTTTGAGGGAGAAATTTTCAATTTAAGGATAAATTTATTAATTTTTATTATACTGAATTTATTACATTATCACCGCCATTTTGGCTGTGATAATGTAATAAATTCAGTATAATAATTCTGCATACGTTTAATAATCAAAGTATAGGCAGTCGGTAGTTCTATATGAAATAATGCATTTCGGGAAAAATAAATGATTACTCCCTGGAAGTATACTTTGCTAGACAAGTATACTTTACAAGTTTGATGAAATCGGCTACAGGTATATCAGTCACTCCGAGACTTGCAAATAAACTCCTGCCTTTTTCAAGACGAATCTGGTAAACTGTATGTCACAGTACACTAGCCTTGTATTATATATACAGTGGGACCTCTCTAAACCGAACGCCAACTAAACATATGTGATCTTAATTTTGATGAGTTTCTTGGTCATTTACCTTAGATGATAATGTCTGTTCGTGATCGCATAACTATGTCACAGAATGATCAAATTCGTGATTTACAGTGAAACCTCTCTAAGCCGGACACCCTGGGGACCTCCCAGGGTGTCCGGTTTAGAGGGGTTTCACTGTGTTAGGTAAAGTTTTCTGACACAGTTTCAAAATTTTATTTAACATGAATGATAGTGATTTGCATCCGTGGTTAATGTAAATGTAAAACGTTCTGGTCATGAATTCTAAATTTGCGCTAAATGTCAAACAGTTTCATTGACCGGTCATGATGAAAGCTAAGCCTCAGTCAATGACAATGCCTGATTTTGAGGACCAGAACGGAATAAATACAGCCGTGCATGTGTGTATGATACTGACTTTAACATATTTTCTGTGACTGGAGAAATGAGGCTTATGAGTTATGCGACCAATGTAGCCCCAGATCTGTCCTCGCAGCCTGATCAGGGCATGTACTGTTCGCCATTTAGTGCACGAAACAATCATACTACTTTTAGTTTATTAGTATGTATTTATAATTTTGATCCTTATAGACAAACGACATGATGACGTGATCTGCCAAACAGTGCTCAAATAAACAAACAATCGGTGAAAAGCCGTCTGAGTGCTCGTTCTGGGCCGAATTGACAAGGGGGCGAAAACGTTGAGTTAAAAATAGTTTTTGGTAAACCCAAAATGATAAATAGAGAATGTTATTCTGAGAATGGAAGCAGAAATTGAAGATTGTATTCGTGCACCGAGACATGGAGTTACGAATCGTGAAAAATCGAGTATGGCGGTTAATCGTCGCACCCCTAGACTACGGAAACATTTGAAATAACATAAATTTAGCTAAAAAAACAACTAAAAAAACATTTATCACACTGAAAAGGCGATCAAGCTAAGTTGTTAGAACTATTTTTGTTATGTTGTAAGCCCCGTGTTTTTAAAAAGTTCAACCCGCAAAATATGTGCTGCGACCGACAAATTCGGATGTTGGTTGTATAAATCTACACTAGCGCTCGAATAACAGGGTCGATTACAGGGTCGATTACATTTAACTTTGCGAACGTTTTGAACGTTATTGGAGCACCATTGGCGATGCAATTCGCAGTCGTATATAGTTGCATTTTATCATCAGTTGAATTGGAAAATAGATTAATCAATGGGAACATTTTACTATCGATTTACCGCCAACTCTCCCAATTATTGATGCTATTTCAATCCCATTTAAAATATGTCGTAATATGTGGCGTTGTCTGGTGGAGAATTTATGCTTTTGGCATGTGTGACCAATGCAGAAAATTGAGACCCAGTCTGATCAGGGTCTACACCGTTCATCATTCAGTCAGTCTTTCCAACAAACAGCATATATCATTATCTGGTTACACGAGTGTACTAGCTGATCACGAGCTAGGGTGGTCACAAATGTCATAATTTCAACTTTTACAGTCACATGTGATATTCTTTGTAAGAATATGTCAACTCTTGATAGGCAATGCCGCAATCATGCCAAGAGCCAGCTATTTATTTCAAGATGGCCACCATTCATGGTTTAAAACTCCGAGTTTAGCAACCTATGCATTAATATATAGAGAATAGTAGGTTAGTGCCGTGAATGGGAAAAAATATCTGGCAAGGCTCAGGAAACGGGATGGGCGAGGCTCTGCCGAGCACATCCCGTTTCCATGCCGCGCCAGATATTTTTTCCCATTCACGGCACTAACCTACTATTCTATTTATCCCGTCAACACCTACAAATGGCTGTAAAATGCAAAAATTGTATTGACTGGATATCAAAAATGTTTCACGGCACCGTGTTTTACGGCACATACTCGCTGTGTTGACGGGATAATAATACGTTTTAGGTGGCTAACGTTTCATTTTCGGCAAAAGTAGCATAATAGTGACAGATACCAAATAGTGACGGACCAATTTTTTCTTTCATAGCAATTGTAGGCGTCATTGGAAAAGGGAGGCTAAGTCCTTTATGGACTTAGCCCCCTTCTTCCACTGACGCCTATAGTTTGAAATATTGTTCCACCAATTAGGCCAGCTGATAGCTGCATTTTGCTTGTATAATCAATGTTATACACCGGATTTCCCAGTGCGTTTCCTGATATAGATCATGCCATGTACATCTGTCGTCTAGCAGAATACATTGTATGTTAACTGGAAATGGCTTGCATAAAGCGGTACGATTCAGACAGTCGGAGACGTATAATTGGGTCACAATCTGACAGAATCGGGCTTATTGGATTGCCTTTGAGACTAGTGTAGATCCAGATCAAACTACGCGTTAGCGTAGTTTGATCCGGATCTACACTGTTCGTCAAACGGCAGGCGAAATATGAAAAATAACTAAGTGCCTGTTTAAACATATCAATAGCATGTTATCCACAATATAGTCAAACATCTCTAAACCGGGTGTCCGGCTTAAAGAGGTTTCACTGTAAATCAGGCATTTGATCATCCTGAGCCATAGCTGTGTGATATGCGAGCACGAACAGACATTATCACCAGAGATAAATTACCAAGACACTCATCAAAACTAAGATCACTAAGCTGGGATTGAATGCAAGCTTTGAGAAATTCCCTCCCTCCAACGTGCGTATAGGAGAACACATTCAAGTAAGGAACTAACCAAGGTGCATGATCACGTGGTACTAACAACAACAACAACAAGTACCGATTTAAAGTACGTATTCTTGTATAGTGTCCTTATTACGTAACGGGTTTTGATGAAATATGGAGCATCAAACGCGTCTTGTTAAGCTGCATTTGGTGGTCGGTCTCTGTATTTCCGCCCAAACTTCTGTCGTTTTTGCGAAGAATCGATTTCCGTGTCTCCGACACGGAAATCGATTCTTCGCAAAATCGACATAAGTCTGTGCCGAACTCCCTGGACCACCAAATGCATCTCATGAAGACGCGTTTACTGCGCCATATTTCATCAAAATCCGTTGCATATTAAGGAAAATATCAAATAATACTTACTTTGGAGTGGGCGACGTTCTTGTTGTTGTAACCACGTGATCATATACCTTGCTAACTATACCGGTCAGGAGTGAAATCGGTCTGTATTTGTCATAGCATTGTCCCATTATAGGTGGCCATTGTAGTGTGCTTGTACTTAATGCCGAGTGGTCAGACTATAATTGGTTTTATCTTTGATAGAAAAGTACATAGGCATTGGTAGATTGCTGAAATATGTTGCTCCTCAAACGGAGCTACAGAGCCACGCAGGGGACATGGATTTTATTTATTAATTCGTTCCCAGGAATTAACAATTCGTTCCCACGATAATAACAATTCGTTCCCTCGAATTAACAATTCGTTCCCTCGAATTAACAATTCGTTCCCACGGAATGACAATTCGTTCCCTCGAATTAACAATTCGTTCCAACGAAATGACAATTCGTTCCCTCAATTTAACAATTCGTTCCCTCGAACTAACAATTCGTACCCACGAATTGTTAACTCGTGGGAACGAATTGTTAAATTGAGGGAACAAATTGTTATTTCGTGGGACCGAATTAATAAAAAAAATTATACGTCCCCTACGGGCCTCCGTACGGAGCCATGTACTATACACGAGTATTTTAAAATTATTTAAAGAAGTAGTGACTAAATTTACTGCCTTATATTGATGTTTCTGACTTTTGTCAGCCAAAATCAATCAACAACGAAACAAACATTGGCCGTTTTTACGCTCTTCACGAGTCTTTATGAATTATCCTGTCCAAACCTACATAGCATAAAGCCAACATATTCAAACACTTTAGATCTAGGTAAGACGGTTCGTCACCAGCCGTCTCATGAGGAGCCACAGTATTTGTCAGTATTTGTCAGTTTTAAGATATTAACAAAATATAAGTCATGTGATCAATAAACTAGACAAAAACAAAATAGCATGAACCAGTACATGTACGTGTCGGTTATTTAAAGGTCTTCCCAGACGTTGCCGAATGGCTGTGAACCGCAAGTTTTATCCACTTACATAGGCGTTGTCAGGGAGGTTCGGTGGATTCGTACGAACCCCTTTTTTGAGGTCAGTCGGATAATTTGTTATGTAAATGAGGTCCTCGATAGTCATTTTCAGTGCCTGAATGAGTAGACAGTATATTATTCAAATGCCTTATTAACAAAACACAGTCAAGCAACGCCAAACGTACAGTGGGGTCAGCGTGTAAGTGCATACACGAACGAACACAACAGGTTGGAACCAACCTGTCGTGTTCGTTCGTGTGTGCACTTACACGCTGACCCCACTGTATTGCACCCTGGAGATTTGTCCGGTTCGTCGAGGTTTCATTGTAGAAGAGCACATTTGGAAAAGAAGTCAAAATATCAAACAACAGCTGACGACCATTTTCGGTTTCCGCCTTCTAAGGGTTAAACACATGATGTAACCATAGCGCTCATTACATTCCATGAATTACACCACACGGAATTGTAATATTGCAATATCACATATGCATATTGTCACATCTGTCTGGAAAACATATGCATAATAAAGAGTGGATTACAATATAGATATTTCAATGACTATAGAGAATAAGGTCAAGCTGTACACATTTGTATCCTACAAATGTCCCGCAGGGGACGTAGAATAATCTTTTCTTAATTCGTTCCCACGAAATGACAATTCGTTAAACTAATAAGCAGCTACTGCATTTTACTCTATAAAAATGGTTTTGACAGCACATGAGAATCGTCTCCAGTGGAGACGATTCTCATGTGCTGTCAAAACCAGGTTTAGGGGTCGCCTTGGACGTTTTGACTCAATACTGGGTCATTCGAATTTAACCTGTTCTACGACCCCGCGCGGTGTAAGGGACCACGGTTTGCCTGCATGTACGGGGGGATAATCCACGAGCTTTAGCCGTAGATCGGGCTCTAAGTAATTTATCTCACGTCCATATTCATACTGTGCTCTTCTGCTAAATTTGTCGCCGAGAATATTTCAACTAAACTGCACATATACTCGTACAGAGCCATGCGGAAATTCGCAGTATATATACAAAAAATGTATAAGAAACTGACCTGTATTACTATTACAATTACGAATTGCAAGTCCTCATTGCTAATTGCGTACGTAGTGTTTTCTTGTTTAATTGTATCGTATCTGGGACTATGTATACCCCTATAATGAGTTCTCAGTGATATGTATTGTCGCTATAGTGAACTGCTACTTCGAATACATGTCAATTTACACGAACCACTTGTTAAAAACTGGTAAACGTCGATAGTGAACTACTATTTCGAAAATATACAAATTTAGATCAGTATATATGTTTATGAACATCGCACATTGACAAACATGGTATGTAATTAATGTGTGGAAATGTTATTCATATTTACATGTATGTGCTCGAAGTATTATATTATTAAAATACTGTTGTCGGTGTATTTCCAATGGTTATCTTAGCGGTCTATCTATCCATGCGGCTGTCCTATCCAGGAACTACAGTGGGACCTCTTTAAACCGGACATTAATACAACATATCGATGGTCTAGTAACATAAGGTCGTAACTGCTATGCTTTAGCATAGCAGTTACGACCTTATGTTACTAGACCATCGATATGTGATCTATGATGGGTTTCTTGGTCATTTGTCTCAGATGTTAATATATGTTCATGATTCCAAAGCACATAAATACATTTCAGAATGGTCATATGCCTGATTTACATTGGAACCTCTCTAAACCGGACACCCTGTGTGTCCGGTTTAAAAAGGTTTCACGGTTGTTCATGTTATCATGTTATGCGCCGTGAATTATATCTTGGGAATAACTATCTTACATGATGGATAATTTGATATGGTCTTATGAAACCAGTCATGCCAACTCAACACAAATGTTATATTTTAGTTATTGCATAATGTTATTTTCTTATTTTTCACCCAGGGTGTATGTTGTTACCACTCAGTTGAACCGTCTCGTCGAGACGGTTCAACTGAGTGGTAACAACAAATACTTTTGACGAGAAATGAGAAAAATTACAGAAACTATTTTTTAGAATTTAGGATACCGATATATGGATATTCCGGATGACATTTATTCATAGTTCAGCTGAGTGGTAACAACACACACTTTTGTTGAGAAATGTGAGAAATTGCAGAAAAAAAATATTTAGAATTTTGAATACCGATATATGGATATTCCTCATAGAATCCATTCTTGGTATTGTAACGAGACACACTGGGGATGAAGCAATGCATATACATTTGCACCACAGATATATATTTGATTCGTAGAGACGGTGACCTACCTTACATCCGGTGACGCTATGGGTTGCCAGTTCCACTTTGGCAAAGTTGCCCTTGCCCAAGGTCACTCCGTCCATAATATACCGCCCTATGCATTGTATCTTCTTGCCCATGATCGCAGCATTATAATCCAAGGCCGCAATGGTACAAGCTTAATTCCTCCATTATGAGCAACTCATGAAAATCGAATACACCCACTTCATTATGGCTGCTTAATCCAGTATATCGAAATCCAAAAATCGCGTCTCATGTTTAACATTCCAAACCGCTTGTAGCGTCGTGTTTGCCCCGGCGGAAATGGCAGTCGATTCGCGCCGATGTAGGGTTCGTCTGCTGAATACGGAATATCGAACTTGCCATCACAACGAACTTCATTACTGCATTATTGTTTTCAATATCGATGTTGGGAGATAGAACGCTTTCTATTTGATTAACACTGAATTACCATCAATTATTCCCATTTTCGTTACATACATGCAGACGACACACTGATATTACAGACACATATCCAAACAGCGATATTCCGTTCGCCGGAACTGAGCAGACGACAACGCGCGCGCCACACAACAGACGTCGGAACTACAAATTGTCCTTTCGTAAACATACAACAACGGCGGGACAACATTCACTCATGTTTTTCCTTTCTGCTACACGAAATTGTCATAATGGGCAATCATGAGTATTGTTCGTCTGCAAACGCGAATATCAGCTCTGCAGGCCGTACTTGTCGTCTGATCGATACCATTATGTATGAAAATATGCTGAACTGGCAGCCGGCGTCACGAATCAATTGCATATCTATCTGTACCAGCCCTGGAAACTACATATGACCAATATATCACCAGTAATCCATAGGTATCATCCAATAAACACTATCACGTGACTCCAGTGTCATGGAATGTTCATAAAATTAATTATGCAATACAGCACGTGACATTGTTGCCATGGGCACAACGTCTGCTTTGGATCGATCGGTGTTTATCCATTCCGAAGATGGGTAAAGAGAGACTACCGAGGAATCCGAATCGATCAGTTGCAGGCGGCGCTTTTCAGCAGACGATATGAAACTGCAGAAAGTCCCAAGTTTTACTTTATTTGGTTCCATCCGGTAGACGGTTTATTATTACAATGGAACCCCTCTAATCAACAGGTGGGAGACTCGGACCTAGGACCCAATACTTGGCTCATTTGAAAAACGTTACCCCACCCACCCATTTCAATACACTATACCTGATAGCTTTTTCCAAGGTCGATAACAGTTTGTGGGGCATTGCGACACAGGTGGAAGACTCGAAGCTAGGACCCAATATTTGCAAAATGTTACCCCACCCACCCATTTCCATACACTATACATGTGCCGAACAATGTGAACGAGCGGGCCAACGCACTAGTCAGGAAATGGAACGCTATTCCCAACGCCGTGGTCCAAAATTACGTCAATTCCATACGCCCGTGGTGGACACAACATATATTAAACAGATAATAGTTCAATTTCGACCTAACATAAAACATTATCTCATTGATAACATCAACTAGAAATGCAAAGCGATTTCTTTTGGAAACTTGTGTTTTTCAACTTTGCACCTCCTGTTTGCCGTAATCATAATTTTTTGAGTATGCGATCAACTTTTAGATTTCCAACAGAAATGCAGATGTGTTGCCAAATGGTCACTTGACATATACATTCAACACCATGTATGTATCTCTTGAAATGACCTAGATATGAACAAAATAGGTACAGTAAAGTTTCTTTTTTTGCTCAGTATAAATCAGAACCCGACTAGCCACACATGTCATAAGCCTCGTTTCTGCTGTCTACATGTGTTTGTTGTTGTAACTGGAGAAATGGTGCTTATTGGTTGTGCAACCAGTGTAACCCCAGATCAGTCTGAACAAGGCCTGCACTGTTCGCCATTCCATCAATGAAATAGAAATCGTTATACTAAGGCTACAGGAGTGTGCTATTTGATCTGGAGCTAAACTGGTTAAAAATCCATAAGCCCCATTTCTCCACTCACAGATACGAATGCAAATGCATCTGTCTGTGACCGGGCATTGTGACGGGCTGTATAGTAAGTAGTTGTAGTTCTGTGTCGAGAACAACACAGACATGTCTTGTGATTTTGTACCATCGGATATCAGCGTAATTTCATGAAATACGTTTACAAAATTTACAATATTTTCAATAAATGTCGTCAAACGTTGACATAATTTTCAGAGTACATGCGGAATTATATTCCGCATGTACTCTGAAAATTTTGTCAACTTTTTACTTTATTTATAAAAAATAATGCAAATTTTGTAAACGTATTTAATGAAATTACGCAGATGTCCGAAGGTACAAAATCACATGGCATGGCTCAAACACAGGCTTGACGGGACAGCTGGCGCAGTTTACGTATTTAAATAAGCATAACACACAGACACGTGTTACGATTTGTTCTACACTAATCACGGAGACATCCGACACAGTGTATGTAGCATTATTAAGCGCCGACTGGCATAATTAAAATGTTCAATAATGACAATATTGGAACATGCTATCAATAACATAACTGTGGCTGTGACTGGAGAAATGGGGATTTGTGACCAGTTTATATTCTGACAATAGCTCACTTCTGTAATCTGATAACGATATTATATTGTTAACGGGTGTTGTGTTAATGTAATGGCGAACAGTGCAGATCCTGATCAGACTGTGCGGACGCACAGTCTGATCAGGATCTACACTGGTCGCGAAGCCCATAAGCCCCATTTCTCTAGTAACAGCCAGAAATGACGAAACGTTTTACACTCAATTTAGTAAGATCTTTGACGACATCATCAACATGTTTGAACCAATTCGTACTCATTAAGCGGTGAAACGACAAACTATTCAGATTTTGTAAATTTACGATACAATGCCATCCAGTGAATACATTTATATGAAACCATTGAACAATTATTTATGTATCTAATAGTTAATGGTAGGAATTGACTCAAATAACCTGCCATACCCGGTCATATGAGCCTGGCATATTATTCAGCCAAAATCAGTTTGTTCATATATCCGTGGAATGTTCATGAATTGTTTGTGTTTTTACTATAACCATATGTATATAACCGTGTTAATTTGTGACAACACTCTTATAAAATTGTTTACTGCACATGGTGTGCTTAAACTTCTTCAAAACGTATTTCCAATTCAAAACGAAACGTATGTCACAATTAGACAAACATTCTCTACGTTCAAACAATACGTTCATCTACAATATGCGCCAAACCAGGTCTGATTGTGAACCATTCAAGTCATGACTATTCTATGAAAATAAGTTACTTTTGTAACTGTGTATGTGCCTTCGAGATTTGAATGTATCTAGTGTTCTAATTTGCTGTTCTGAACAACGAATCGATGCACGTACGCCTGGTGAGGCACGGTTCTGTGCCAATATTTGAATGACCTAGTTTGGTCTAGTTTTTGTCATTCTGTACTATATTTCGATGTGCTGTTTCATACTGGATGTTGCCAATGGATGACTGATATGTTTTCCAAAGTTTCAAACTAGATGCACGGCCCGACAATAATTCTGAACAAAATGTCATTGCCATACGAAAGAAACATAAACCTTGAGGAAGTCAGGTGTGTATATTTTGATCACGTAAAAGCTTCTGTGATCCGTGATATATCGGTGACTCTCAAACACGATGTTTCGTTATAATGCCTTGCTTACAAGCTTGGGGACTGGCTTTATTAAGACGCTTAATAATCATATGCCGATCGCAAACTGCGTTAAAACCGAGTCTGATTTTTTCATAGAAAAGCCCGAGCACCCAAAATTAGCTCGCGTCATAAATAACATCTGAAAAGTGTATAATGATTTTCGAAATTATGATGACGCTTCCTTGAGTGTGTACCTGGCTTTTTGCCTTCCATCTCTCCGGCCAGTTTGTCTGACTCAGCTCATGGCTCCTCGGACTAGGCCACCTGTATGGTCTCATGAAGGGAGAATTGGCTACAGGAAACGTTACGAGGTATGTGGTGGTCAAGGTGCCAATGTGCATTTACTTGATGGACATATTGCATTGCAAATTTATATAGTTCTCTTGTTATATTTCATGTTCGCTACTCTCCTGAGATGGGGAAAATAATTATTTGGTTCCATCCGGTAGACAGTTTATTATTACAGTGTAACCCCTCTAAACCCGACACTCTGGAACATATGGATGTCTAACTTAAATGTGTTTCGCTCAGTGTTATGTATCTCCGATTACAATGACTTTTCTTGATTGCAAAACACTAGAATGCGTCATGAAGTGCTCACATGTTTGATTTACTATGGAACATCTCCAAACCGGACACCCTGGGGACCTCCCATGGTGTCCGGTTTGGAGAGGTTCCACTGTATATGCATACATAAATATAATGCTTACAGTGTATGATTTATAGTTATCTTGATGGTCTAGTAACATAAGGTCGTAACTGCTATGCTAAAGCTATGCTTTAGCATAGCAGTTACGACCTTATGTTACTAGACCATCAATATGTCTCTGTCGTCGCTAGTATCTTGAAAATAATGCCTTCACATATCTGTTTGTGCAGGTTATTCGTCCTGACACTGCGATCATATTTACCCCTTACGCATTTTCCCTAGTACATGATTAATAAGGTGACTTGTCGGCCGACAAGATACTTTGATCACAGGGTCAACCTAATTATGCCGTGCCATGGGAAGAAAACAGCCAACATGTTTTCGCCCGACGGTGTAGTCAGAGATGATGGCGATGTAATTTAATCACTCCTCCATTATTTGTCAGTCTCTGGTTCAAAATGTCCACAAATGAATATGACTACATATAAGCTTATTTATAAGCGTATGTAGTTGTATTCATGTTAATTTTTGGAGTCTTGCTACCGTATTCAAGCGATGTGTACTTTCGCATGGCCGTGCATAATTATGTTGTTGCCTACGCTACCATTAATTAATATAATAATAACTAAACAGGGCAAGCACACCAGTATATGTGACCGTTACCGGAGAAAATGGGCTTCTGTGATGTTTGACCCGTGAAGCTCCTGGGGTGCGTTTCACTAAACTTCGTACGACTAAAATGTTCGTAAGTGTAAATTTAGGAACGTCTGTAAATTTCAATTGATGGATTTACATTTATTGAGCATAGGCTGCATATGCAGCCTATGCTCAATAAATGTAAATCCAATAATTGTTTACAAGAAAACATTGTTAATGTGAAATTTACAGACTATCATAAGTTTGCACTTACGAACATTTTAGTCGTAAGAAGTTTAGTGAAACGGGCCCCTGCTGATCTGCTAGCACACTCGTGTAGCTTGATTACCACCTACACTGCTTGTTAGAAGCATGACGGGTGTTTTATTGATAGAATGAAAAACAGTGCATATCCTGATTAGACGGTACGGATGCACAGGCTGGTCTGGATCTACACTGGTTGCAAAACCCATAAGCCCCATTTCTCCAGTCACAGTCACACATACAGTTAATTACAGTCTGTCCGCGGGGTTACGTTTATTTTCTATTCATCACGTGTGTTTCTTTTTTATTAGAGTATTTTCCAATATATGTTTATTTGCTTAAAGTCTCATCATTCAATGTACATGCTAACAAAATGATAAAATAAACATTATAGGAACCGCACGTGGCTATTGTGACATTGTGACCGTGGATGTTAAGGGAAGTCGGACCAAGAATTATCAGAGACTATATGCATATACATGTATATGGATCGCACCGAATATTACACATGCACTTGTCGAGTCGGACCAGTCTGGAAGTATTCAAACATTACTGTATGTATATGACTGGCTGTGACTGGAGAAATAGGGTATATTGGTTTTGCGATCAGTGCAGGGGCCCGTTTCACTAAACTTCTTACGACTAAAATGTTCATAAACACAAATTTAGGATCGTCTAGAAATTTCAATAGATGGATTTACATTTATTGAGCATAGGCTGCATATGCAGCCTATGCTCATTAAATGTAAATCCAATAATTGTTTACAAGAAAACAGTGTTGATGTGCAATTTATACACTATCATAAGTGTGCACTTACGAATATTTTTGTCGTACGAAGCTTAGTGAAACGGCCCCCAGATCCAGATCAACCTGTGCATCCGCACAGTCTGCATCCGCACAGTCTGCATCCGCACAGTCTGATCAGGCTCTGTACTGTTTGGTATTCCATCAATGAAACAACAACCATGGTTGTACCAAACAATATAGACCGTTATCATGCAACAGTAGCGGGCTATTTCATCAGGAGCTACACTGGTTACAAACCTCATAAATCCCATGTCTCCAGTCACAGGCACAGATATACAGCTGAACTGCCGAGAATAGCCACCTCTCTACAAGAGCCCCCTCTCTGTAACAGCCAATAGTTTCTACAGTGGAACCTCGCTAAACCGGACACAGAGACAAAGTAGTTGTACTTACTTTTAATATTTTCCATTGTCATTTACATCCAATGATCACGTATATTCATGATCGCAAAGCATCCACGCGTGTCTTGAAGTAGTCATCTTTCTGCATTACAGCGGAATATGTCTAAAAGAGCTGTTCCACTGTATCTGTATCAGACAAACCGCTTTATATTTAACCTACATACAACAACCATCTCTCTACAGCAGCCAGTGTTGTGTGTTCCCGTGACTGGCTGTAGTAGACAGGGGCCCGTTTCACTAAACTTCGTATGATTAAAATGTTCGTAAGGAGGTCCCCAGGGTGTCCGGTTTAGAGATGTTCCACTGTAAATCGGGCATTTACCATTCTGATACGTATCTGGTTGCTTTGCAATCATGAATATGCATTATCATCTGAGATAAATGACAAAGAAACCCATAGAAATATGATAAAAGGCGTTATCTTGGTGTTCGGTAGTTCAACTGTAAATATAATTTAGCCTATTGGTAACAGTGAATAGTTGCCCGATCACAACCGTGTGCTTTATGATACGAGTGCGGGCTGAGGACACCCACACGTCAGGGGCCCGTTTCACTAAAGTTCGTCAGTGCAATTATATAATTGTTTGCAAATGATGAAATCAGATGGGTATGGAAGGTGTTCGAGTCGATTCCCACTCTTAAATATAAGCCGAAACGAAACGAAAATGAAATCACATGTATTGAACTGAATGTCCATGTTGGTAAAATACATTAGCATCTTATGTATACCTTGCAAACTCATGGAGTTGACTGGATCAGTCAGGTTTCTAGGGATTTACCTTGCACACTCATGGAGTTGATTGGATCAGTCAGGTTTCTATGGATTTACCTTGCACCCTCATGGAGCTGACTGGATCAGTCAGGTTTCTATGGATTTACCTTGCACCCTCATGGAGTTGACTGGATCAGTCAGGTTTCTATGGATTTACCTTGCACACTCATGAAGTTGACTGGAGGAGTCAGGTTTCTATGGATTTACCTTGCACACTCATGGAGCTGACTGGATCAGTCAGGTTTCTATGGATATACCTTGCACACTCATGGAGTTGACTGGAGCAGTCAGGTTTCTATGGATTTACCTTGCACACTCATGGAGCTGACTGGATCAGTCAGGTTTCTATGGATTTACCTTGCACAATCATGGAGTTGACTGGAGCAGTCAGGTTTCTATGGATTTACCTTGCACACTCATGGAGTTGACTGGAGCAGTCAGGTTTCTATGGATTTACCTTGCACATTCATGGAGTTGACTGGAGATCAGTCAACTCCATGAGTGTGCAAGGTAAATCCATACAAATATCTGTACGAACTTTATTTTATCGTCCAAACATTAGTGAAACGGGCCCCAACATTCTGACGACCATCTGTTTGGTGTAGACCGGTTTTCGTGTTGTCGTACGTGATTAATTATTTAATTACATATCGCTTAACACATTAATGGACAGGTGTAATATTTCAAGCAACATTCTTTGCAGCGGTCAGCATTTTTGCCCTTGTGTAATCCTAGGGCATTGGCTTTATTTTATTAATATCTTTATCAGTTTCCCCAATGTATGCGAATGTGTACAACAGATATACAAATAGTTGCGCACGTATACAAGGTGTATGATCACGTGGTTATAACAACAACAACAAGTACTGAAACATCCAGATGCCCTCCGATTCAAAGTACGAATTCTTTTATTTTGTCCGGATTTTGATGAAATATGGCGCATCAAACGCGTCTTGTTAAGCTGCATTTGGTTGTACTTTGGGCCAAACTTCTGTGGTTTTTGCGAAGAATCGATTTCCGTGTCTACTGACACGGAAATCGATTCTGCACACAAACCACATAAGTATGTGCCGAACCCCCGGGACCACCACATGCAGCTCATGAAAACGCGTTTGATGCGCCAGTTTTCATCAAAATCCGTTGCCTATTCAGGAAAATATCAAATAATACTTACTTTGGAGTGGGCGCGCTTTCAACACGTTCAGCCATTGTTGTTGCTGTTGTAACCACATGATTATGCACCTTGGTAGTGATGGGGGGGGGGATTAGTTAGAAGAAGAAGAATTCACATAAGAACAAAAGCTTGTTTTCTAATCCCGTTTCAAACTACGGGGCGCCATGCAGGACAGGTTAATTATGTGTACAAAATTGAGTTTTGTAACACTAAAAATCACAAAATTCAATTCTGTGTCACAAAATTCAATTCTGTGTCACAAAATTCAATTCTGTCAATTCTGTGTCACAAAATTCAATTCTGTGTCACAAAATTCAATTATGCATACGTTTCGTATACAAAATTCATTTTTGTTATAAAGGATTCAATTTTGTAAGACAGAATTGAGTTTTGTGAAGAAAATTCAGTTTTGTGGGACAGAATTCATTTTTGTCCACAAAAATTAGTTTGCGTAGGATAGTCTATGTCATCTCTACGTTGATTGGTTGAGATCGGTCTTAGTCCATTTTACTAAATGGTGGAGTACACTTGCAGGTTTACATATTTCAATGCGAAAATATAACCCAATATATCAATATTATACTTCTTTATGGACAGTTATTTTGGTTATATTATGATTACAAATGAGTGGTCACACCATATAAGCATATATACTTTGAAGGAGAAATAAGAAAAATATTCAGAATTTTCCCTCAATTATGTAAACAGGATCAAACATAAAGTAGCCGGGCCGGGACATAGCTAGACCTGAGAGCATGCCCATATATAGAGAATACCAGGCTAGTGTATTTTGATATCAAGTTTATCAGGCAAGGCTAGGAAACGCGTAGGAATTCCGAGGCTTGCCGAGGAATTCCTACCGTTTCCGAGCCGAGCCTGATAAACTTGATATTAAAATACACTAGCCTGGTATTCTATTTATCAGGTAACGTTTTATGCTCGAAAATGACATTAGATGACGTCGTATTCTAACAGTAGATCTAACCTTGTGAAACAAATGGTATTGGATCTGTGTCTACTAGTTGCGATGTTACGTGTTCGCAACTATGTGTCTACATGCATTATTTACAGTATGCACCATCTTAGTATCCATGGTATCTACACAAATACTACAAATGGTTTCCTCAAATGGCCCAATACACACATTCTGTTTATAAACACAGACAGCAGTCAGAACACAAGCCACAGCGCGTGTATTATTGATTTAACTGGGGCAGATGTACCTTGCGATACACAATAAATGACGTCAGTACTCGTGGGAGATCTACATGTACATGAATTATGTGTACAATTATAACGCAAATGAGTTTAAATACGAATGGGTTTGTCAACGTTTGACTGTTTGGAGATAGTTGAAGCAAAATGGCAGAATGAGAAATGAATCATCGGCAGAATGAGAAATGAATCATCGACATTGAATGTGTAGATCGGCGACCGTGACCCATTTCTCCAGTGCAGTTTCTGACCAATGGTAGTCCTTCTTACATGCGTGTGCAGATATTGACAGAATTGAATTTTGTGACACAGAATTGAATTTTGTGGCACAAAAGTGAATTTTGTGACACAGAATTGAATTTTGTGACACAGAATTGAATTCAGAATTGAATTTTGTGACACATAATTGAATTTTGTGGCACAAAAGTGAATTTTGTGACACAGAATTGAATTTTGTGACACAGAATTGAATTCTGTGGCACAGAATTGAATTTCTTTTTTTAATTGAATTATGTGGCACAAAAGTGAATTTTGTGACACAGAATAGAATTTTGTGGCACAAAAATGAATTTTGTTGACAAAATTGAGCCATGTCCCACTTGGCGCCCCGTACAAACTGTATGTATCACATGTTTGTATATCACTTATCATATAGAAATACATATTGTTTATACTAGAGATTAGTTATGGCATGATTGTCCGACTGTACGGTTGATTATCCATCGTTTTCCCATCGCGATTTTTGGTTCCGTGACCCTGACTGGTAGATGGGCAATATGAAATATTATTTGCGGGAACAACACCATACTACAAGTATATACATCGTCAACATATTCTACACACAGATTACGAGGATATCTCCTCGATAGTATAGTGGTAAGTATCCCCGCCTGTCACGCGGGAGACCGGGGTTCGATTCCCCGTCGGGGAGCAACTATTTTTTTCGAAAAAACGTTAAAGTGTTCGTATATGCAGTGCTCACCTACATCCATAAAAACCTTTCTGAGCCGGACAACTTGGTGTCCGCTTTAAAAAGTTCATCTGTATATGTGTATTGTATTTTCAGGTAACGACAATTATTACAAAGCTATATCGGACGTGAGAGAGATCACACGTCGAGTGAACAATGTAGTACGATTGCGCGTATGATGGCTTTATCATATACTGTCGTACGATCATTTATCACGTTCAACCCTACCCACATATGCCAACACTGTACATCCAGATGAGCCGGCTCTCATCAGGATCTACAGCATGTGTTACTAGTGTCACTAGTCACTAGTATGAAAAAGCCAATGTAGGATATCCAAGTTTAGACTGTCTGTATCATTCATTTAAATATAATTCCAGCACAAAAATATTTACACAATTCCCGAACATTTGATTGGTCCGTAGCAAGTCTCTGTCCAAAATTTATATCCCAGTAAACTCCCATGCCGAACTACTTTCCGTAACCGTCAGGTGCAGTTAAAATAATTCTTAAGAAAACGGAAAATAAGCACATTTGCTTAATGCTGGAATTATAAGGAATGAATGGCCTTTTTGTGGAATTTATCGGGGATATAAACTTGGAAAAGTCGCGGGAATACTGGACGAGGCCTTCCGGCCTTCGTCCAGTATTCCCGCGACTTTTCCAAGTTTTTACCCCGATAAATTCCACAAAAAGGCCATTCATTCCTATAATAACGCATGCACTGGTTATCAATAGGAAGTTGAGTTTGACTTGTGAATGGCGTAACTATAATACGCACAAGGTACAACGTATCTCCTCGATAGTATAGTGGTAAGTATCCCCGCCTGTCACGCGGGAGACCGGGGTTCGATTCCCCGTCGGGGAGCAATTATTTTTATGTTAATTTCAGGATACATATCATCGCCACCCTGTCCGTCTGTTCATCTGTATGTCTGTCTTCCCGAGACTTGCATTAAATGTATTGGCTTCCTATTACAACTGCTACTGTATGTATGGCTTGAAGCTAGTTCCCATTTTTACCAATTACTGCCAATTTTTTCATAATGCGGTGGAATGTAATATACTGGACTGACCTCATTACAGAAAATGTCCACATCGGACGTGAGAGAGACCAACTATTCATAACAGTGATCAAATGTCGTGATTTCTGTTTATGATGCCTGTGTCATGTTTGTACTGAATATAATAAACAATATGATGCAAACGTCGCAAGACATTATGTCTTAGTAATTGTTCACATATTGAATATTTAAGAAATTAAATGTGAGGGAGCTGTAGCGACTGCAGCATTTAGTTCCTTAAAAAGCCAATATGTAAACAATAGCATACTTATAATTAGCCAGGTTCATAATGCAGTCTCCCATCTGATATTTCATTTCCTGTCGAATGGCGAGTCGTTACACCAATAGCCTATTTCATCAACATTGCAAAGTATACTTTACTAGCAAAGTATACTTTGAGGGAGAAATCATTTATTTTTCCTGAAATGCATTATTTCATATAGAACTAACAAATGCATATATGTCATGATTAAAAGTATGCAGAATTATTATACTGAATTTATTACATTATCACAGCCAAATTGGCTGTGATAATGTAATAAATTCAGTATAATAAAAATTAATAAATTTATCATAAAATTGAAAATTTCTCCCTCAAAGTATACTTTGCTACTAAAGTATACTTTGCAATGTTGATGAAATAGGCTACTGGTATTGGTGTTAAATATTGTAATATAAAATAAGTGGAGCGCGATACTGGCTAGTACGGAACCCCGCAGGAGACATGGATTTTCATTTATTAATTCGTTCCCACGAAATAACAATTCGTTCCCTCAATTTAACCATTCGTGTCCCAAGAAATGACAATTCGTTCCCACGAAATGACAATTCGTTCCCTCAATTTAACAATTCGTTCCCTCGAATTAACAATTCGTTCCCACGATATAACAATCGTTCCCACGAAATAACAATTCGTTCCCGTGGGAACGAATTGTTATTTTCGTGGGAACGAATTGTTATTTCGTGGGAACGTATTAATACAAAGTCAAATTCTACGTCCCCTGCGGTGCTCCATAGGCCAGCGATTGGTTTAGGAAGTACTGCGAATTATAAAGATACTGTCACGCGACGTTTAAATAACTGTGTTTACTATATTCTGCATATAACTGATTTAAATATAACAAATGCACTTTAGGAATACGTTGTACAGCAGCTGATCCATTTATGAGCAACAAAATAAATATTACGTTCAATATATGCGCATATCTTATCTATATATACCTAGTATGAATCCCAGCCTGTCACTTGGGAGAGGTTCGATGGAATCATGTGATAAAACTATCTCTATGAGAAAACGAATAAGTATACAAGTGCCCGTTATTTATATACATTTTGTAGATAATTCTTTACTAACATATAAATACGATGACAAAAGTACGAGGCGCATTCAAAAGTTCCGCTGCCAATAACTTTTGAATGCTCATTCTCACAACTTTCATATGTGTCTGTGACTGAAAAAATGGGGCTTATGGGTTTTGCGACCAGTTTAGATCCAGATCAGACTGTGCCTGATCAGGATCTGCACTGTTCGCCATTTTATCAACACCCGCCATGCTTCTAACAAGCAACATAGGTCTTCATCAGGCTACAGGAGTGTGCTATTTGATCAGCGGCTACACTGGTCACAAATCCCATAAGCCCTATTTCTCCAGTCACAGACACATATGTTGACACAATTATCTACAATATATCCTACGTTTAACCCTTTGAACCCGAAATCCCGCTATAGCGGTTTATGCAAAAAGTGCAGATCCAGATGAGCCGGCTCGTAACGAGCCGACTCATCAGTATCTGCACTTTTTGAAAGTAATTTTAATATTTCTTAGAACAAAAACACCCCCTTTTCATAAATGAACGAATCTGAAAATCATTTTGTGACCATTGGATTGGTCGGAACATTAGCATATCACAGTCCATTCCAGTTCCTTAGGGTTGAAAGGGTTAATGTATATATTATGTGTCACTCCGCTATACAGTTCTTACATAATCGGCTATGGAGCTAGCTCGGCGGTCATCACTAGGTGACTCAATTATGACGTTACGTCAACGTCACACGAGTTGTGTCCCGTTTAATTGACACAGCACGGATAGTTTTTTCAAAACAGGCTACATCTAAATCAATACAACTGTCTGCCTCATCGACCCACATATTTAACTAGGTTGTAAAGCTCGAATCAACATGTGCAACTTGTTATGGATCTGTATTACTAGTTCCTGCCTCGATTAACTTGTATACCACTAACCTCATAGTTGAGGTCGATCTACCCGATCACATGACCTAACACGTACGTCAACAAGAACGCCGCCAACATAACTGCAGGCTGGATCATAAACATGCACAGTGAAACCTCTCTAAACCGGACACCCTGGGGTCCTCCCAGGATGTCCGGTTTAGAGAGGTTTCGCTGTAAATCAGGCGTATGACCATTCTAAAACGTACGTGTGTGCTGTGCAATCAAGAACATACATTATCATCCGCGATAAATGACCACGAAACCCATCAAAGATACGATCACATATGTTTATATGATGATCGGTTTAGAGAGGTTTCACTGTAACTGAAGTTTTAAGCTAATAAGTTGATATGGTTAAATTATAATATGGATGAGGATAAACATGCACATAAAGTTTCAAGTGAATCGCTCATACAGTAAAGCAGTTATCTACCGAACCGAAATTTAAGACATCCTTAACCGGAAATGTCAATGTCATTTGCCTTTGACCTTGGGCATGTGGAGAGCATAGGGGGTCGGAGAATGGGCACATGGATGACGACATGCATGCACATGAAGTTGCAAGCGAATTGGCCGTACAGTAAAGGGGTTGCAGTAGAATGAATCTTCTGGACCGAAATTTAAAATCTACTGAACCGAAAACTTCAAAATTATTTGACCTTGACATTGAGCACACATGGAGCATGTGTCTGGCTGAAAATGAAAGCATGGATGATGAAAAATATACACATGAGGTGTATAGCGAATCGGTGGCAGAGTAAATAAGTATACATGAATGAATGTACATAATAGAAATTTAAAATCTACTAAGCCGAAAATGTCAAAGTAATTTAACATAGAAATTGGGCACGGAGGGAGCAGTGTTAGGATGGGGAATGAAAATATGGATGATGATAAACATGGAAATGGAATTTCATGCCAATCAGTCATAATGTAAAGTAGTTATACATAACCAAATTAACAATTTACTGAACCGAAATTTTCTAATTGATTTAGCCTTGACATTAAGCACGTGGAACGCATGGGTGGGGCTGGAAATGAAAATATGGAATAGTACATTATGCACATGAAGTTTCAAGCCAATCGGTTTTACGGTAAAGTGGGAATAGCATCCCTTTGCATCCCTATATCCAAACTTCGATACGCGATGGGATAATACAGTGGGGTCATCGTGTAAGTGCACACACGAACGAACACGACAGGTTGGTTCCAACCTGTCGTGTTCGTTCCTGTGTGCACTTACACGCTGACCCCACTGTAACACTGCCAAACCAGCCAGGCATCTATTGTTTTGTGTATGCTACCATCCGTATATACATATACCAAATAACAAGGAAATATTAGTTTAAAAAGTATTATGGGAATGTTGTATAAACTGGAATGTAATACTTGGAAATGCAACAGTATTTGTATCACCTCCAGTTTTTTCCTTGATTATATGAGTTATCCAAAATATTGCGAAATTCCTGACAAGGTATTTGAATAGACCATAGGATTATTTTGCCAGTGGTGTCAAATTCGGTGTGAATTTCGTCTACCTTCCCTAACCGTTTCACCACTAAGTAACTGGAATGGATTTTGATACATTTATTTTGAACAAATCGTCACAAAATTATTTTCAGACTAGTCCATTTATGAAAAAAGGGTATTTTTGTTCTCAAAAATATAAAAATTACTTGCAAAAAGTGCAGATCCTGATCACATGCCGGCTCATCCGGGTCTACACTTTTTGCCAATACCACTATACATGCAAGTGTTGTTGAAAGGGTTAACCCTCTGAACCCGAAAGCCCGCATTAGCGGTTTATGCAAACAGTGCAGATCCAGATGAGCCGGCTCGTAACGAGCCGTCTCATCAGGATCTGCACTTTTTGAAAGTAATTTTCATATACCTTTTCATAAATGGACTAGTCTGAAAACCATTTTGTGATGGTTGGATTGGTTGCAAAATTAACATATCAATATCCATTCCAGTTACTTAGGAGTGAAAGGGTTAAAGGTGACAAATTCCAGTGATCATTGCGATAAAGACGGTTCTCACGAGACGGTTCAAATGAGTGGTAACAACACATATCTTTATCGATGAATGAACAAAATAATGAGATTTTTTCAACAAAAATCATAGTATCCTTAGGTTGAAATGGGTTAAAAGAGTCATCTGTAGTTTTACAAGTATTACACATCAACTCTATTGTTTGTCAGAGGTTGGTAAGCAATTTGAACACCTCTGTAGACAATAGAAAATATTATGCAAACCTGTGCATGAAAAAGACGTGCTTTACGGTAATCCACACACGCTGTGTCCCTATGGTCAGTGTGTGTAGTGATAGTTTGACACAAGGAACACCGGCTAAGAAAACCGGCCTTACGATGGCTAGCGGATATCATTGTATATGTTGGTCCACATTCAAATAATAATGTTTCCTTAATATTGTCACCAATGTAGCAGTTGATGATGTATTGCGATCAGCGGAATGGTTACATGTAGAACATAAAACGCTAATTTGGATGGTGAATGATATATACATTCGACTTGGAAATGCTGCAATGTCCTGTTCTGTGCCAGTGACGCATATGAAATCACAAGTCATGTCAATGCCGTGGACAGATGTATGCACAAAACATATCTATACAGACGGACGGCAGAAATGGCTAAACAATAATGTATAACATTGTTGAAATAATTTATATTAAATCTTACCTGGTCTGCCACATGTATAGTCTGCAGTGTAGTTCTGTTTACGTATAGTTTAGCAAGTGGAAAGACAATTGTCACCGACACAAATAGGACATGCATGAGGGGCGTTCAGTAAATAACAGAACAGTACTATAAACCTAAGTGGCATATTTAATCAGGGTTGGATTTACATTTATTGAGCATAGGCTGCATATGCAGCCTATGCTCAATAAATGCAAATCCATCAATCTCGAAAACAGTCAGTATATACAATGTATAGAGCGAAAATGTTACATGTGTGATGAACTACTATACTATTTATTAACTAGTTTACTGATGTCATAATAAACCAGCCTATGCGGAGTTTCTTTATAAATCAGTCGATGAGCTTACATGTTATATTTGCTTTATTGCATGAGTATATCATCATACTAAACATATGCTTGTCACCAAATGTGTTTTCTGTACCCGTCTGATTTGAAGAGTTATTATTCTACTATATTATCATATTGAATACACTAGTGCCCGCTTTTTCGAACATATGAGTATTCTTATTGATAACGGGTGATCAGTGCACATTTAATATACAATACAAGTAGCTGTAACGTACGGACCCACGTATAATTCTCTTTTATTATTAATTCGTTCCCACGAAATAACAATTCGTTCCCTAAATTTAACAATTTATTCCAACGAATTAACAATTAGTTCCCACGAATTGACAATTCATTGCCTCAATTTAACAATTCGTTCCCATGAAATAACAATTCGTTCCCAATAGAACAAATTGTTAATTCGTGAGAACGAATTGTTATATCGTGGGAACGAATTGTTAAATTGAGGGATCGAATTGTCATTTCGTGGGAACGAACTGCTAGACGGAGGGAACGAATTGTTATTCCGTGGGAACGAATTGTTATTCCGTGGGAACGAATTGTTATTCCGTGGGAACGAATTAATAAAAAAAAGATCCATGTTCTCTGCGGGGCTCCGTAATGCTGCTGTTATGGCTCGAGAACATTGTTCACCGGATACCAGGGGGGCGTTTCACTAAACTTTGTACGACTAAAATGTTCGTAAGTGTAAATTTAGGATCGTCTGAAAATTTCAATTGATGGCTTTACATTTATTGAGCATAGGCTGCATATGCAGCCTATGCTCAATAAATGTAAATCCAATAATTGTTTACAAGAAAACATTGTTAAAGTGTAATTTACAGATAGTTATCGTAATTTTGCAATTACGAACATTTTAGTCGTACGAAGTTTAATGAAACGGCCCCCTGTTATACACAAATAGGACATATGTTAATACGCTACCTACGAAACTCACTTGTATGCATTAACATAATAAAATGCATGTACATGTACACATGCATTAACATAATAAAATGCATGTACATGTACACGCGTACACGTGTACTGCATGATGTATGTGTTGGGAAATTAATTATTGAACACCCCTCGTAAATGACTTAAAATGACTTAAAACTGAGCATCCAATATACTAGATATATGCATACATTTGCTGCACGTGCATGTACATTTGTACGCACTGCACTGCACCAGGCGATGACATGCCCTTCAATTACAAATACATTCTATGTTGCCGGGTACTTATCAATTGGTCGATGTTTTGACAGGGAACTGCTGAACGTAAACGTGATGTGCTATGTATATACGTCTTAACAGGATATCCTGGACCCCATTGCGTTTTATTTAGATGGCATTGACGGTAATTTATTTGATTGCCGTGAAAATGATAACAAATCAGCATGACAGTGGGCACATTCCAGGGTGACCGTTTTAGAGAGGTTCCACTGTCCTATATAATTAATTTTATCGGGAAACGAGCTTTGTATTGACCCAATACTGACAACATAATACCGTATAAGAATATCCGGGTTACAACGAATTGAAAGGTGACGTTCTATTGGAAGAAAGACATCACATGACGTTACCGAACGACATCAGTATGATCACGTAACGTAAACAAGTCCGCATTCTTTTCAACGAAAACTGTTTTATATGTGATCATCGACTAGCATAAAACGTTACCTGATAAATAGAATACTAGTCTAGTGTCTTTCGATATCACGATAACGAGGCTCGGCTCGGAAACGGCCTAGAATTGCCTGATAATCTTGATATCAACATACACTAGTCTGGTATTCTCTGTGAATGAGTATGATTTATGCAAGCATGTTCCAATGCATACTATACAGCATATTGAGTGCGTACTTCGTATACGTATACGCTAGACATCAAACGCAAATAATAATGAGAAATGTGTCAATGGGACACGTATACTCCCACTGACAGCATGCGTACATGGATGTTATTGATCGGCTGTCATACCTTTAGAAACAGTTCCTTTAATGTCAAAGGAAATTAATTATTTCCACTGAATAGTAGCCAACTGCAGTCGGTAAGTCGATGTGTAAGTAAGTTACTGCCCTAACTGCGATGTGCATGTGTTTGAACAACCTACATGTGCCCATGAAACACCGAGCCGCGAAGCAAACAAGCATGAGAGCATCTATATTCATGAATTATTTCGTTGGTATATGGAGGCGTAAGGTGATCATGGAGGAAACCGGATAAAACGTCAGCAGCCTATTTCATCAACATTGCAAAGTATACTTTACTACCAAAGTATACTTTGAGGGAGTAATCATTTATTTTTCCTGAAATGTATTATTTCATATAGAACTAACAACTGCATGTATTTCATGATTAAAAGTATGCAGAATTATTATACTGAATTTATTACATTATCACAGCCATTAAATGGCTGTGATAATGTAATAAATTCAGTATAATAAAAATTAATAAATTTATCATAAAATTGAAAATTTCTCCCTCAAAGTATACTTTGCTACTAAAGTATACTTTGCAATGTTGATGAAATCGGCTACAGAATTGTCCCACTGTATTATCATGCTATACCCGGGACTCCTACTGCTAAGGAGCCCCACAAGGGACGTATAATTCTTTTTTATCAATTAGTTCCCACGAAATAACAATTCGTTCCCACGAAATAAAAAATTCGTTTCCACGAAATCACGATTCGTTCTCTCGAAATAACAATTCGTTCCCAAGAAATAATTATTTCGTGGGAACGAATTGTTAATTCGTGAGAACGAATTATTACATCGAGGGAACGAATTGTTAAATTTAGGGAACGAATTGTTATTTCGTGGGAGCGATAACAATAATCCATGTCCCCTGCGGGGCACCGTGTCGTGCAGCTATGGTAAGAAACTCCATTGTCTGCCAATGACTGGTACCGCTCGTTAAGTTATGAAAATTGGACATATATGAATTGAATGTGTCAGTGAAACAAGGGGGCTAACTCCATCATGCAGTTAGCCCCCTTGTTTCACTGATCCATTCAGCTAACACTGCTGATTTAGTGAAATCAGCCTTGTATTGTCACCACCAAAATGACGGTATTTCCTGTTGGTAAAATGCGTTCTTGTGCAGCTTTCGTCCAAAATGACAATACGACGGGGCGCCAAGTGGGACATGGCTCAATTTTGTCAACAAAATTCATTTTTGTGCCACAAAATTCAATTCTGTGTCACAAAATTTACTTTCGTGCCACAAAATTCAATTCTGTCCACAAAATTCAATTCTGTGTCACAAAATTCAATTCTGTGCCACAGAATTCAATTCTGTGTCACAAAATTCAATTCTGTCAATTCTGCACACGCATGTAAGAAGGACTACCATTGGTCAGAAACTGCACTGGAGAAATGGGTCACGGTCGCCGATCTACACATTCAATGTCGATGATTTATTTCTCATTCTGCCGATGATTCATTTCTCATTCTGCCATTTTGCTTCAACTATCTCCAAACAGTCAAACGTTGACAAATCCATTCGTATTTAAACTCATTTGCGTTATAATTGTACACATAATTCATGTACATGTAGATCTCCCGCGAGTACTGACGTCATTTAGTGTGTATCGCAAGGTACATTTGCCCCAGTTAAATCAATAATACACGCGCTGTGGCCTGTGTTCTGACTGCTGTCTGTGTTTATAAACAGAATGTGTGTATTGGGCCATTTGAGGAAACCATTTGTAGTATTTGTGTAGATACCATGGATACATGTACTAAGATGGTGTACTGTAAATAATGCATGTAGACACATAGTTGCGAACACGTAACTTCGCAACTAGTAGACACAGATCCAATACCATTTGTTTCACAAGGTTAGATCTGCTGTTAGAATACGACGTCATCTAATGTCATTTTCGAGCATAAAACGTTACCTGATAAATAGAATACCAGGCTAGTGTATTTTTAATATCAAGTTTATCAGGCTCGGCTCGGAAACGGTAGGAATTCTTCGGCAAGCCTCGGAATTCCTACGCGTTTCCTAGCCTTGCCTGATAAACTTGATATCAAAATACACTAGCCTGGTATTCTCTATATATGGGCATGCTCTCAGGTCTAGCTATGTCCCGGCTACTTTATGTTTGACCCTGTTTACATAATTGAGGGAAAATTCTGAATATTTTTCTTATTTCTCCTTCAAAGTATATATGCTTATATGGTGTGACCACTCATTTGTAATCATAATATAACCAAAATAACTGTCCATAAAGAAGTATAATATTGATATATTGGGCTATATTTTCGCATTGAAATATTTAAACCTGCAAGTGTACTCCACCATCTAGTAAAATGGACTAAGACCGATCTCAACCAATCAACGTAGAGATGACATACGCAACTAATTTTTGTGGACAAAAATGAATTCTGTCTTCACAAAATTGAATTTTGTGACACAGAATTGAATTTTGTGACACAGAATTGACAGAATTGAATTTTGTGACACAGAATTGAATTTTGTGACACAGAATTGAATTTTGTGATTTTTAGTGTTACAAAACTCAATTTTGTACACATAATTAACCTGTCCTGCATGGCGCCCCGTAAATACGGCCGATATACGGGTGTAATCGAAAATGCTTTACAATGACAATATATTCATGACGAGAGCAAAATAATCCCGTATATTGCAATACTGCCCTCCCAAGTCAAACTGCAGTATATGTTAAACTGCAGTAGCTGCACTATGATGCTATGCTGGGGATGATTGCACAGGGTCAGCATAGCATCATAGTGCAGATACTACAGTTTAACAGATACTGCAGTTTAACAGATACTGCAGTTTGACTTGGGAGGGCAGAATAAGGTGTAACAATGTGTGGGCCTCCGGCTGATAAAAGGTATCATTCCTGACCAGTATAGAGCCTCACCATCATGAGTATAAATTTAATAAGATACAAATATGTTATTCATGTTCACGAACAAAGTTGCATGAACTGATTGACTCTGGTCAAACTGCGTGTATGCGCATATTGATATGAGGCTATGTGGCCGCACTCGTCTTAAGGTACGTTTTCTCATGATAAAAGTTAACCAGAACTTTGGTGTAAACATGTGAGGGCGTGTTTGACAAAACCAACCTTATCACACTCCCACGTGTTGCACTTCGCAGTATGGCGTCTATAACTGGCTAACGTCTCCGAAATCTTTGCCGAAACTTGGCGGGAATTTCAGAAATGGACTTTCGTACATGTTATCACTGTTTTGCGTGAATACAACGCACTTTATGTGATAAATGTTGTATATGTAAGCAAACATGTGGTGGGTATAGGCAGGTTATGCCAGGTCCGATCTCATATTTTATTCATAATTACCGCACAGGCGCTGATGCAATACAGGAACATAATAAATAATTAATATCAAGTGGATACAGCAAAAAAGGAAATTGTGTTTGTGTACCTGGGGCCCGTTTCACTAAACAACTTACGACCAAAATGTTCGTAAGCGCAAATTTAGGATCGTCTAGAAATTTCAATTGATGAATTTATATTTATTGAGCATAGGCTGCATATGCATAACATGAACCACCTTTATAAATAGCTTCATACACAGAAAATCGCACAGTGTATCACTTTTACCTGGCAAACCACACAACACATACCATAATTATATGCCCACTACTGTACTCTGTTATTAGCTAACAATCACATGTAAGAAGTTACCTGAGTGTATTGTCCATGGTGTCAACTCACCTACTATGCAAGTAAATATGGCTTTATGGGTAGCGTGTACAGTAACATAGGCTGTGCATCAAATTGGAAAGTTTACACGTTGAAATTTATTTTGAGATTGATGGGAGAAATGCTCAGATATCTCGTCTTTTGTATAGTTTACTGGAATAATATGTATAGCTTGCCGTTGTCATATCTGTCTATTATGTATTGCAGCAAATTTTATTTGGTTTACTGTTATATTATTTGCTGTCTGTGTCAAACGCACGAGGTGGTGAAACTGTACGATGGCTTGTACATACAAAGATAGCGGAGATGGCAACACAATGCTCCATATACTATACAGTAAAAAGACAATATTCACATAATTATGTTATATTCATATATCACATTATTCTTATGAAGCAATTAGCATTGAAGTCAAGTGTATCTATCTATTACCTAGTACAGTGGGGTCAGCGTGTAAGTGCACACACGAACGAACACCACAGGTTGGAACCAACCTGTGGTGTTCGTTCGTGTGTGCACTTACACGCTGACCCCACTGTACCTAATGCAATTACACAGATGTCCGAAGGTACAAAATCACATCGACACTTTGCGTCTGTATGTATTATAGTGGAACCTCTGTAAGCCAGACACAGTGTGCTGTTTGCAGGTTGTCCTAGTCGCCGAAACGTAACTGCAAGACACTCCCGTACCGTCCGCTACGTGTTTTGCAGAGTTACGTTTCCGCAACTAAGGTTGTCTGGTTTGGAGGAGGTATAGCGTATGCCAAGTGAATCAACACTGAGACTGTATATGCGCTTTGCAATCATGAAAATACACACGAACGGTACGGTAGTATTTTGCAAGAGTTATGTTTCCGAAACTAAGATTATCTGTTTTAGAGGTGGTTCCACGGTATGCCAATGTAACAACACCGAGACTGTGTATGTATACGCGCTTTGCGATCATGAACGGGTGGTACAGGGGTGTTGTGTTTCCGCAACTAAGATTGTTCAGTTAGAGGAAGTCCCACGGTATCAAAGTATATCAACACTGTGACTTTATATATACGCATTGTGATCACGAATAAGCATTATCATAAGAGATACATTGTAGTCTACCCGATCAAAGTTAACACTCTGCGAGTGTTGGTGTTCTATTTAGAGGGGTTCTATTACATGTATATGCCCCTGTGGTTATATGTGACTGACTGAACAAATCTACGGTGTAGATCCAGACCAGCATGCATGTGCATAACCGCGCAGTCAGCTCATGATCTGCACTGTTCGGCATGTCATCAATGAAACACCCGACATGCTTCTAACAATGAATATAGATCTGGGGCCCGTTTAACTAAACTTCGTACGACTAAAATGTTCGTAAGTGCAAAATTATGATAGTCTGTAAATTGCACATCAGCACTGTTTTCTTGTAAACAATCACTGGATGCTCAATAAATGTAAATCCATCAATTGAAATTTCTAGACGATCCTAAATTTGCGCTTACGAACATTTTAGTCGTAAGAAGTTTAGTGAAACGGGCCCCAGTATCCGGCTACAGGAGTTTAATATTTGATCAGGAGCTACACAGGTCTCAACTGCCATAAGCCCGATTTCTCCAGTAAAACCCAGATATAATGTTTTGTAACTGGAAATACGTTACGTTGCTGTTATTGTATATTCACAATTGTTCCGCTTCCATGTGTTAATTTCTGAGGAGATATTTGCAATCTTTCAACACTTTTAACAGCCATGCCATTATGAGTGATTATGCATAAGTACAAACAAATCACATTCAGAAAAAGTGCTAAATTTGGCGGTTGTGGGTTAACTTTGTTTGCATAAATAGAGCATTTACTAATGCAATTCTTTAGTTGCTTAAGTAATTCTTCTAAAAACGCGTGAATTGAGAGTGTGTTTACTTAATTAAGCCTGAATGTGGCGGAGACTGGAGAAACGGGGCTTATGGGTATTGCGACCAGTGTAGATCCAGATCAGACTGTGCATCCGCACAGTCTGATCAGGATCTGCCCTGTTCGCCTTTCCATCAATGAAACATTCGTCGCGCTTCAAAAAAGCAATATAGATAGTTATCAGACTAAGAGTGTGCTATTTGATCAGTCACTACACTGGTCACCGATCCCATAAGCCCCATTTCTCCAGTTACAGCCACAAATTAGGTATGAAAGCGCGGTGAAACGTCGGTAATACGTCCATAATTGCAAAGCAAACAGTCCCCGTACTCATAACCCCTGGCGTGTAGCAAATGCCTGCGACTGTTGTCACTACAAAAGGTTTGTTTGTCTACTTTGTCAACTTATGTTGTAATCTTAGTCCGATCTGCTATCAGCAACGTGTTAAGAGATAAAGTACGGGTGACTTTCAATTTAGCCTACTAACGTTTCACTAAGTTACTAACTACATTTCCGTACAATGGCGGTATGGTCATGCTTTTGTGGTATAATTAGTGAAAGAGACATCGCTTCGTGGTTTTTTCCGCCTACCTGGCGGTTTCCGGTTATTAAAGTGTATATGTGGCTCGCCATGACAAAATGCGTTCTTATTGAATGTTTGTCCAGTGTAGCTCCTGATGTGAACAGGGCACTATATGCATTATGAAACCTGATATTTAGAGACTAGAATATTCGTGTTTATAGTATCGCGTTGTGGTTGCAGATAGTTAAATTTAATAATGGTGTTAAAACAATCAGTGGCAGCGACAACTGCTATCCCGGTTCACCCTATGCAACCCGACACTAGAAACACGAATACTCGTGTTTCTAGTGTCGGGTTACATAAGGTGTATAGTATATTGAGTTGTAGATTCTAGTCAACAAGCTTGTTCGCATAGTCCAATGTTCGAGTGAAATACTACGGGCTTCGTTGCAAAATAGCAAATAATGCAGAACATTGGTCAGACTGCACATATCGATTTCGGACTGTAATATTCGAACCATATTTCGATAATCTGCAAGCTATAGTTCGCTGATTGTGTCCCCGTACTTGGTATCTTTACCAGCTTTCTATTTCACGTTCTTCCACTTCACCCATATTTCCACTTATTTCCCCAGAGGGCCGTTTCACTAAACTTCGTACGATTAAAATGTTCGTAAGTGCAACATCATGATAGTCTGTAAATTTAACATTAACAACGTTTTCTTGTAAACAATTATTGGATTTACATTTATTGAACATAGGCTTAATTTAAATTTCCAGACGATCCTAAATATGCACTTACGAACATTTTAGTCGTACGAAGTTTAGTGAAACGGCCCCCAGGTTATTAGGCAAAGCAGCCATGTCACATGTATGGAGGTGGGATATATTACTTTATATTATTACATATATTAGCACGGTTTTGCTCATGTACGATCGACAATCCAATCGCTAAAGCTCGTATCTCCTCGTACATTCTGACGAACTGGGCTCTACTTATTACGCCTTTATAGTCGGAACATTCATACACATATCGGCAACGAACGCGCATGCGATAAGGTCGATATTTTCAGATTCACGCCCCAACATTACAGTATTCAAGTGGCCAATGGAATTCGGGAAATAGACGGAAAGGCGCTAGTTCGATAATAGAAACATAGTTCGAGTGTGAAAGTCAATACTAATGGAATGAAGATAATTGTGCTACATATTTGTTTGTTTTAGTAAACTGTAGACACTCTGGTTCCCGGTTTGTCGCCTTACTTCCGCTATGCGTACGTTGTGGGATAAACTATTTATGTTATGAGACACTATACCTTGGTCCCGTTTCACTAAACATCGGCCGATAAAAAGTCAGTACGGTTTGTTTACATTCAAGCCATTTTCGCCAACATGTACACGTCACTAAGTGTGAAAACATTTACTAAATATTTACCAATATGGACTGTCAGTGAAAATGTTCTCTATTTTTTGGGGTACATTTTAGTGTAATTATTAGTCGTACGAAGTGCAGTGAAACATGTCCCAGGTCGTTAGAAGTGAGTTACCATTAACACCTTAGCCATACAGTGTAACTTCTCTAAACCGGACACACTGGGAGGTCCCAGGGTGTCCGGTTGAGAGAGGTTCCAGTGTAATTAAGACATATAGGAACACATTCTCGTATGATTCCCAATAGTTTGCATACATTATTATCAGAGATAAATAACAGCGATACCGATCAACATTAGAGCAATTGATGTGTTATGGGTGTACGATTTAAGGAGGTTCTACTGAAATTAAGTCATAAAATATCAGATATGGCAACATCAGAACTCTAACAATATGCACTGATGCAATATTCGGTATTCCGCTTTCTGCCGCGATTCGGACACAATATGAAGTTTGGGCTATTCAGCTGGGGCCCTTTTCACTAAACTTCGTACAACTAAACTGTTCGTAGTGCAAATTTAAGATCGTCTGGAAATTTAAATTGATGGATTTACATTTATTGAGCATAGATCAATAAATGTAAATTCAATTATTGTTTACAAGGAAACATTGAAACGGGCCCCAGATTTTCATGGTAGTTGTCACATTATACCCACAGGCATTCGGCGTGTTTCGGCTTTCATCGGTATAACTATATATATATATGAACAAGCTTCTAACTTTGGTCGGACACGACCTCGTATCATAACAATAACATGTTTAAAATTGTAATTTGCTATGCATTATATGTATTTCTGCAGATAGCGATAATTATCAAATGATCATATGAACTTGCCACTACAATATTGACTTTAGAGCCTTAAACACATCATTTCGTTTGTTATGATACGATGTTGTGTCCGACCTAGGAAAAGCAGCTGTAATTCGATATTCATTGCATAATTATGTTCTAACTATGCTATTTTAGCAAGATAACAATAATTCTCAAATGAAAATGTGCACTTTCTGCCAAAATATTCACATTAGCGTTAATAAAATCGCGGAATTTGTTACGATACGAGGTCGTGTCCAATCAAAGTTATAAGCCTTGTTTATATATATATATATAGAGTTATACCGATGAAAGCCGAAACACACCAAATGCCTGTGATTATACCACGTGATTACCGACATAAACGAGCCATAAGTTTCACCATACTATTGTCTGATTTATTTCTAAAAGTTAAGTTGCAGCTTTAGTATCTGCAAATGTTGTCGGACTTGTATACAGAAGGTAAGTTACGTCACAGTTAGATAACTATCCAGAGCAACTGTTCAATTTCATGGACTACTAGTTGGGAAAATGTACATTTGCGACAATAATTGCTACACATCGCGGCCATCTTGCACAATCAGACACACGGTATAATTAGGCCATGCAATTATTTTTCTCTGTTAAGCGTCCACCCAGATGGTCAAAACCTACCTACGTATCCGGTGAAAACCAACAAGGTCTTGAAAAAAAAGTGAATGTAAATTTATGTTAAAAACTTCCTCAACCCTTTGCAGTCTGCAAAGGGTTGAGGAAGATTTTAGCATAAATTTAAAGTTCCGCAGTAAGAAGAATATACTCCAATTAAACTTATTAAGTATAATTTCATGAACGGATATGAAACGTGCACACGTCCCCAATCATTTTACTTCACCAGTAAATAGTGTCAAATAGCATACAGAGTTTGTTTATTTTTCACAGAACCACTCTCAAAACGCGGACGCTTAACAGAGAAATAACTCTGTACGGCCTTATCATATAATAGTTTTGCTGCACACCCATCGTCATAGGGATTTAGCAGTATTGGGTTGGCTGCTGCCGACGGTTCCAGTATGGATAACAGCTACAGCGGCTGGAGTTACATGCCGGCGAGAATTATCGTTCCTATCGCCAGCCGCTGAAACATTTCCCGCCATTAGACTTCGCAATGAAAACATATTCACAAACCGTCGGGCTACAATTGATAATGAGAGCCTAATGTCACTGTAGTGGAACCTCTCCAAACCGGACACCCTGGGAGGTCTCCAGGGTGTCCGGTTTGGAGATGTTCCACTGTAAATCAGACATGTTATCGCTTAATGGCACATTCTATTGTTTTGCATGAAAAGTCATGAAAAGTCATAGTTATTAGAGATACAGAACAGCGAAACACATCTCAGTTAAACATCCATATTTTCCCGAGTGTCAGTTTTAGACGTGTTCCACTGTACTATCGAAACCGACACTGGTTCTATACCAAGGTGAGTCAGATATGACCCTAGCTCTTTAAGACTCACACGACCGTCCATTCACGTCACCATATATGAGACACGCCATGTGATTTTGTACCTTCGGACATCTGCGTGATTTCATGAAATACGTTCACAAAATTTACAATATTTTCAGTAAAATGGCGTCAAAAGTGGAAAAAATGTTCAGGGTACATGCGGAATTATATTCCATATGTATTCTGACTTTTTTTTCTCAACTTTTAAACGTATTTAAACAAAATCGCATGACGTGTCTCAAATGGGACGCCAACATGTGATGATATCTTACGACGTATGCTACCAGCGTAACTCCATATCAGGACCTACACTATTCGCCATTCAGTCACTTCAGTAACTTTATTAATCCTTAGGAAAACGAGCATACGGTAAATGAGTAGAGTACTGAGTTAATGTGCAAGACGACAGGTTCGGAGAGCATGTTAAATTCACATGACCCAGAAAAAATAAATATTGTTTCAAATGTCGTAAAGTATCTTTTCTCAACCAAATATATTTACAGAAACTGTGCTATTTTCAGTAATTGATTTGCTATGGAAAGTTCGTCAACTGTGACATCATTTACTGAAAATAAGTTTTTCAACAATTTTTCTTGAGATATCCACATGTTCTTAGGTACAAAATCACACGGCGTGTCTCATAATTATGTGGCTGTGACTGGCGAACTGGGGCTTATGGGATTTGTTGTCAATCTAGCAGCTGGCCTGCCATTACGTTCATTCAACTAGATATGGAAATTATGCTGATCACCAGAATCATGACAGAGGGTTCAGTGACTGAATGGCGAACAGTGTAGACCCGGACCAGACTGCGCGGATGCGCAGGCTGGTCCAGGTCTGCATTGGTCGCAAACGCCACAGACCCTATATCTCCAGTTACATCCACTGACGCGTATGATAATTATGAGATCGAATCTCATATAAACGGTCACGTTGACCTAGATACCAGCAGGGGCCATGGATTACAGGGTTTAAGTAGTCACTGCCCTTCCTTATAACGCCGTCAGTATTAGTCAAATAATCCGCCGTGGCTGGCGCACTACGATCCCTCTCCGCAACACAGGATGTGGTCCCAGGACTAATACCATCGGATGAACTTTAATGAAAGAATTAATAGGCATATATTTTTGCGAGTTGGAAAAGGGTATAAGTAGTGTGGCTGTGAACAGCGTAGGTTCACATTAATGTAGATATACTTGTATACTGCATGTCATGACTTAAAGGTACACGTGTGACGCCTTCTTAATCACAGGCGCGTGAAGAACGATTCGTATGTCGGTGTTTTATGGTTTATGATAAGGTTATTTCGGTATCTCTGGTGGTTTTGGTGCATTGTTACCAACATACAATTCACGTCACTTCACGCGCGGTGTATTTTGACAGCAAGAAATGGGCCTGATAGTTTGGAACGGTGAATGTGTAAATAATTCTAAAAAGACAATATAATTATACTGCATGCTTACACGCGCCTATATAGACTGAATTGTCTGTCATTAACGCAGGACCTGGGTTACAGACAGGAAATTCGGGTTATCACCTATACTGGTTACCAACGCAAAGCGTCATGGTTTATCATACACACCATCAGTATGGTTACCACCATTAGTCAATGCTTCAAATGGGACACGTGACCTGCCCGGTGGGCCCGACAAACCTGGTAAACTCGACCACCCAACCACACGGAAAATCATATTTGTCATTCATAATCCACACGCGACATGAGAAAACGTACACGACTGTTCATAGCAACCACCGAGCGTGGGTATACCCTCCGACCTTGCTGTACTCGAATACTAGTAGATGTTTAATCGCGTCTATATCAAGGTGCATGCTCAAGTGGTTACAACAACAACAACAACGTCGCCCACTCCAAAGTAAGTATTATTTGATATTTTCCTTAATATGCAACGGACTTTGATGAAATATGGCGCAGCAAACGAGTCTTCATGCGCTGCAGTTGGTGGTCCAGGGAGTTCGGCACAGAAATGTCGTTTTTTACAAAAACGACATAATTTTGGGCGAAAATACAAAGACCACGAAATGCAGCTTAACAAGATGCGTTTGAATCAGATGGATTCTGGAAGTTTCAGTACTTGTTGTTGTTGTTAGTACCACGTGATCATACACCTTGTATATGTTCCAAGTGTTTACAAGCCTAGCATCTAATATATTTATGATTATTATTTCCCGGATTCGGTGAAGAACATGCATGCCCTGGTCACACAGTGCAGATATGCGGCTGGTAACATTGATCACATGTGTATGTGTGACCATCTTGCTAATGAAATGTTTATAGTAAATTCACAGTTATCGAGAATGTTGTGCCAATGAGTATCTAATAAACCAGGCAATGTTGGGCTTAACAGAGCTGGGTCTACTTAAGATTCAAATGAGGTGAACCCACTGTGTACGTCAGTTATGGTCCCGTTTTATCAGCAGAACCAGTAGCCTATTTCACCAACATTGCAAAGTATACTGTTCTAGTAAAGTATACTTTGAGGGAGACATTTACAATTTTAGGATACATTTATTAATTTGTATTATACTGAATGTATTACATTATCACAGCCATTGTGGCTGTGAAAATGTAATGAATTCAGTATAATAATTCTGCATACTTTTAATCATCAAATATATGCAGTCGTTAGCTCTATAGGAAATAATGCATTTCAGGAAAAATAAATGATTACTCCCTCAAAGTATACTTTGCTAGAAAAGTATACTTTGCAATGTTGGTGAAATCGGCTACAGAACCGCCTGTACGATCAATAATCCGCGAGATAAAGCTCGGGGCTTATCTCGTCGTACAGGCGGACGAACATAAAGCTCGCGGCTTATCTCGTCGTACAGGCGGACGAACATAAAGCTCACGGCTTATCTCGTCGCACAGGCGGACGAACCTAAAGCTCGCGGCTTATCTCGTCGTACAGGTGGACGAACTGTTCTATAAGTAAATCACTTATAAGTGACACGTTTCCCGTGCACACGTCCTGTTATAATTCTACCTCACGTGATTAAAACCACCTTGCTGATATATTCAGCTTTCACATAATCAAGGTGTACGATCACGTGGTACTAACAACAACAACAAGTACTGAACTTTCCAAAATACAACTGATTCAAAGTACGTATTCTGTTATTGTGTTCTTATTACGTAACGGATTTTGATGAAATATGGCACATCAAACGCGTCTTGTTAAGCTGCATTTGGTGGTCTCTGTATTTCCGCCCAAACTTCTGTCGTTTTTGCGAAGAATCGATTTCCGTGTCTCCGACACGGAAATCGATTCTTCGCAAAAACGACATAAGTCTGTGCCAAACTCCCTAGACCACCAAATGCAGCTCATGAAGACGCGTTTGCTGCGCCATATTTTATCCAAATCCGTTTCATATTACGGAAAATATCAAATAATATTTTCAAGATTTCAACACTTTCAGCCGCTGTTGTTGTTGTTATAACCACGTGATAATGCACCTTGATAATATGTGGCTGTGACGAGAGAAATAGGGTTTATGTCACCTGTGACCAGTATAGCTCCTGATCAAATAAACACTGATGTAGCCCGATATCGAATTATACTGCTTATTAGAAGCTGATTGTCTCTGTATTGAGCCACCTCTCCACAGGTGCACCGATGTTGTAATCCTCGTAGTTTATCGTTACTATGGTAGTACAAGCACTGATTGTGTTGAAAACTTCTTAAGCACTTAGTAAACACTCAGGAATTATGAGATTAGATTAATTTAAGATACTGGAAGTATGACGTGTGTTTCATCGATGTGATGGTGAACGGTACAGATCCTGCTCAGACTATGCGGATGCACAGGCTCATCCGGATCTACACTGGGCGCAAAACCCCATATGGGACCGTTCTATACATGATCATCGTTTGATTCAAAGTTAATTGCTTCGTAAATGTGATGTATAACATATATGTGAACACTGCCTCGTTACTGTATCCTATACGGTACATGGAGTGGCCAAGTCGGCCATCTTTGTGTGTTTCAGCCATCAGCCAGTTTCGCCTGTTCTGCCGTTTGATAAAGAACTCAAAATGTGATGTAGAACTTATGATATAATGTAGCTAATCACATGTAGAAAAGCCAGGAGAACGTTACATTAAACCAAATTGTAAAATATGTATGTTTTCTGGACAGGTTTGTGCCCGTGTTTTTAACAACATGAACCACCATTATAGATAACCTCATACACAGAAAATCGCACAGTGTATCACGTTTACCTGGCAAACCACACAACACACACCATATATACCTACTAGTGTACTCTGTTATTAGCTAACCTATCAAATCCAGTGGCATGTAAGCAGTTTCCTGAGTGTATTGTCACTGGTGTCTACTCACCTACTATGCGAGTAAATATGGCTTTATGCACGTGTACACTAACATAGGATGTGCATCAGATTGAAAAGTTGACACATCAACATTTATTTTGAGATTGATGGGAGAAATGCTCAGATATCTCGTCTTTTGTATAGTTTGCTGGCATAATATTTATAGATTGCCGTTGTTATATATGTCTAGTATGTATTGCACAAAATTGTCATATTATTTGCTGTATGTGTCAAACGCACGAAGTGGTGAAACTGTACGATGGCTTGTACATACAAAGATGGCTGAGATGGCAAGCCATATAGTATACAGTAACAAGACAATATTCACATATGCTATTCATATATCACATCACTATGGATTTACATTTATTGAGCATAGGCTGCATATGCAGCCTATGCTCAATACATGTAAATCCATTATGAATCAATTATCATTGAAGCTGAGTGTATCTGTCTATGACCTACTATCTTAAGCTCCATTTTTCCAGTCACAGCCACATATGTGTGGTGATAAAATATACATACATGCCACAGGGCGAGAACATGTATCTTAATACATTACAACAAGTGTAAGTATTGATCCTCAAGCACATTAGAATCATTTTACATATGGTGGGCAGCTTGCTTCAGTAATGCAATGGCGAACAGCATAGGCCCGGATCAGACGCGCAGTCTGATCCGGAGCTATGCTGGACGCAAACATCATAATGTCCATTTCTGCACCCGGTTGCGTATATACTTGTCATAGAGTTTTATAAAACAGGGTGTTTGCCAGCAACCAGCGTATATCAGTGTAATCTAATATGTTCTACATTGTTTGTCAGATTTGGAATATACTATATATATATATATATATATATATATATATATATAGTTGCGATAACCATGAATTGAGATGTGTAAATAAATCAGAGAAATGCATCGGAAACTATTGGTGGTGTATTGGTTGGTATAAGTTGGTCGCGAATATATTCAAGATGTATGATCACGTGGTACTAACAACAACAACAAGTACCGATTCAAAGTACGTATACTTTTATAGTGTCCTTATTACGTAACGGATTTTGATGAAATATGGCGCATCAAACGCGTCTTGTTAAACTTCTGTCGTTTTTGCGAAGAATCGATGTCCGTGTCTCGGACACGGAAATCGATTCTTCGCAAAAACGACATAAGTTTGTGCCAAACTCACTAGACCACCAAATGCAGCTCATGAAGACGCGTTTCTGCCATATTTCATCAAAATCCGTTGCATATTAAGGAAAATATCAAAGAATACTTACTTTGGAGTAGGCGACGTTGTTGTTGTTGTAACCACGTGATCATGCACCTTGATATTGGTTGTGAAAATATACAAAATGCCGATTATTCACTGCAGGTGCTTATAATTGACCGCTGCTCTGTGAAAAGTGTCCTTATTGCATTTCACTTTAATGGCAATACATTCTGGAATTTTGGTATAAATCGGCATCCAAGTTTGTGTAAATGTTTTCACCGTGCGCAGTATAATAGCTAAAGATCCCACCATTATCTACGAACAATTCCTACACATTTATATATTTCGTTACAAAAATCAGAAATGCTATAAGCGTCTATATTATACATGATACAGGGTATCATTTGCGGTTTGACGTTCACTGGCAAATCCGTTATAATCTTCAAATATTCTCGCAATCGCTTGGCCACATGGCCTCATTATACTTGGTACGTGTCAGATGCAACCTTCAGTCTAGCAGTATAATTCCCCATAGCCTTTCTGATTGCAAAACCACGGGTTTTTGCCGGATTTTGGCACAATTTGTAAAATGAACCATGTCTGAATATGTTGAATGTGCGTCACGAAACCACATAATTAATATTGAGTGGTTTATTTGTGACTTATTGCGCAGTTCGTGTTAAGTTTATTCATACCCTGTGACACCCAGTACATCCCAATAGTCATGTAGATGTATATATATAGAATAGTAGGCTAGTGCCGTGAATGGGAAAAATATCTGGCACGGCTCAGGGATTTCCTTATTTCTGAACCAAAGTATATGTTGTGACCACTCATTTGAACCGTCTCGCCAAGACGGTTCAAATGAATGGTCACAACATATACTTTGGTTCAGAAATAAGGAAAATATATAGAGAATAGTAGGTTAGTGCCGTGAATGGGAAAACATATCTGGCAAGGCTCAGGAAACGGGATGGGCGAGGCCGTCAACACCTACAAATGGCTGTAAAATGTGCAAACATAGTAAGTATTGACTGGATATCAAAAACGTTTCACGGCACCGTGACGGGATAAATAGAGGATCTTACTTGAGTGCTGATTGAATGACATTTATTAAAACGAGTTTACCAATTTAATAAGAAACGATGCCATGCCGCGTTTCTTATGAAATCAGTTAACGGAAGTTTAATACATACAGGGTGGCCAAAAAAAACTTGAACACTTTTTGTAACCTATATAGGGATATAAACTGGGAAAAGTCGCGGGAATACTGAACGAGGCCTTCCGGCCTTCGTCCAGTATTCCCGCGACTTTTCCAAGTTTATACCCCTATCTTTTGACATACCGTTCGAATCTTAATAACTGTAGGCATACATATTGCTTACTGCTCGTGCACGCATTTTGACGTCATTATGATTATGACGTCACTAGGTCATACACCGGCATTTCCATTGCTGAGAACGTTGTGAAACAGATGAAAAACCGTACCATATCCATCATTTTCATTGAAAGAGTGAAACAAATGATATACTGAACGTGTTAAATGCATAAACGAATGTTGCTTGCATGTGCAATGCCAGTATCAGCAAATAGTAAAGAGAAAAAGTTGCTATATGTGACCAGCAAACGTCCTACACGCGCAAGACTGGGAAATTGAATGCTCAAAGTGACACGGATGTCAGCAATTCGTATTTTAGGCATTATATATTTCAAGTCTGCTTCAATTTTTGAAGCAGACTTGCAATATACAATGCCTAATATAAGTGGTAAATGTATGTCTTTACTTATATTGTATTAGTCAATGATGAATTTAATGTACTAAATGCGAGTTTGCAGTAGGAAAGTGGCATGGCAACTTTATGCGTGTGGTTTCGATAAAGTAAATATAAAATGCATATGCCAAATGTAATAACCCATATGTATATCAAACATTGTGAGGATTGAAAGATTATAAATGGAGATATAAGAGTTATAAAAAGTGTCCAAGTTTTTAGGTATGATATTAAATAAACACAAATGTTAGATTATATTTATTGCATAAGCACAACATCATACACAGAAGCTGTTCAGACTATCGAGCTTTATGTAGCAGTCTCATATCCATATATATTACACCAGTGTACTATATGAATTTAAATACATGTACACCCAAATAATACGTAATTCACTCCCGTAGAACGACTCTCAGCCAGACACCCTTATAATGGCTGCATTCAACAATAAATGAACATATATATACGTTCCCATAAACATATGGAACTGAATGAATTAAGAAATGGATTCTCGAATGTGTATCACTAAGCTAATCCCATCGCTGGCAGACTTGATAAACAAAAAAACAAAAAATAAAACAATTGCATTACAAACAAGGTAAGGTGGCACAAGTACTCGGACGTGGGTCGATAAAAAATTACAATGGAATTTTTTTTATTTTTTTTGTCGAAAATTATCATTTTTTATCGTATAAATATTATCAAAATCAAAGAAGTGGTTCATAAGTTATTGAAAAATGAAAGGCGCTGCTAACGTACGTACGCACACACATGGACTAACACTATATCCCCTCTTGCCTATCGGCGAGGGGATACATATGTATTCGTCTTGAATTGAGGAGCATTGCATATGTTTACACATTAGGGGACCGTTTCACTAAACTTCGTACGACTAAAATGTTAGTAAGGCAAACTTATGATAGTCCGTAAATTTCACATTAACATATGCAGCCTATGCTCAATAAATGTAAATCCATTGATTGAAATTTCCAGACGATCCTAAATTTGCGCTTATGAACATTTTAGTCGTACGAAGTTTAGTGAAACGGCCCCCAGGGGTATGCATATGTACGTGTTTCAATGCAGTAGACCCTCTCTAAATCGAACATGCAAAAAACGTCAATGATTGACTTTGATGGGTTTCACTCTCACCATCTCTCTGTATAATGCCTGTCCATGATTGCAAAGCAAAACTTATATGTTAAAGCACTCATACACCGACTTACAATGGACCGTCTCTAAACCTACATCCTTAGAATCTCGCAGGGCGTCCAGTTTAGAGAGGTTCCACTGAATGATAACCGTGTACCCACATGGTGTCCGGTTTAGAGAGGTTCCACTGAATGTTAAGTTTGTACTAGTATACCAGCCCGCGGCCTACATACGTGCCCGTTATGTTTCATGTTTTACTTGTCATATCTGTACGTTATAAGTGTAACCACCTGTGTGTTATAATTAATGGCCGTTAATCAAATAATTAACCTTGTTACATCAAAGCTATCGCAGCCAATAAAAGTCAATCAAGGAATTCAAGTTTACACGAGGGGGATCTGCAGCAAATCACCAGGCATTCCATTTCCACAGAGCCTGAACAGTGACAGTGAAATTGAGGAGTAGTCTCCCTTAGCTACATCGGGAAATCCCGTATCGCGGTTTCAAACTACTCACACCCGCCCCCCATCCTATAAAATACTCTATAGTCTGTTTCACGAAAGCTGCCCAAATTTTACGGCCATATAAACAATTCAAAAACAATATTTTTTTCGATAATATTAAATTAAAGGAAAATTTAAGAATGAGCCTTCTTTTTATTTCGTGAAATTTTGTCAAATATTGATTTTATTGCGAAAACAAAATGTCCCCATGTTAAATCCCCATAGATGTCTATGGGGATTTAACATGGGGAAATTTTTTAGAATTTCAGAAATACTGGACCGATTTTTAAAATTTAACTTTTGTTTTCTTAGTTAGATCATTTCCAAGCTATCTAGCTAGGTTTCGGAGTCAATTTCCCAAAAAAAATGTTTTTTGACTCCTCCCACACTTCCTTACCACTTTTTCCCCCACGTTAAATTCCCATAGACAAATCAATTTTTCGTAATAAAACCAATATTTGACCAAATTTCACGAAATAAAAAGAAGGCTAATTCTTAAATTTTCCTTTAATTTAATATTATCGAAAATAATCTTGTTTTTGAACTGTCTATATAGCCGTAAAATTTGGGGAGCTTTCGTGAAACAGACTATAGGGTGTTTTGAAAATGGCCACAGCTACATCGGTAGTAACATCGGAAAATCCTGTGTAGCATTTTTCAAACTATCGACCTCCCTCCTCCTACCCCGGGTATTTTGTCCACTTGTGACAAATATGATGGGGGTGGTTTGTCGAGAGGATTATGTCATATACAATCACTTGCGTGTTGTGCTAGAAATCAAGCAGCTTGATTCACTGAGCATGATATGTGTTAAAGCTCAGGGTCAGCCAATGAACCTGCTTGATTGCGAGTTGCGTACGCCTATAGATGTTCAGAAACGTTGACATCTGGGCTAGATTAACGCAGGCGTCTGTGCATACTATTCTGCAAATAATGTTACGTTTTCCATTGACAAAAGTGCACCACTCGGCTGCCAGCCAATCTGATTTGACACTGACAGGCGGTGTTCTCCGACTTGTCAATTTCCAGCCCGGCGAACAATTACCCCCAATATCTATTAGAGCCGAATTATGGAAAACGTGATCTGTGCTGGCTGGTTCTTTCTTGCGGTAAACAGTTGAACAGTTGAACACGGATTCCTTATAGGCAGTCGAAGCTCTATCGAAAATCAAGTCGGTATTCCACGTTTATATTGAAACCAATGACGACGTGTTGCACCAGTTAATATCAGTAAAAAAAGAGTATATAACCAACCCAAAATCTTCAAAAAATGATCGTCAGACTAGTCCATTTATGAAAAGTGGGTGTTTTTGTTCTGAAAAAATATGAAAATTACTTGCAAGCAGTGCAGATCCTGATGAGACGGCTCGTCACGAGCCGTCTCATCTGGATCTACACTGTTTGCCAATACCACTATGCATGTCTGTAGTGTTTAAATACTGAAAAATCTTCAGAGACGAATGGTTAGTTTTATCATGTTGCGAGCTGTCATGATAAGTGTATTGCCTGTATAATTATTCGTAGAATGTCACGAGAAAATGAGGTTTCTGATCATGTATTACATCGTCACGTGGATAAAGTGTAGCATAGTGGTGGGTCGGTACCTATAGTTTGTGCATTTTCAATACGTGTTGAAGGTGTCGGTCGCAAACAGATCTCGTAGTGCAAATATAGCCATGTGATTCGTTCTTAACATTCAATAAACAAACTACAAGCCATGTGATTCGTTCTTAACATTCAATAAACAAACTACAAGCAATGTACATTGACCCTTCCATCCCTAAATAGCTGAAATTGATAGTTCCAAGCTGATTTATGGACTATGACATTAATCAGATTGAGGGAATATTCTTTCAAAGTCTTAAAAATAATGGCAAACACTGTAGAGCTATCATCTGGATATACAGTGTTTGCAATAGCAGTGTTTGCAAGTTGTATTTATGACACCTGTGGGATTGGAATAATGATTTGATTTGATTTAATGGTATTTAACCCTTACAATGCTGAATTAATTTGTGTCGTCTGCTGAAATTTTTTTATTTTTCCATTTTTCTCATCAATAACTAGGTTTGGCAGCACTTTAGAATCATTTCCAATGGAAATGATTCTAAAATGCTGCCAAACCATGTTTTTACTGAGAGACAAGACAAAATATGAATTATCAGCAGACGACTATTTTCAGTTCCCACATTCTAAGGGTTAACGGCCTATCAATAGCTAAGGCCATTTTAGGCCCGGTGAACGGCTTCGAATCCCGTATTTCACCTATTGTGATGGGGGAGGGGGCGGGTCCTAATATCGGAACTGAATATTTACACAAAAAATACATATATGTATTTAGCCATGAAATTAGAATAACCTTGGCAGGTCCTTACACACCAGAGTCAATTAGCCACACTCCCGAAAAGTAATACGAGTTGTACTAATCTTACTTATTGTATAATGGATATAACCGGATTCAACTATCAAGTAACAAGGAAGCAAGAAATGTACCCGAGGACAAAACCAGGGGTATCGGGTTTCCATTAAGGGATGAAACACATAGTTAAATTTACCCTTCACATTTTCCCAAGCAAGCCTGACTAAATCTACTACAATGAACTATGTATAGTGTCAATAAATAAAAATAAGCTGTCATATACTTTGTGTCAACAGAGTAGGACATATGATATACATATACGACTGTCTCAAATATGACATTGACCAGAGAAAGCTCGTGACAAGTGTGACAACAAAAGCTCCTGATCTGATGGTAAGCGCATGTATACACATCTACAAGGTGTATGATCACGTGGTACTAACAACAACAACAAGTACTGAAACTTCCAGAATCCATCCGATTCAAAGTACGTATTATTTTATAGTGTCCTTATTACGTAACGGATTTTGATGAAATATGGCGCATCAAACGCGTCTTGTTAAGCTGCATTTGTGGTCTCTGTATTTTCGCCCAAACTTCTGTCGTTTTTGCGAAGAATCGATTTCCGTGTCTCGGACATGGAAATAAATTCTTCGCGAAAACGACATAAGTGGACCACCAAATGCAGCTCATGAAGACGCGTTTGCTGCGCCATATTTCATCAAAATCCGTTTCATATTAAGGAAAATATCAATAATACTTTGAAGATTTCAACACGTTCAGCCACTGTTGTTGTTGTTATAACCACGTGATCGTGCACCTTGGTCTATATTATTTGTTAAAACATATGATGAGGGTTTCATTTATGTAATGCAAACATCGTACACCCTGATTAGACCGCGTGGATGCGCATGTTCAACTCGGACAATACTGGAATATGTGTATAAGGTTCATGTATTGTCAATGACTTGCAGAAATTCGTAATTCATATTTTACTTTTGTTTCGTGAGTGGGTTTCACTCCAATGCTCCGATCAGGGTCTACACTGACTGTCAATGGCATAATTGAGCCATCTCTAGCATTATCTCCTTATCGGATCACTGTGTGTTTGTCGATATTACTTTCGACATTTCGTAAATGACTTTGAAAGTTGACACAAAATACATAGCTCAAGAGCTCTGAATTTTGTGCCAACTTTCTACGTAGTTAACGGAAATCCTGACTTATTTTGGAAATCAATATCGGCGATACGAGAAGGGAGGTAATTCCAGAATCACCCCATGAAGTCTATTTCCTCGTGAACGGGATCTCAGAACCGATTGATCCGATCTGATCTTTCTACATGACTAGATGTTGGCATATCAGCTGGGATCAAAGACGAGACGTTGATTGCTAATGAGGTGTGTAATAATCAGACTAACTATAGCAACACGGCTACGTGACTGTCTACATCGCTGATTACATGGTCAGACGTTGGTAAACGGGACTGATGGCAGTTCGTACCTGCGTAGAGTCGGACCATTATCCAGTTACATTTTGTTCGGACTATTAATAAGATCGCTACAATTTGTTATCAAGCGATTTTATATAGAACATATAGCTTTGCTATGTTTATAGTGATGTACAAATGAGACACGCCACGAGATTTTGTATCTACGGACATCTGCGATATTTCATGAAAATGGATATTTTCCGTAAGTGACTTCAGTAGTTGAATATTATTCCGCATGTACTCTGAAATTGTTGCCAACTTTTGACCTCATTTATGGAAAATTTGTTAAATTGTGTAAATGTATTTCATGAAATAACGCAGTTGTCAGAAGGTACAAAATCGCATGGCTTGTCTCATATAGGTAAGGTTAAGTGACGTAGACAGTAGGTTCAATGTGAATGGGTTTTATGTCGTAATTGAGACACGACATGTGATTTTGTACCTAATAACATATGCAATTCTTCATGAAATATATTTACAGAAACTGCGACATAGTAAATTTCGTCAACTGTCGACGTCATTTACAGAAAATATCTTAAATTGTGAAAATATCGTTCATGAAATGTCACACATGTTCTTAGGTACAAAACACATGGCGTGTGTCATATGTAGCCAGTCCAGATTTGATACTCTAGCACACTGGTGGATTCTGATACTGATATATCGGGTGGATAACAAAAGAAAACAAAGTTAAAATTGCAGTCTGAGGCTGATCTGGAACAACGCTATTCAATGTGTAGTTATAAATGTTAATGACTACCTTTTCGACAGGAAATGGATAATCAATTCTCGGATGAGAGACTGCATTATAAACCTGGCTTATTATAAGTATGATACTCTATAGACACCCTATGAAGCTGCGATAAGGTAGATACGTGCACATGTACTCACTCATTACGGGTTGTCAGATACAGATGAAGGCAATTTTTTCCTTCAATTAATATTTCCTGCTAATTACGAAATTCCGGAGTCAACCACAAACTAGGTGCATGTGTGTTACTTTTCTCCAATAATCACTTGCCTTTCCTCCTATCACATAGTTACGTGCAAAAAGACCCGTGTGCTATATCTACACTTCTATATGTTCACCGTACCTAACTGGATGCAAACCTATTTTGCTATCGAAGTAGAACCGATTTACACCTGACATCATACAGAAAACAGTGTGTTAAGTTTGTACGTGTTGCACTGTAAATTATTTCTAATTACTAGTATCCGGTCATAATGGTAAAACAAATATGAACGTACAGCGAAGATTGTTGAACGTTTCCAAACGAAACTAACATAAATGAATGGAAAACGCGATGAAAACGATCGTTTTGTACAACGATATGCATGGAAACGATTATCGTTTGCTGTTTTGAGGTGAAAGAGATATTTTAAAAATCTTTATTCTTATACCGAGTCGTATTTTGTACATGATATCCTCGAATACTTCGCCTTACCTAACTTAAAAAAAGCTAGTCATATGTACATCGTATGGTGTAAAATAAACTAGTTATATGTCCATCATATGGTGTAACCCTGATAAATCTGTGTCCTCACTGTTTGACAACACTTGTTTCTGTTTTCCTTCATCCCGATAGGGTCCAACCGATATAAAATTCAATGTCTCAGCAATAATACGCAGGGTGAATATAATATTAAGTGTTTGAAACAATTGCTTGATCAATAGAAGCACGCAGGGGTGTGCATTCACAGGCGCTGACTTGCGTTTTGTTTACACACAAACACTGGTGTTTGGTTTCTGGCAATCGATTTGTGATCGAGGGCGATACAGCTTATCATCATCGTTAATCTCTCGCCGGTGTAGCATTAGTAATTGAAGGATGAGATAAATTATATTACATACGTGGCTATGACTGGACAAATGGGGCTTATGGGTTCTTGCGGCCAGTGTAGATCCAGATCAGTGTGTGCATCCGCACAGTCTGAACAGGATCTGCACTGTTCGCTGTTCCACCAATGACGTACTCGTCATGCTTCTAACAAGCAATATGATAAGTTATTGTGATTCTACACAGTCAATATGGTGTCATAATGCCATCTATATTCACCCGAGGCGCAACCGAGGGGGAATATAGATTCAGACGGGCATTATGACACCATATTGACTTTGTAGAATCACAATAACGTATTTGTCATACCGTAGATTCTTTATATTTCTCCAGAATTTAGTTGTATAAGTGTATTGGTATATGTTTAACGTCATAGAAATATGGCGCCAAACTTCCAAGTTACAAATATTACCTGACGTCATCCCAATATAAACGATTAGAAATTCACTAATAACTTGGCAATTTCAAGGCCGATTTTCAAAATCTAACTTTTGTCTCCGTAGTTAGATTATTTCCAATCCATGTGGCTATTTTTCGGAGGTGATTTCCCAAATCTTTCGTGCGCCTTGACCCGCTGTCATTTTTATTCGAACCATATTGACGGGCTTGACAGATACTATGTGATCATATTATCCGTCAAGCGAAACGCGAGAAATTACAAAGATCGTTATCATGCTACAGGAGTGCCCAATTTCATCAGGAGCTACACTGGTCACTAATCCTATAAGCCACATTTCACCAGTCACGGCACATATGATGATGATGATGATGATGATGATGATGATGATGATGATGATGATGATGATGATGATGATGACGACGAGGACGAGGACGAGGACGAGGACGAGGACGAGGACGAGGACGAGGACGAGGACGAGGACGAGGACGAGGACGAGGTGGCGGCGGCGGCGGCGGCGGCGGCGGCGGCGGCGGCGGCGGCGGCGCGGCGGCGGCGGCGGCGGCGGCGGCGGCGGCGGCGGCGGCGGCGGCGGCGGCGGCGGCGGCGGCGGCGGCGGCGGCGGCGGCGGCGGCGGCGGCGGCGGCGGCGGCGGCGAAACGCGGCGGCGAAACGTGAGTGGCGGCGGCGGCGGCGGCGGCGGCGGCGGCGGCGGCGGCGGCGGCGGCGGCGGCGGCGGCGGCGGCGGCGGCGGCGGCGGCGGCGGCGGCGGCGGCGGCGGCGGCGCGGCGGCGGCGGCGGCGGCGGCGGCGGCGGCGGCGGCGGCGGCGGCGGCGGCGGCGGCGGCGGCGGCGGCGGCGGCGGCGGCGGCGGCGGCGGCGGCGGCGGCGGCGGCGGCGGCGGCGGCGGCGGCGGCGGCGGCGGCGGCGGCGGCGGCGGCGGCGGCGGCGGCGGCGGAGGCGGCGGCGGCGGCGATGATGGTGATGATGATGGTGATGATGATGATGATGATGATGATGACGATGGTGATGACGATGGTGATGACGATGGTGGTGGTGATCAAGATCATGCTCATGATGGTGGTGATGATGATGGTAACGATGATGATGGTGGTGGTGATGATGATACAGATTAAGACGATGGTTATGTCGATGATGCCAGCTAGTACTACTTGAGTGTGACAATCATGACCTGCACATTGAGTGCATCTATAGGAAAAGTATAATTGCCTGGTATTAGTACATGTACTATATTATTATGCACTGTTAACTAAATATAGTACAAGCACTCGATGCTCCGGCACCAAGTATAACTGAAATCAACAACTCACGGGTCGTTCCTTCAACATTCACCCGTGTTCCCATATATACGGGTAGTGCAGTTACTGCAACCAAAAACGACCGGAGACCATACTACAGTGAAACCTCTTTATACCGGACACCCTGGGCTTCCCAGGGTGTCCGGTTTAGAGAGGTTCCACTGTATAGTTTTTGGAATATTCATTACAATGATGATCCTCCATGCGTGTTAGGCTATTTTTTTTTAAACGAATTTACTGATTTCAACGAGTCAACTGGTTTAATAAGTGTCATATTAAATCAACACAAATGATTATGTTTATTGCATAAGCTCAGCATCATGTAATTAATCCGTACTGATCACCTAACATCTTTTCCAAAGCGTCTCATGTTCTCATTTATTACGCTAATGTATTTTGATGTTTATTACACTGTGTTATTACACTGCAAACAATGAGTGTATGCAGTAAAATGCTGATATAAGTCATACACACCGATCGTGGTCTATACTGCAAAGACACAAAACGTAGTACAGGGGAACCTCTCCAAATCTGACACCCTGGGAGGTTCCCATGGTGCCCGGTTTAGAGAGGTTCCCTGTAAACATACGGATGACTACTTCAAGACAAGCGTGGGAGCATAGCGATAATGAACATACCGTATCACTGGGTGTAAATGACAATGAAACACGTCAAAATTAAGCTCACCTAACTTGTGTTCGTCTCCTGTGTATAGAGAGGTTCGACTGTATGTCATAATGTGGCCTTACTTCCCACTCAAGTTCAATTAAATGTGTGTCGATTCATCGAACGATCGATCTTATCGCCTATACATCAGTGAGATAGGTATTCATAAACAGATATGTTTTAAGTGTTTAATCATTATTTGTTTATACATATATATACAATAAATAGCGAATATTCATAAACAAACATAGGATTGGGTTGTACAATCAACTGTTAATGCGTAGTACAGTCGAACCTCTCCAAAACGGACACAGACAAAATGTAGTTGTTCTTAATTTATATAGGTTTCCTTGCTATTTACAGCCAATGATAAGGTATGTTCATGATCGCAAAGACCACACGCTAGTCTTGTAGTAGTCATATGTCTGTTTTACAGTGGAACCTCTCTCAACCGGACACCCTGGGGACCTCCCAGGGTGTCCGGTTTAGAGAGTTTCCACTGTAGTTCGTGGGTTGTGAACGTCCTCGCCCAATACACAAATAATATCCGGTTTCCGGATGAGCCTACGCGGTGTGACAAACAATCACAAGGAGATCATATATGTGTATATGTTTCTATAAATATATCGTGAATTTACCATGTGTGTGCTTGTAACTGGAGAAACGGTGCGTATGGGGATTTGTCGCTACTGCAGCTCCTGATCAAATAGCACAATCATGTAATCTGATAAACATCTGTAGACCTTGTTAGAAGCATGACGGGTGTCTCATTGATCGAATGGCGAACAGCCGAGATCCGGATGAACAGGTTGATCTGGATCTCCACTTGTCACAAAACCCATAAGCCCCATTTCTACAGAATCGTCACGTGCTGCTAATCAATTACCTACCGCCTGATGCCTGGCATATACAAAAATTACAATTTTCGAAAATCATTTTTTTTTTCGAAAATTGTAATTTTTGGATATGAATAGGGAATTTCAGAGAGTCAAAACTGGCTGACCCTTTCAATATGGGTGACACTATAATAAACAAAACGTTTATACGAACATTCTAAATACCACATTCCCCAATCGCTGTGCACCAAACAATGTGGAACCCCTCTAAACTGGACACCCATGGATTCTGTATTTGACTGAAAAGTATCACTGTAGTTCTGAGAACATGGCTCTAATTGTATTACATTGCAACTGCATTACATAAGCGTTATGACGGAGTAGTGTGGAAATCAAAACTGTTCCGGGGATGTGATGCAACCGAAATCTGTAAGGGGTCCAGGGGCAACCCTGGACCCCTTACATATTTCGATTGCTTCACACAGCTGAAAGCCGAAAGCCATTTTCAAAAATGCTGGTGACGCCGCTGCAATATACATTGGCGAGTAGACATGCCAGATTTACAATAGAACCTCTCAAGTATGCTTTTGCATGACATTTAAAATGACAACATTAATAAGGTCAACAACAAAATAGCACACTTGTATATTAGTTGCGGTAAACACGACGATTGCTAATAGACTTAAAATAGTGATACTGTTGTTGTTGTTGTTGTTGTTTTGATGTTGATCTTATTTATGCTGATTAGTTTACCAAAGCTACCGACTTGGGAGTTTTGGCAGGGCTCTACCGCAGACAGAAAAAATTGGCTTATTAAAATATCATTATTATCGTTTTGCATTGCGTGGAAGCTCAGGGAAAAAACTAAAGGAAAAATAGTCACATACCTAACATTGAACTGAGAGTAGCGTTGATTTTTGTTTGGTTTGCATATTAAGCTTTTGAAAAATATAAAGCTTGAAAAGCAATTATATACGATCTGACAAATGTAGGCTTATTACATACCTGATCGGTGTACATACTTACCTGTTTGTAATAATTTACCGCTATTGTCTGTTTCACGAAACCTGCCAAAAGTTTACAGCCATATAATCAACGCAAAAACAATATATTTTTAGTGAAGATGTCTATGGGGATTTAAGATGTGGAAATATTTCTAATTTCAGAAATAGTGGACAGATTTCAAAATTATCTTTTGTTTTCTTAGTTAGATCATTTCCACGTTATCTAACCAGGTTTCGAAGTTAATTTCCATCTACATGTATATTCCTTGTGAGAAGCATGACGTGTGCTTCATCTAGCATAGACCCTGATCAGGCTGGGCAGATGCACAAGCTGATCTGGGGCTACACTGGTCACATAACCCACACGCTCATTTTCTCCAAGCATGACCATATTTATGGCCGGTCGACTCATAATACTCTCCTACAGCGTGAAAATGATATGTGTGTCCAATTAGAAAGAGGACGCCTGTTCCACTGATTGCATGGCTGTGCAGACCATGATCAGGCTGCGCAGTCTGATCAGGGTCTACACTGGTCACAAAGATCATAGATCCGATTTCTTCATCGACATACAGACATAACGGGTGATCTGGCTCTACTTGTCGAAAAGTCATTGCAATTTGAGTTCCCCCCGGTGATCCGCATATGCACAATTATGACGGTGACAGGAGAATTGGGAGCTATGGCATTTGCTTATCTCAAGATCAGGGTCTGCACTGTTCGCTATTTCCAAAACGCAGTATAGATCATTATGGTGATACATGAGGGCGTTAACAGCGCATGCGCTACACTCCCCATGTCTCCAGTCGCAGTCATTACATTTGTATGTTCATATCAATCTACACCAACAATTTCTCCTGACACCAATTCATAATTACACCGTATTGTAATTACCGTGAAAATAGTCTTTTTACAAATGTACGCTCAATCGTTGATCAAATCGGGTCATCAAGTGAAAAAACTAGGACAGGAAGTGCACGGGTGAGTAATTCCGCATGATCTATTCGGGTACAATCGGCTGTTACAGTGAGTGTATACTTATGTTACTTCGTGTTAAAATTACGTACGAAGAAAATATCACCACAAATACGTTGATGAAGTATCGGTGAATATGTAGCCATTATAGAAACTAACCAGACTTTATAATAGTTTTATCTGAATCTACGCCGGTTGCAAGCCTGAGGGACTATTTTCTCGCGTAGCCGCGGATTAATAGTATGCTAATCCCACACAAGTGTCACCGCGGGTGACTCGTGTCAACAATTTGCTCGATAACCATGTCATGTAGGCGGGTTGACAAGCGTCTATCCCGTGTGTATGACACATTATGACATTCACACAAACTGACTGATATGGCACGAATTCTATGTAGATTCTGTACCGATAAACACCGTGTGTTATCGCGGTGTGAAACATGGGGTGATGTTTATCCGAATATCTTCACAAATATACAATGTGGGCAAACAGGTTTATCATTATTCTTCCCATCCCAAGTTTCAGTACTTGTTGTTGTTGTTAGTACCACGTGATCATACACCTTGTACATGTTAGCTGTATAATCAGGATAATTATTTGAGTGTATGTAGATTTGGCGTTCCTGGAATAATGAGAGTTCTAGCATTAAGTATTTAGAGATAGCTCCAAATCATTTGAAGAGCTTTCTGAATCATTTGGAGCTAGTTCTAAATATGTAATGCTAACTATAATTAGTTAGAGCTAGCAATACATATTTGAGTGTAAGTAGATTCGGCGTTCCAGGAACGCCACATCTACATACACTCAAATAATTATCCTGATTATACAGCAAACATGTACAAGGTGTATGATCACGTGGTACTAACAACAACAACAACAAGTACTGAAACTTCCAGAATCCATCTGATTGAAAGTACGTATTCTTTTATATTGTCCTTATTACGTAACGGATCTTGATGAAATATGGCGCATCAAACGCGTCTTGTTAAGCTGCATTTGGTGGTCTCTGTATTTTCACCCAAACTTCTGTCGTTTTTGCGAAGAATCGATTTCCGTGTTTCAGACACGGAAATCAATTCTTTGCAAACACGACATAAGTCTGTGACAAACACCCTGGACCACCAACTGCATCTCAGGAAGACGCGGTTGCTGCGCCATATTTCATCAAAGTCCGTTGCTTATTAAGGAACATATCAAATAATACTTACTTTGGAGTGGGCGACGTTGTTGTTGTTATAACCACGTGATCATGCACCTTGTTATACAGCTAACATGTAGCTTGGTTGGTTGCGGGAGTGAAGTGATCCCATCTTCCCAGGTATGTATACGTCGTGTGTTGCATCCACTAATACGACTGTGGACAACACTACATTTTATAAAACCAAAAGTACATTTTAATTGTAGATCGGCCTTTAACCACATATTCAGTCACCGGTGTTTTGTTACACGGCTTGTTGCACTATATCTGGTGACAACGTGGTTTCACCGACAGGCACATGTGTATTACATGTTATGGGCATTACGTGTCGGATGTCACGTATGACTTTAATTATGTCTCCACGAGAGAAGTTTTATTTCTTGCCAATTATATCAATTATGTACGTCTGTAATATCAATCCAAACGGTCCAACAGTCTCGCCATACTCCCGAGTATATACCCGTATCATTAGGAGAACTGGACATCTGGGACCAGTTTCAATGAACTTCGTACGAAAACTTTCGTATGGTGATTTTTACACAAGTACTTCGCACAGTAATGTGATTCATTAACCCTTTGAACCCGAAATCCCGCTATAGCGGTTTATGCAAAAAGTGCAGATCCAGATGAGCCGGCTCGTAACGAGCCGTCTCATCAGGATCTGCACTTTTTGAAAGTAATTTTAATATTTCTTAGAACAAAAACACCCTCTTTTCATAAATGGACGAATCTTGAAAATCATTTTGTGACCATTGGCTTGATCGGAACATTAGCATATCACAGTCCATTCCAGTTCCTTAGGGTTGAAAGGGCTAAATCTATCATCTTTCATCCACAATCATGTAGTGGTAACAACAGCCGAGAAAAAAAACACAAACAAATTCTCTTAAATCCGCCCACTAATGCGAACTTTGTTATCAATTTCAGTTTTGCCGTTACGATCTTCTTAGCCATACGAAGTTTAGTGATGGATACACATTTTAAAACACATTTTCGGCATGTACGGTCGATAATCAGCTCACTAAAGCTCACGGATTATCTCGTCGTACAGCCGGACGAACTGTGCTCGAAATATTATAATACTTCCTACGCCTTTTGAAGTGAACCAGTGGGCCGTTTCACTAAACTTCGTATGACTAAAATGTTCGTAAGTGCAAAATTAGGATCTTCTGGAAATTTCAATTGATGGATTTACATTTATTGAGCAAAGGCTGCAGCCTATGCTCAATAAATGTAAATCCAATAATTGTTTGCAAGAAAACAATGTTAATGTGAAATTTACAGACTATCATAATTTTGCACTGACGAACATTTTAGTCGTACGAAGATTAGTGAAACGGCCCCCTGGATCTCAGTGTTTGCAAATGTTAGCTTTATGGTCGGTAGGGTTGAACAGGTTAAATTAGTGATACAAAACGCATTAACCCATTAACCCTTTCAACACCACAGACCTCTATAGAGACAATGTTTGCAAACAGTGCAGATCCAGATGAGCCGGCTCGTAACGAGCCGTCTCATCAGGATCTCCACTGTTTGTTAATAAGTTTAGTGAAATGGCCCGTTGAAAAACTTGCCGTCAATGAACACTATACATGTGTTCTCGAGGCTCTATCCTCGAGAATGCTGGAAGTCTCGGACGCCGGAGGATTCAGTTAGGTATAAAACATGGTTTTTAAAGCACTTTAGAAAGAATCCTTTCCATTGGAAATGATTCTAAAGTGCTGTCAAAGCATGTTTTTGAAATCAGAAAAACAGCTGTGAGACAATCAACAGGCGAACGCCGGAGATTCGTGAGAACAAAATAATAGTGGAAAGTTATGAGAAAATCCCACATATTGGCTTCAACAGTAGTTGCCGATTGTGAGTGGTTAATAGTCTACTTAGTGCCGTGGTTGAGAAATTCAGACATGGCCACGTCATCGTGATTATGATCAGACTTCCCGGATCAATGTTATGAATGGGTGGTCTCTCTCGCGTCCGATGTATACATTCTGCGTAACGAGGTTCATGCGTATTTGAACTCGAATTGGCAGCACCAAAATGAGTAATTTGTAGGCTGAGTATGTTGTTTTCGCGTTATCTACACCAGTTACAAGCATTATGCATTACTTTCCCCATGCGCTGTGTACAGTATTAACTTTCTGGTACAAATAGTGCAACTGTGAATCAAAACACTTCTTTAGGGAACGTCGAACACAAGCATTAACAGCATGTCTGGCACCTGGACAAAATACTATAGCACACAGTATGAGTAAACTACACAACATGTACATTCAGTGCATTAGGTGACATCTGAAGTGTGTATATATTTCTGGGCCCGGTTGTTCAAAACCTCCGTCAGCTTAGGATTTAACAGTCTGTTAAGTTGAGGGATGTTTTGAGCAACCGGGCCCTGCTCGCGTTCTCGCAATGTGTGCGTGTAATTAAGGACCCGTTCTATACCTGATCATACTTTGATTCAAAGATAATTGCTTCGTAATGCTGTAATGAGGTCAACCCCACTTCAGGAGTTTATAGAATATTTTATTTGACGTAAACTATACAGTTTCTAGTCATGTACATACGATGTTATTTTATATCTAAATATATTAAGCGATTCTAGTTATTCAAACTTATTTGTCATGAAATAAATATAACATGTTGTAAGGCGCCGATTATAAATATTTCCGATCACGCATCTCGTTCCCGCGACCGAAGTCGAGAAGCGAGATCAGTCGATGCTGAGCCATGCTCAGGCATGACCAATCACCCATCTCGACCTCACGTACGCGTCCCGAGTACGTGCTCAGAAAGCTCTATAAGCGCTGGCATAGCTCTTCGATGTCTGTAATCAAAGCATTGTGTATATATTTTGCATTGTCATTATAATTATACTCATCATGGTGCCTGGCGCATAATGGTTCTGTAACGCAGCATGCACTATGCTGCGGTGTAGAATCATCGCGGACGGTACACGTGTTTGAAGCATGTAAATATGCGTAAGCGTATGTCAGTGTCTATTAGTTTTGTAATTATGTTATATGTATTTATGTTCTATCATTGTATTGTACTGTTCATGATTATGGAGGATTAAAATAAATGAAAAGTCATGCAGAGCATGATGTTATTAGCCGATCAAATCAGGGTAAAGTGCATCGAACATATGTAGGTGTCTCTGATAACATTGTCAATGGTAAACTATTTTCGACCACAGTTCTGTACCCAGCGTTGACATTTTTCTCGATTTTGTGCATGTTTTGGAAACCCGTTCCCAAATCCATCCAATAGCAGCAATGCCATAGCAGCAATGTTTTGTTGTCACCATTATGTTGCGAAATATTCCAGCGTAACACCTGTACTGTATGCTCTATTTATCTACAAATCACACTCCGCAATACACAAAGTTGTAGTCACTGTGTGTTTGTCCGAATTCTGTGGCAGCACGCGAGTGGGCGGAGCTACCGGAGCTATATATATCTAGCGGTTACAGTGTCATCTAAAAATAGACGCAAGCTCCTGCGTATTCAGGCACATGCCCAGATTGGCCTAATGTGCCACATCCGTGATTTTTTTGCGCGATGTCGGGCGCAAGACAATCAATAATTTGCGGCATTGACAATAATTAAGGGGGATTGCCGCAATCGCGCGTGCTGGATGCATCCCTGCCATCCCTGCATGATACGTAAACAAATCAAAGTTGGCTATGAAGGGCAATTCTTCGTTTTGATTGGTGGAAAATTTTGTGTATATTAAATGACGCGCATACGCGATCCAATGGGATAAACCCGAGATGCTGGGATAAACCCGAAAATGCTGGGGTTGCTAGTAAGGAGATTTTGAGCAGAGGTCGATTATAAATTAGCCAAATAAACACATTTTACGCGATTATACGTGGCTGAAACTTGTTCTGTTTAATAAATAAAAGCTTTAAATTAGCCCAATAATCGGCGTATGTTGGCGTATATGGCCATTAGAGCCAACTATGGACTTCAACAACAATAACTTCCGGGTTAAATCTCTTCCGGCGTTCAGCTCATTACGTATTCAAAATTGTGTTATTTGGCTATAAGTAAAGTTTTAAACGGAGATAATTGCCAAAAATGCAAACTTTATCGGTTGATGCAATTTGGAAGTGATACAGAAAAATTCACGTTCGTAGATTACCGAATAGCGGAGAAAAGGGTTGCTACAAACTTTTTCATAATTCGATGGATAACCAATATATTAGCCGATCTATAAATAGATCGGCTAATAATAATCTATCTATTGAATACCATAGTGAGAGAATTACGCAAATTAAACGCTTGTTGTAAATATTTGCACAGTTTTGTAACAATATGCTTCCTAACATCCTGTAGCAGCAATGGAAGTTTGTACACACTCGGGTGAGTGGTATACAATCTGCTAATGTACTGTCGTCGTATATCACTGTATATCGGACATGTAAGTACACAGTGAAACTCATCTTCCAAGTCATTTGTATCACATAACAAACATTATCTTACGATCTGGCGATCTACTCTTTGATGACCATAATGTCCAGTTTCTATACGTAAATTGGACAAACTTTGTATGGTTGGTGTCTCTAATGTCTATGGTCATGGTGCACGACATTAGTTTGAGCTGGCGATCAGCTATCGGCCAAATATGACCGATAATCCACGCCCGACTGCCTCCAATTCTGTGTGAGATTATTTCGTACACGCAAATTTCGCTTTGGATGGGGTAATCAAAATGCGAATAACTGAATAAATGCTGGAAACAGCGATTTGAAGTGAGTATATTCACACACCTAATACGTTTATCGATTGCCAGAGATATATTTCATACATTTAATCGATGTTTATTGTGTTTGTGCGAATCGGAAAGAGAGGGCTCTTTCTATAATAGCCATATTCTTACCCACATTTCCATAGAACATGGTACTGTACAAGACCAAGTGAGTGGGGTAATGGGATTTATTTTAACTGGCATTTTTTTTTTGTCATAGGTCCGAGTCTTCCCCCTGTGGTCTCCCGCTTGACAGGCGTGGATACTTACCACTCTACTATCGAGGAGATATGCGCTAAAACTGTGTGTATAATATGTTGACGTTATATACACATACTAATAGTATTATATGTCGATACCAACTGCTAAGTGCACGTTTTATATTTAGCTTCTTGATGAACAGGCGGCTGATCTGCCTCTACACTGGTCACAAAAGCCACCAGCCCCATTTTTTCCAGTCAGAGACACACATTAGAATGTAGGGCAAAATAGCACAACAATAATTTCTCCCCGACGGGGAATCGAACCCCGGTCTCCCGCGTGACAGGCGGGGATACTTACCACTATACAATATAAAAGGTATGATCATAAACTGTGTATAATATGTTCACGTTTTATACGCATTGTATGTTGATCCCTATTGCTAAACTGCACGTTTTATATTTAGCTTATTAATTTGTATAAAAAGCATTATTTAAAGGTCACACGACAGTATAATTATATTAAATACGCCATACCCAGGAAACACGCTCTAAATATTCAGATCACTGGTATGAATGAATCGGTAGGCATGCTGTAATGAGGTCAATCCCACTCGACGAGATTATACATCTTCTGCTTTATGAAATGTGGCTGTGACTGGTGAAATCGGGCTCCTGACCAAATGACTCACTCCTGTAGCCTGATAACGATCTACATGTATGTTGTTTAATTGATGCCTGGGGAACGAGCATATCCTGATCACACTCGGGCCTCAACAAAACCACACGTCCGCTCGTATTGGTGAGTGGAGTTTGGATCTTGACGAATGCTAATTTGAATGAATAATGCAGCATTAACAATAAAATATATAGGATTGTATTAGTTCTGGACGAGTGGAATATTGTGAAATCGTCAAGGCCTGACACTCTGGATCCACAGGCTGATCTGGATCTACACTGGTCACAAATGTTATAAGCCTCATTTCTACAGTCACAGCCACACATTAGAATGTGGGAAAAATAATATAAAAAATAATTGCTCCCCGACGGGGGGAATCGAACACCGGTCCCCCGCGTGACAGGCGGGGATACTTACCACTATACTATCGAGGAGATATGCGCTAAAACTGTGTGTATAATATGTTGACGTTGTATATACATACTAGTAGTATTATATGTCGATCCCTTCTGCTAAGTGCACGTTTTATATTTAGCTTATTCATGAACAGGCGGCTGTTCAGCCTCTACACTGGTCACAACAACCATCAGCCCCATTTCTCCAGTCAGAGAAACACATTAGAAAGTGGAACAAAATAGCACAAAAATAATTGCTCCCCGACGGGGAATCGAACCCGGTCTCCCGCGTGACAGGCGGGGATACTTACCACTATACTATCGAGGAGGTATGCGCTAAAACTGTGTATAATATGTTGACGTTTTATACGCATTGTATGTAGATCCCTATTGCTAAACTGCACGTTTTATATTTAGCTTATTAATTTGTATAAAAAGCATTATTTAAAGGTCACACGACAGTATAATTATATTAAATACGCCATACCCAGCAAACACGCTCTAAATATTCCGATCACTGGTATGAATGAATCGGTGGTCTCTCTCAAGTCCGATGTAGGCATGCTGTAATGAGGTCAATCCCACTCGAGGAGTTTATAAATCTTCCGCTTTATGAAATGTGGCTGTGACTGGTGAAATCGGGCTCCTGACCAAATGACCCACTCCTGTAGCCTGATAACGATCTACATGTATGTTGTTTAATTGATGCCTGGGGAACGAGCATATCCTGATCACACTCGGGCCTCAACAAAACCACTCGTCCGCCTGTATTGGCGAGTGGAGTTTGTATCTTTACGAATGCTAATTTGAATGAATAATGCAGCATTAACAATAAAATATATAGGATTGTTTTAGTTCTGGACGAGTGGAATATTGTGAAATCGTCAAGGCCTGACACTGTGGATCCACAGGCTGATCTGGATCTACACTGGTCACAAATGTTATAAGCCTCATTTCTACAGTCACAGCCACACATTAGAATGTGGGAAAAATAATATAAAAAAGTAATTGCTCCCCGACGGGGAATCGAACCCCGGTCTCCCGCGTGACAGGCGGGGATACTTACCACTATACTATCGAGGAGATATGCGCTAAAACTGTGTGTATAATATGTTGACGTATATACATACTAGTAATAGTATATGTCGATCCCTACTGCTAAGTGCACGTTTTAAATTTAGCTTCTTGATGAACAGGCGGCTGATCTGCCTCTACACATGTCACAAAAGCCATCAACCCCATTTCTCCAGTCAGAGACACAAATTAGAATGTGGGACAAAAGAGCATAAAAATAATTGCTCCCCGACGGGGAATCTAACCCCGGCGTCTCCGCGTGACAGGCGGGGATACTTACCACTATACTATCGAGGAGATATGCGCTAAAACTGTGTGTATAATATGTTGACGTATATACATACTAGTAATAGTATATGTCGATCCCTACTGCTAAGTGCACGTTTTAAATTTAGCTTCTTGATGAACAGGCGGCTGATCTGCCTCTACACATGTCACAAAAGCCATCAACCCCATTTCTCCAGTCAGAGACACAAATTAGAATGTGGGACAAAAGAGCATAAAAATAATTGCTCCCCGACGGGGAATCGAACCCCGGTCTCCCGCGTGACAGGCGGGGATACTTACCACTATACTATCGAGGAGATATGCGCTAAAACTGTGTGTATAATATGTTGATGTTGTATATACATACTAGTAATATTATATGTCGATCCCTACTTCTAAGTGCACGTTTTATATTTAGCTTATTAATTTGTATAAAAAGCATTATTTAAAGGTCACACGACAGTATAATTATATTAAATACGCCATACCCAGCAAACACGCTCTAAATATTCCGATCACTGGTATGAATGAATCGGTGGTCTCTCTCAAGTCGATGTAGGCATGCTGTTAATGAGGTCAATCCCACTTCAAGGAGTTTATACATCTTCTGGCTTTTTATGAAATGTGGCTGTGATCTGGTGGAAACATCGGGCTCCCTGGGAACCAAATGACCCACTTCCTGCAGCCTGATGAAACGATCTACATGTATGTTGTTTAAATGATGCCTGGGGGCGAACGGAGACATATCCTGATTCACACTCGGGCCTCTAACAAAAACCACTCGTTCCGCTTCGCCTATTGGGCGGTGGAGTTTTCGGATCTTGACGAATTGCTAATTTGAATGAATTAAAATGGGGCAGCATTAACAATTTAAAATATATAGGATTTGTAGTTAGGTTCTGGACGGAGTGGGAATTATTGTGAAATCGTCGAAGGCCGGACACTGTGGGAATTCCACAGGCTGATCTGGGATTCTCAACTGGTCACAAAAATGTTATAAAGCCTCATTTTCTACAGTTTCCAACAGCCACACATTAGAATGTGGGAAAAAAAATAATAATAAAATTAAAAAAGTAATAGCTCCCCGACGGGGAATTCGAAAACCCCGGTGTTCCCTCGTTGACAGGCTGGGGATACTTACCACTATACTATCGAGGAGATATGCGCTAAAAACTGTGGTGTATAATTCTGCTTGGATCTCGTATATATATACTAGTAATAGTATATGTCGATTACCCATACTTGCTAAGTGCACGTTTTAAATTTAGGCTTTCTTGATGAACAGGCGGCTGATCTGACCTCTACAAACAATGTCACCAAAATAGCCCATCAACCCATTTCTCCAGTTCAGAGAACAAAACAAATTAGGAATGTGGGTCACCAAAAGAAGCATAAACATTAATTGCTCCCACGACGGGGAATCGAACCCGGTCGGTTCCCGCTGTGATCAGGGCGGGGTGTAGGGGGATTACTTTCCACCTACTTTACTTATCGAAGGAGATTATTGCGGCTAAAACTGGTGTGTTTAAATAATATGTTGGATGTTGTATATACATACTAGTAATTTTATTTATTGTCGCTTCCCTGACTTCTAAGTGGCTCGTTTTATATTTAGCTTATTAATTTGTATTAAAAATTGCATTCGATTTAAAGGTCACACGACAGTATGATTTAATTATTAATTAAATACGCCCATACCCAGCAAACCACGCTCTAAAATATTCCGATCAATGGTATTGAATGAATCGGTGGTCTCTTCTCAAAGTCCGATGGTAGGCATGCTGTTCAATGAGGTCCTAATCCCCAACTCAAGGGTAGGTTTATGACATTTCTTCTGCATTTATGAAAATGTGGCTGTGACTGGTGAAATCGGGCTTTCCTGACCAAATTGACCCACTCCTGCAAGCCTGATAACGATCTACAATGTTATGTTGTTTAATTGATGCCTGGGGAACGAGGCATATCCATGATCCACACTCGGGCCTCAACAAAACCACTCGTCCGCTCGTATTGGCGAGTGGAGTCCAAGTTTGGGATTCTTGGACGAATTTGTATTTTTTGTTTGAATGAATAATGCAGCAGTTAACCTTTAAATTAATAAAATATTATTAGGCTTGTATTAGTTCGTGGACGGAGTGGAATTATTGTGAAATCGTCAAGGCCTTGGTGAACTGTGGATCCAACTGGCTGATCTGGATCTAACTGATGGTCACAAATGTTATAAGCCTCATTTCTAAACAGTCACAGCCCTCCACACATTAGAATGTGGGAAAAATTAATTATAAAAAAGTAATTAATTGCTCCCACGACGGGGAATCGAACCCCGGTCCCCGTTCCCGCGTGAACAGGCGGGGATTACTTACCACTATACTATCGAGGCAGATTATGCGCTAAAACTGTGTGTATTATATGTTGGACGGATATTAACCATACTAGTAAATGTTATATGTCAGCTTCCCTACTTGCTAAGTGCCACGTTTTAAAATTTAGCTTCTTGGATGAACAGGCGGCTGATCTGCCTCTAACCACATGTCACAAAAACAAAGCCCACTCAACCCCATTTTCTCAGTCAGAGACACAAATTCGAATGTGGGACAAAACAAGGAGCATTAAACATAACTTGCTTCCCCGACGGGGAACTCGAAACCCGGTCTCCGCGTGACAGGCGGGGATACTTACCTCTATACTTTATCGAGGAAGGGATATGCGCTAAAACATGGTGTGTTTATAATATGTTGATGTTGTATATACATTTGTAGTAATATTTTTTGGTCGATCCTACTTCTAAGTGCTCGTTTTTATTCTTTAGCTTATTTAATTTGTTATAAAAACAAGCATTATTTCAAAGGTCACCACGACAGTATAATTTCTATTAAATAACGGCCCATACCCTGCAAACCTCGCTCTAAATATTCCGTATTCACTGGTGATGAATGAATTCGGTGGTTCTCTCTCAAGTCCGCTGTAGGCATTGCTGTAATGAGGTCAATCCCACTTCAATGGGAGGTTGTATACATCTTTGCTTTATGAAATGTGGCTGTGACTGGTGGAAAAATCGGGTCCTGTGACCAAATGACCCACTCTGCCAGCCTGATAAAACGATTCTACATGTATGTTGCTTTTTTATTTGATGCCTGGGGAAATACGAGGCATTATCCTGGCTCACACTTCGGGGGCCTCAACCAAAACCCACTCGTCCGCTCGTATTGGCGAGTGGTGAGTTTGGGATCTTGACCGAAATGCTAATTTCTGAATTGAATAATATGCAAGCATTAACAAAATAAAAAATATATAGGATTGTATTTAGTTCTGGGACGAGTGGAATATTGTGAAATCGTCAAAGGGCCTGACACTGTGGATCCCACAGGCGGCTGATCTGGGATCTACACTGGTCACAAATCGTTATAAGCCTCATTTATCTACAGTTCTCAGCCACACATTAGGAAATGTGGGAAAATGAATATAAAAAATATAAAAAAGTTAATTGCTTCCCCGACGGGGAATCGAATCCCCGGTTCTCCCGCGATTGACCAGGCGGGGATACTTACCACTATACTATCGAGGAGATATGCGCTAAAAATAAATGTGTGTATAATATTGTTGACGTATCTACTTAAACTGTGTGTATAATATGTTGGACGTTATATTACATACTAGTTTAATAGTATTAATGTCGATCCCTAGCTGTCCTAAGTGCCACGTTTTAAATTTAGCTTTCTTGATTGAAACAGGCGGCGATCTGCCTCTACACATGTCAAAATGCAAAAATCCATAACCCCATTTCTCCAGTCAGAGACCTCAAATTAGAATGTGGGCGGACAAAAAAGTGCATTAAAACATAATTGCTCCCCGACGGGGTAATCGAACCCCGGTTCCCTCCCGCGTGGAACAGGGGGGCGGGCTACTTACCACTATACTATCGATGGAGATATGCGCTAAAAACTGTGTGTATTCAATTATGTTGATGTTGTTATTACATACTTAGTAATTCATTTAATATGTCGAATCCCTTATTCTAAGTGCACGGTTTTATATTTAGCTTATTATTTATTTGTTATAAAAAGCCACTTATTTAAAGGTCACACGACAGTTAATTAAATTAATTAAAATACGCCTATAACCAGCAAACACGCTTCCTAAATTTATTCCGATCACTGGTATGAATGAATCGGTGGTCTCTCTCAAGTCAGATGTTAGGCATGCTGTAATGAGGTCAATCCCCACTCTGGAGGGTTTTATACATTCGTTCTGCTTTATGAAATAGTGGCTGTGGACTGGTGAAATTCGGGCTCCTGACCAAATAATGGACCCATCCTGCCTGCAGCCTGATAACGGATTCTACATTGTATGTTGTTTTAATTGATGCCTGGGGAACGAGCTATTCCTGATCACACTCGGGCCTCAATCAAAACCACTCGTCCGCTCGTATTGGGCGCGTTGGAGGTTTTTGGATCTTGACGAATGCTAATTTGAAATGAATAATGGCAGCATTAACAATAAAAAATATATCTAGGTTTGTATTAGCTTTCTGGAGAGTGGGAATATTGTGAAATCCGTCAAGGTCCTGACACTGTGGATTCCACAGGCTGGATCTGGATTCTACCACTGGTCACAAATGTTATAAGGCCTCATTTCTAACAGTCACAGCCAAACACATTAGAAATTTGGGGGGTGGGAAAAATAATAATAAAAAATAAAAACGTAATTGCTCCCCGACGGGCGAATCGAACCACGGTCTCCCGGCGTGACAGGCGGGGTTTAATCTTACCACTTATACTATCGAGGTGATACTGCTCTTTAAAACTGTGGTTGTATTATATTGTTGACGTATATACATACTTGTAATTTGTTAAAATATTTTTGTCGATCCCCTACTGCTAAGTGCCCACGTTTTAAATTTTAGCTTTTCTTGATGGTAATACTGGCGGGCTGATCTGCCTCCTACAATATGTCAAAAACAAAGCCCATCAACCCCAATTTTCTCCTGTCTGAGACACAAATTAGAATGTGGGACAAAAGAGCATAAAAAATAATTTGCTCCCCGACGGGGAATCTCGACCCCGGTCTTCCCGGGCGTGACAGGCGGGGATACTTACCACTATTACTATCGAGGAGATATGCGTAAAAAAACTGTGGGTGTAATAATATGTTGCTGGTTGTTTATGATAAACCATACTAGTAATTTATTCTATGTCGATCCCTACTTCTAAGTGCCCACGTTTTTATATTTTAGCTTATTAATTTGTATTAAAAAGCATTTATTTAAAGGTCACACGTCCAGTTATAAATTATATTTAAATACGCCGATTACCCAGCAAACCGCTCTTTAAATTTTCCGATCACTGGTATGAATGAATCGGGTTGGTCTTCTCTCAAGTCCGATGGTAGGCTATGCTGTAATGAGGTTTCAATTACCCACTCAATGGAGTTTATTACATCTTTCTGCTTTTAATGGAAATGTGGCTGTGACTGGTGTGAAATTCGGGCTTCCTGACCAAAATGACCCACTCCTGCAGCCTTGATTAAAAACGATCTACACTGTATTTGTTTAAGTTTTATTGATGCCTGGGGAACGCAGCATATCCTGATCCACACTCGGGCCCTCAACAAAACCACTCGTCCCGCTCGTATTGGGCGAGTGGAGTTTGGATCTTGATGAATGCTAATTTTGAATTGAATAATGCTGCATTAAATCAATAAAAATATATAGGATTTGTATAGGTTCTGGACGAGTGGAATATTGTGAAATATCGTCAATGGACCTGACACTGTGGATCCACAGGACTGATCTGGGATCTATCACTGGTCCAAACAAATGGTTATAAGCCTCATTTCTACAGGTACAAGCCACACTATTAGAATGTGGGAAAAAAATAATAATAAAAAAATAAAAAAATTAATTGCTTCCCCGACGGGGAATCGATACCCCCGGTCTACCCGCGTGTCATGGCGGGGTGATACATTACCACTATTACTAACTCGAAGGGAGATATGCGCCTAAAAATCTGTTTGTTGTATTTAATCTGTTGGACGTATTTATACATTTATGTAACTAGTACTATGTCGATCCCTACTGCTAAGTGACACGTTTTAAATTTAGCTTCTTGATTGAATCCAGGGCGGCCTGATCTGCCTCTACAACATGTCCAAAAAACAAAAGCCATCAACCCCATTTTATCTCCAAGTCAGAGACAAAACAAAATTCTAGAATGTGGGGACAAAAGAGCATAAACCATAATTGCTCCCCGACGGGGAATCGAAACCCCGGTCTCCCTCGTGTCAGGCGGGGATACTTACCACTTTATACTTTATCGAGGGAGATATGCGCTAAAACACTGTAGTGTATAATTTGATTGTTGAATGTTGTATATAATATCCTAGTAATCCTTATATGTCTGCTTCCCTACGTTATCTAATGTGCAACGTTTTTATATTTAAGCTTAGTTAATTTGTAGTAAAAAGCAGTTATTTTAAAGGTGACAACGTCAGTCTAATTTATTAAATTAAATTACGCCATAAACCCAGCAAAGAAACACGCTCTCAATAGTTCCGATCACTGGTATGAATGGAATCGGTGGTTCTCTCTCAAGTCCGATGTAGGCATGCTGTAATTGAGCGTCAATTCCCTAACTCAAGGAGTTTTTTATAAATCTTCTGCTTTATGAAATGTGGTGTTTGACTGGGTTGAAATTCGGGCTCCTGACCAAATGGACCCACTCCTGCAAGCCTGATAATCGATTCTAACATGTTATGTTGTTTAATTGACTGCCTGGGGAATCGTGCATATCCTGAATCACACTGGGCCTCCCAACAAAACCACTCGTCCGCTTCGTAATTTGGGCGAGTGGGCGTTTGGATCTTGGACGAATGCTAATTTGAATGAATAATTGCAGCATTAAACAATAAAATATATAGGATTGTAATTAGGTTTCTTGGACGAGTGGAATTATTGGGTGAAATCGTCCATAGCCTGAAACACTGTGGATCCACAGGCTGGATCTGGATTCTAATACATGGTCACAAATGTTTTTATAAGCCTCATTTCTACAGTCACAGCCAACATTAGGTGATATGTGGGGAAAAATAATAATTTAAAAAAAGTTTAATTGCTCCCCACCGACGGGGAATTCGAACCCCGGTCTCCCGCGTGACAGGCGGGTGATACTTTACCACTATACTATCGAGGAGATATGCTCTAAAAAACTGGTGTGTATAACTACTGTTGATCGTACAGTAATTAGTATTTGTCGGATCCCTACTTGCTAAGTGCTCCGTTTTTTAAATTTAGCTTCTTGATGAACAGGCGGTGTGTGGATCTGCCTTACTTACAATGGTCACAAAAGCCAATCAACCCCAATTTTCTCCAGTTCAGAAGGACACAAATTAATTAGAAATGTGGGACAAAATAGGGAGCATAAAAATTAATTGCTCCCCACCGACGGGGAATCGTACCCCGGTTCCCTCCCGCGTGACAGGCGGGGTGGGATACGTTTACACTATACTAATCCCGGGAGGGGAAAAAGGGACTAGATTTTAATGCGCTTAAAAAACTGTGGGGTTGTAATAATAGTTGATGTTGTATATACATACTTAGTAATATTATTTTATGGTCGATCCCTACTTCTAATGGGTGCAGTGTTTTGATATTTAGCTTAGTTAATTTGGTTTAAAATGCAAATGCATTATTTGAAACGGTTCTCACGACAGTTTAAGGTTAATTATTAAATTAAAATACGGCCATGACCCAGCAAACGACGCTGCTAAATTTTATTCCGATCTCTGGGCTTATTGAATGTAAATGGTGGTCTCTCTCAACAGTCCGATGTAGGCATGCTTGTAATGAGGTCTAAATCCCACTCAAGGAAGTTTATATAATCTTCTGCTTTATGAAATGTGGCTGTGGGACTGGTGAAACGGGCTCGGGCTCCTGACCAAATTGAACCCACTCTGCAGCCTGATAAAACGCATTCCTACATGTACGTTGTTTAATTGATGCCTGGGGAAACGAGCATATCCTGATCACACTCGGGCCCATCAACAAAACCACTCGTCCGTCGTATTGGCGAGTGGAGTTTGGATCTTGACGAATGCTAATTTATGAATGAATAATGCAGCATTCAACAATAAAATTTTATATATTCGGATTGTATTGTTTTCTGGACGAGTGGAATTATTGGGTGAAATTCGTCAAGGCCTGACACTTGTGGATCCACAGGTCTGATCTGGATTACACTGGGTCACAAACTTGTTATAAGCCTACATTTCTAACGTCACTGGCCACCCACATTAGAATGTGGGAAAAATAATATAAAAAAGTAAATTGCTCCTCCGACGGGGAATTCGAAACCCCGGTCTCCAGCGTGACAGGCGGGGATTACTTACCCACTATACTATCGAGGAAGATATGCGCTAAAATAAACTGTGTGTACTAATTATGTTGACGTTATCTTCATACTAGTACAATAGTATTTATGTCGATCCCTACTGCTAAGTGCTCGTTTTAAACATTTTCAGCTTCTTGGCTGAACAGGCGGCTGATCTTTGCCCTTACAACATGATCACAAAAGCCATCCAAACCCATTTCTCCAGTCAGAGTCACAAATTAGAATTAGAATGGGGGGGACAAAAGGAGCATAAAAATAATTGCTCCCCGACGGGGAATCGAAACCCCGGTCTCCCGCCCCGGTGACAGGGTTGGCGGGGAATTACTTGACCCACTATTACTATCGAGGAGATATGCGCTTAAAACTGTGTGGTTCTATTGTGATGTTGTGGTTGTATTTACATACTAGTAAATATTGTATGTCGAACCCTACTTTCTAAGTGCACGTTTTATATTTGTAGCTTTATTAATTTGTATAAAAAAGCAATTTATTTAATAGGTTCACACGGACCAGTATAATTATTATTAAATAGTCCCATAACCCATCAAACACGCTCTAAATATTCCGATTCACTGGTTCTGAATGAAATCGGGGTTGGTCTCTCTCAAGTCCCGAATTTTGTTTTTTAGGCATGCCTGCTAATGAGGTCAATCCCACTATCAAGGAGTTTATACATCTTCTGCTTTATGAAATGTGGCTGTTTTCTGACTGGTGAAAATTCGGGCTTCCTGACCCAAATGACCCACTCCTGCAGGCCTGATAACGAGTCTACATGTATGTTGTTTAAAATTGATGCCTGGGGCGGGAACGAGCATATCCTGATCACACTCGGGCCTCAACAAAACCCACTCGTCCGTTCTACGTTATTGGCGCAGTGGAGTTTGGAAGGTCTTTGACGAAATGACTAATTTATGAATGAATAAATGGCAGCATTAACAATAAAATTATCTTAGGGATTGTTATTTAGTTCTGGACGCGTGGAATATTGTGAAATCGTCAAGGCCTGGACACTGGTGGATCCACAGGTGATTCCTGGGATTCTACACTGGTCACAAAATGTTAAATAAGCCTCATTTTCTACAGTCACAGCCAAACATTATAAGAATGTGGGAAAAATAATAATAAAAAAATAAAAAAGTTTAATTGCTTCCCCAGACGGGGAATCGAAACCCCAGGTCTTCCCGCGTGACAGGCGGGGATAACTTACCACGTATAAACTATCGAGGAGATTATGCGCTTAAAAAAAAATAATGTGTGTATAAATTATGTTTAGACGTTAAGTAGTTAAGTGTATTTGTCGATCCCTACCTGCTAAGTGCACGTTTTCAAATTTCGCTTCTTGATGAAACAGGCGGCTGATCTTGCCTCTTAAACACATGTCAACCAAAAGCCATTCAAAACCCACCATTTCTCAGTCAAGAGGACACAAATTAGAAATGTGGGGACAAAAGAGGCAAAAAATAAAAAAATTAATTGCTCCCCGACGGGGAATCGAACCCCGGTCTCCCGGTCGTGGACAGGTGGGGATAAACTTACCACTATACTATCGTGGAGATATGCGCTAAAACACTGTGTGTTTCATAATTGTTGGATGTTAGTATTTATACTTACTAGTAATGTTATTATTTGTACGATTCCCTACTTCTAAGTGCACGTTTGTTAATATTTTAGCTTTTAATTTAATTTGTATTAAAAAACGCATTATTTAAAGGTTCACACGACTGTTTTAATTAATTATTAAATTAAATACGACCCATACCCAGCTAAAAACTCGCTCTAAATTATTTCCGATCTCTGGTTGAATGAAAGAATAGGGTGGTCCTTCTCTCAAGTCCGATGTAGGCATTGCTGTAATGAAGGTCAATCCCAACTCAAGGAGTTTCTTAGCATTTTCTTTGCATTTATGAAACTGTGGCTGTGAACTGGTGAAAATCGGGGCTCCTGACCAAATGACCCACTCATGCAGGCTGATAACGATCTCATGTATGTTTGTTTAATTGATGCCTCTGGGGCTAACGGAGGCATTATCCTTGATCTACCCACTCGGGCCTCAACAAAAACCAAAACCTACTCGTGCCGCTCGTATTGGCGAGTGGACGTTTGGATTCTTCTGGACGAATGCTAATTTGAATGAATAATGCAGCATTAACTCAATAAAAATAAAAATATTTAGGATTGTGATTAGTTTCTGGACGAGTGGAAATATTGTGAAATCGTCAAGGCCTGACACTGTGGGATCCCACAGGCTGATTCTGGATCCTACTACTGGTCACAATTGTTATAATGCCTCATTTCTTCTTCAGTCTCTAGCCTCACCATTTAGATTCTGTGGGAAAAAAAATTACTAAAAAATAAAAAAGTAATTGCCTTCCCACGACGGGGAATTCGAACCCCGGTCTCCCGCGTGACAGGCGGGGGATATTACCTTACATATACTTATCGAGGAGATATTGGCGCTAAAAACTGTGTGTTAATATTATGTTGACGGTATAGTGAATAGTATATGTCGATCCCTACATGCTAAGTGTACGTTTTAAACATTTTCGCTTCTTGGATGAACAGGCGGCTGATCTGCTTACACATGTCACAAAAAAAAGCCATTCAAACCCCATTTCTTCCAGTCAGAGGAAAAACTTCAAATTAAGAATGGGTGGGACAAAAGAGCATTAAAATAATTTGCTCCCCACGAACGGGGAATCGCAACCCCGGTTTCCCTCCCGCGTGACCAGGCGGGGATATTACCACTATACTATCGAGGAGATATGCGCTAAAACTGTGTGCTATAATATGTTGGTGTTGTTGTTTATACATACTAGCTAATTATTATATGTCGATCCCTACTTTCTAAGTGCACGTTTTTTATATTTAGCTTATTAATTTGTATAAAAATGCATTATTTAAAGGTCACACGGACAGTATTAAATTTTATTATTAAATTACGCCATACCCAGCAAAACACGCTCTAAATATTCCGATCTTCCTGGTCTGAATTGAATCGGTGGTGTCTCTCTCAAGTCCGATGTAGGCTATGCTGATAATGAGGTTCAATCCCACTCAAGGAGTTTGAGTTTATGACATCTTTCTGCTTTATGAAAATTGTGGGCTGATTGAATGGTGAAACTCGGGCTCCTGACCAAATGACCCAACTCCTGCAGCCTGATAACGTATCTACATGTACGTTATGTTTATTAATTGATGCCTGGGGAACGGAGGCATATCCTGATCACACCTCGGGCCTCACCAAAACCCCCAAAAACCCCCCCCCACTTCGTCCGCTCGTAATTGGCGAGTGGAGTTTGTGGCTCTTGACGAATAGGCTTAATTTTTTTTTTTCGAATGAATAATGCAGCATTAAAACAATAAAATTATATTAGGATTGTCAGTTAGTTCTAGGACGAGTGGTAATATTGTGAAATCGATCAAGTTGGCCTGACACTGTGGATCCACAGGCTGCTCTGGATTCCCTACATGGGTCACAAATGTTATAAGCCTCATTTTCTACAGTCACTGCCACACATTAGAATGTGGGAAAAATTAATATAAAAAAGTAATTGCTCCCCGTCGGGGAAATCGAACCCCGGTCTCCCGCGTGAAACAGGCGGGGATTCCTTACCACTATACTATCGTAGGAGATATGCGCTAAAATAACTGTTGTGTATAATCATGTTGACCGTATATACATTAACTTAGTAATCGTATTATGTCCCCCCCCGATCCCTCACTGCTAAGTGCACGTTTTCAAATTTAGCTTCTTGATGGAAACAGGCGGCTGACTCTGCCCTCTAAACACATGTAACAAAACAAAGCCATCAACCCCCATTTCTCCAGTCAGCGGGACACAAACATTAGAATGTGGTGCCAAAAAGAAGGCATAAAAATAATTATGCTCCCCGACGGGGAACTTCGAACCCTCGGTCTCCGCGTGGACAGGCGGGGCTACTTACCCACTATAACCAAATATTATCGAGGAGATATTGCGCTAAAAACTTGTGTGTATAATATGTTGATGTTGTTTAATATTATAATTTTAGTAATATTGTGTTGTCGAAACCCTTACTTTAAGTGCACGTTTTTATATTTCGCTTATTAATTTGTAATAAAAAAGCATTATTTAAAGGTCACACGACCAGCTGTAATTAATTTATTAAATACGCCAATACCCGAGCAAACACGCTCTTAAATTTTAATTCCGATCCACTGGTGATGAATGAAATCGGTGGTCTCTCTCAAGTCCGAGTGTAGGGCATGCTGTAATGGAGGTCAATCCCACCTCAAGGGTTTTTGTTTATAATCTTCTGCTTTAATGAAATGTGGCTGTGACTGGTTGAAATCAGGGCTCCATGGACCAAATGGACCCACTCCTGCCAGCTGATAACACGATCTACATGGTCGTTGATTTAAATTGATGCCTGGGAAGGAACGAGCATATCCTGGGGATTCCCATCATCGGGCCTCAACAAAAACCACTCGTCCGCTCGTATTGGGAGTGTGGAGTTTGGATCTTGACGTAATTGCTATTTTGAATGGAATAATGCAGCATTAACAATTTAAAATATTCTAGGATTGTATTAGTTCTGGACGAGTGGAATATTTGTGAAATCGTTCAAATGGCCTGACCACTGTGGAGTCCCCACAGGCTTGATTCTGGATCTTACACTGGTCACAAAATGTTATAAGCCTCCATTTTGCTACAGTCACAGCCAACACATTAGAATGTGGGAAAAAATAATATTAAAAAAGTAAGTTGCTCCCCGACGGGGAATTCGAAACCCCGGTCTCCCGTACGGTTGACAGGGGGGCGGGGATACTTACCCACTTTATACTATCGAGGAGATATGCGCTTAAAACTGTGTGTATAATATGTTGACGTTTATATACATACTTAGTAAATTAGTATATGTCGATCCTACTGCTAAGTGCACGTTTTAAATTTAGCTTTGGTTGAAATGGAACAGGGGCTGATTCTGCCTCTAACCAATCATGTCACAAAAGCCAATTCAACCCCATTTTCCTCCAGTCAGAGAACACAAATTAGAATGTGGGACAAAAGAGCATAAAAATTAAATTGTGCTCCCCGACGGGGAATCGAAACCCCACGGTTCCCTCCCGTGGGAAACAGGCGGGGATACTTACCACTATTACTATCGAGGGAGAATATGCGCTAAAATACTGTGTGTATAATATGTTGATGTTGTATATACATACTAGTAATATTATATGTCGATCCCTACTTCTAAGTGCACGTTTTATATTTAGCTTATTAATTTGTATAAAAAGCATTATTTAAAGGTCACACGACAGTATAATTATATTAAATACGCCATACCCAGCAAACACGCTCTAAATATTCCGATCACTGGTATGAATGAATCGGTGGTCTCTCTCAAGTCCGATGTAGGCATGCTGTAATGAGGTCAATCCCACTCAAGGAGTTTATACATCTTCTGCTTTATGAAATGTGGCTGTGACTGGTGAAATCGGGCTCCTGACCAAATGACCCACTCCTGCAGCCTGATAACGATCTACATGTATGTTGTTTAATTGATGCCTGGGGAACGAGCATATCCTGATCACACTCGGGCCTCAACAAAACCACTCGTCCGCTCGTATTGGCGAGTGGAGTTTGGATCTTGACGAATGCTAATTTGAATGAATAATGCAGCATTAACAATAAAATATATAGGATTGTATTAGTTCTGGACGAGTGGAATATTGTGAAATCGTCAAGGCCTGACACTGTGGATCCACAGGCTGATCTGGATCTACACTGGTCACAAATGTTATAAGCCTCATTTCTACAGTCACAGCCACACATTAGAATGTGGGAAAAATAATATAAAAAAGTAATTGCTCCCCGACGGGGAATCGAACCCCGGTCTCCCGCGTGACAGGCGGGGATACTTACCACTATACTATCGAGGAGATATGCGCTAAAACTGTGTGTATAATATGTTGACGTATATACATACTAGTAATAGTATATGTCGATCCCTACTGCTAAGTGCACGTTTTAAATTTAGCTTCTTGATGAACAGGCGGCTGATCTGCCTCTACACATGTCACAAAAGCCATCAACCCCATTTCTCCAGTCAGAGACACAAATTAGAATGTGGGACAAAAGAGCATAAAAATAATTGCTCCCCGACGGGGAATCGAACCCCGGTCTCCCGCGTGACAGGCGGGGATACTTACCACTATACTATCGAGGAGATATGCGCTAAAACTGTGTGTATAATATGTTGATGTTGTATATACATACTAGTAATATTATATGTCGATCCCTACTTCTAAGTGCACGTTTTATATTTAGCTTATTAATTTGTATAAAAAGCATTATTTAAAGGTCACACGACAGTATAATTATATTAAATACGCCATACCCAGCAAACACGCTCTAAATATTCCGATCACTGGTATGAATGAATCGGTGGTCTCTCTCAAGTCCGATGTAGGCATGCTGTAATGAGGTCAATCCCACTCAAGGAGTTTATACATCTTCTGCTTTATGAAATGTGGCTGTGACTGGTGAAATCGGGCTCCTGACCAAATGACCCACTCCTGCAGCCTGATAACGATCTACATGTATGTTGTTTAATTGATGCCTGGGGAACGAGCATATCCTGATCACACTCGGGCCTCAACAAAACCACTCGTCCGCCCGTATTGGCGAGTGGAGTTTGTATCTTGACGAATGCTAATTTGAATGAATAATGCAGCATTAACAATAAAATATATAGGATTGTATTAGTTCTGGACGAGTGGAATATTGTGAAATCGTCAAGGCCTGACACTGTGGATCCACAGGCTGATCTGGATCTACACTGGTCACAAATGTTATAAGCCTCATTTTTACAGTCACAGCCACACATTAGAATGTGGGGAAAATAATATAAAAAATAATTGCTCCCCGACGGGGAATCGAACCCCGGTCTCCCGCGTGACAGGCGGGGATACTTACCACTATCGAGGAGATACGAGAATAACTGGGTGTTTACGGACGGTGTGAATACATTGTAAATCGACCCCTACTGCTAAAGTACATGTGTTGTATTTAGGTTATTGATTCAGAATAAATAACATTATTAAATGGTCACGACGGTATACTTATAATAAATACATAACATTATACCCAACAAGCACACGCTATATAGTTTGATAAATGGTGTGAATGACTTGGTGGTCTCTCTTACGTCCGATGTAGGCATGCTGTAAGGAGGTCAATACCACATCAGGAGTTTGACTGGAGAAATGGGGCTCCTGATCACATAGCACAACCCTGACTTCGTGACAATTATATTGCTTGTTAGAAACTTGACGGGTGTTTCGTTTATGTAATGGTGAACAGTGCAGATCCTGATCAGACTGTGCGGATGCACAGTCTGATCTGGATCTACACTGGTCGCAAACGCCATAAGCCCATTTTCTTCAGTCACAAATTATGAAACGTTGCTACTTTTCCAATGGAAATTGAATTTTCAAAAACTAGTTTTGTCAGATTGTACGAATGTTTATACTCACGCAGTCTGTTGCCACCGTATACTAGGTCTCTTTCCTTGTCAGCTGACTTTATTTTAATCTTGATAAATTAGGCGCTTGTCGATTTGCTGAAACTGTTGCAGATTATCTAGCTGTCGCCCGCCGACAATGTGTTACCATGGCGATAAGTATGACGACTGTCGGCATGTGTCCCTTGTCGGTAAATTGCTGATTCGACTATTTTGTAAAACCCATAAATAACCACGTGTCACAATGAGATGTGATTGAATCAGAATAAGTCCGCCCAAGGCACAGGGGTCGCCGGCTGAGAAAAAAGGCACCTTACAATGTCAGCGACCAGCGTAGCCTGTGTTCCGATTGCGCATCCTCTGAGTATGATCAGGGAATGCACATTATGGCCATGTTTCAACATTGCTTCTTACTGCCCTCATGCAATCGATTAGCTTTTATTCGAATGAAGCGAATGCACATTATGGCCATGTTTCAACATTGTATAACTCTTCTAATGTTTGAACATAGTGTAGATCCAAATGAGCCGGCTCGTAACGAGCCGTCTCATCTGGATCTACACTATTTGTTGATAGTTTCAGAACTTTTACAAACTCATCCCCTTTCTAACCAATGGAAAGGTCTGCATAAGGAACAAGGAAGAGGAAATTCCGGTTATTTAGGGACGAACGGGGTAAGGTACGTTTTATCTGCGGGCGGCCAGCATGTCATTCGTCACGGTGTATAAAAGAGTAGAGTTCAATACCAGCGCTGACCCGTGAATTGCCTCACCCCGTGTAGCCCCGGGGTCGCCAACTTTGTGAAACGCAAATGTATTGTATATTGTTTTCCAATTCTAAGGCGCCACCTTTAGTATATTATTCTAAAATCTGGTTGTGTCTGGATAAATGTAGAGCCGGATCAGTCTGTGCTTCTGGGGGCCGTTTCACTAAACTTCTTACGACTAAAATGTTCATAAGTGCAAATTTAGGATCGTCTGGAAATATCAATTGATGGATTTACATTTATTGAGCATAGGCTGCATATGCAGCCTATGCTCAATAAATATAAATCCAAAAATTGTTTTCAAGAAAACATTGTTAATGTGAAATTTACAGACTATCATAATTTTGCACTTACGAACATTTTAGTCCTACTAAGTTTAGTGAAACGGCTCACTGCAGTCTTCGCCATTCCATCAATGAAACACCCAGCATTGCTTCTAACAAACAATAGAGCTTGTTATCAGGCTACAGGCGTGTGCTATTTGATCAGGAGTTACACTGGTACAAGTCCCATAAGCCCTATATTTCCAGCCATGGCCACAAATAAAGATATTCAGCAGAGACAATATGCATTAGACAGCCCATTGATCCGTGTTGTACACGCAATGTCCGTTTCAGTGTCAAACTTGAACCGGTGTATGGCATCACGTTCTATATGTTTGTTGTTTGTGATTAATAATGTTATTAAATCGACTGTCTAATTCCCGATTCACAGAATTATATATGTACTACAGTGGAACCTCTCTAAACCGGACACCAATGAAACATATGTGATCTTATTTTTTATGGGTTTCTTTCATTTATCTCAGGTGATAGTGCCTGTTCATGATCGAATAGCAGACACATATGGCTCAGAATGATCAAATGCCTGATGTACAGTGAAACTTCCCTAACCCGTACACCTTGTCTGGTTTAGAAAGGTTTCATGTAATTAAAAAAGGTGGGGCCAGGGTTTTACATGGAGATGAAAGTATGTGCAGATCTACCGGGAAACTGTTCGGCTGTCAAAGTTCAGGTACTGGCTGTTTGTTGCAGTCTAATTCCCATTTTTTTGTTATATATGGAAGTTATCACGTGACAAGTGCTATGTTTGCACAGAATATGATTGCTGAAAGATCGTGGATCGTAGAACAACATTATGTGGCCCATAACGTAAAGTATATATTATGTGGCTGTGACTGGGGAGATGGGAATTATTGGTTTTGCGACCAGTGTAGATCCAGATCAGCCTGTGCACCGCACAGTCTGATCAGGATCTGAACTGTTCGTCATTCCATCAATGAAACACTCGTCATGCTTCTAACAAGCGATATAGAGCGGTATCAGGCTACACGCGTGTGCTACCTGATCAGGATCGACACTGACCTCAAAACCCATAAGCCCCATTTCTCCATTCAAAAACATACATGACCTACATGTTAGAGTATTAGCTAGAAGCATTGTATTGCTTAATGCTTAATAAATCATATCGTATTGTATCTAGGTTGAATTTCACACACACAGTGGGCTTTGCAATCCTTTGAATGTATTCACATTGTGGTCACGTTTGTTCCCTAAACGTGACCCCGAAATCAAGCACGTTTACGCTCTGTATATTATAAACGCGCATTAGAAACCACACCGCACACAAGGTGCATGATCACGTGGTTATAACAACAACAACAGTGGCTGAAAGTGTTGAAATCTTGCCCACTCCAAAGTAAATATTATTTGATATTTTCCTTAATATGAAATATGGCGCAGCAAACGCGTCTTCATGAGCTGAATTTGGTCGTCCAAGGAGTTCGGCACAGACTTATGTCGTTTTTGCGAAGACTAGATTTCCGTGTCTGCCGACACAGAAATCGATTCTTCGCAAAAACGACAGAAGTTTGTGCCAAAGAACAGAGACCACCAAAAGCAGCTTAACAAGGCGCGTTTGATGCGCCATATTTCATCAAAATCCGTTACGTAATAAGGACAATATAAAAGAACACGTACTTTGAATCGGATGGATTCTGGAAGTTTCAGTACTTGTTGTTGTTGTTGTTGTTGTTAGTACCACGTGATCATACACCTTGGCCCAGTGTTAATGTCGGTCAGTATAGTAGAATATGTGGCTGTAACTGGGGAAATGGGGCTAATGGGAATTTTGACCAGTGTAACTCCTGATCAAACAGCTCTGTTGTAGCATGATATCAGTCTATAGTGTTTGTTAGAAGCATAACGGGTGTTTCATTTATGGAATGGCGAACAATTGAGATCCGGATCAGACTGTGCGGATGCACAGTCTGATCTGGATCTACATAGGTCGAAAAAAACATAAGCCGAATTTCCCGGAGGGAAATGAGAACGTTTTATTTCTCATGTACTCGGTATGAAAGTTTCAACAATTCAATATTAAAAGCTGTTTGATAGATCGTAAACCATGATCCCTTATCTAGCTGCGGCTATAAACATACAAGTGCACATTAATTTATATTTGCAAGCAGCATAGACCCTGATCGTTCCATGCACTATTCCATTTGCCATACATCCATGCGCAACACTGTTTGATTGACATATAAATATACAAGTACATATGCAATCATCGCCGTGATATCACTGATCACGAAAACGTACGACTAAGTGTGCATGCTGATCAATATAGACTGTCGGAATGCTGTACATTTTGTGAGAGTCCCTATTCAGATTTGCAGCCCCTGCAATCTTTGATCGTCGTGTTTAGTTAGCGATTTGAGCGCCTACTTCAGATAATATACATTATCGCGGGTGTGAACCATATCAAACGTGGCTTTGAATTTTGGAAGGGAAATATTCGGAAGTACCGTGGGCAATTGGTGAACTTTTCAGGGAAAATCCGCATTTTCCCTGAAATGTTCATTAATTGTCGCCGTCATTGACCAATGGTTCCGTAATGTTGGTGTGATAGCCTTTACGGTCTTACGTGTGTAATAAGGCAGTTTGTCTCGTGGATCGGCGAGATTGAATTTAATCCCTTTGAGTCGGGAGGAAATACACTGACCTGTGAAATTCATGAATATTCACACTCATACACCAGCATTCGGCCCCGACCCTCGAATTTTTTGACACAATTTAAACCTCGTAAACGGATCTTGCAACACGCCCGATAAGCCCTTTGATCAACATGAAAACCAGGGGCCCGTTTCACTAAACATCGTACGACTAAAATGTTCGTAAGTGCAAAATTATGATAGTCTGTAAATTTCACATTAACAATGTTTTTTTGTAAACAATTATTGGATTTACATTTATTGAGCATAGGCTGCATATGCAGCCTATGCTCAATAAATGTAAATCGATCAATTGAAGTTTCTAACCGATCCTAAATTTGCACTTACGAACATTTTAGTCCTACGAAGTTTAGTGAAACGTGCCCCCAGAGTAATTGGAGATACCCGTGGCTGTCATTGGAGAATTGGGGCTTATGAGGTTTGTGACATGTGCAGCTGCTGATCAAATTGCACACTCAAAGCCTGATGACGATCTTTATTACTTGTTAGAAACGTGACGGCTTTGTCATTGATGAACTGGCGAACTGTGTAGATCCTGATCAGATTGTGCGGATGCACAGAATGATCTGGATATTCACTTGTAGCAAAATCAATGTCCCATTTCTCCAGTCACAGCCACAAATGATGACCGGACGGGGTAGCAGATAGGGGTATATCCGCCTCTCTATCTGCCTCTCGCTCTCTCGCGCGCTCTCTCGCTCTCTCTTCTCTCTCTCTCTCTCTCTCTCTCTCTCTCTCTCTCGTTCTCTCTCTTGCTCTTCCCATCTCATTCTCTCTTTATATATCTCTATTTATCTCGCTATTGCACATCATGCCTTCTTCCCGCTTTCTGAATCACTGTCTTGTCTCACGATAGCGCCCTCATTGAATCGTCTCATCCTCTCTCACGCTTTCCATTCCTCTCTTTTTCTCTTTGTTTGCTCTCCTCTTATTCCCGCTGTCTCTGTCTCTGTCTATCTCTGTCTCCATGTCTCTGCCTCTCGCTCTCGCTCTCGCTCTCGCTCTCGCTCTCGCTCTCGCTCTCGCTCTCGCGCTCGCTCTCGTCTCGCTCGCTCTCGCTCTCGCTCTCGCTCTCGCTCTCGCTCTCGCTCTCGCTCTCGCTCTCGCTCTCGCTCTCGCTCTCGCTCTCGCTCTCGCTCTCGCTCTCGCTCTCGCTCTCGCTCTCGCTCTCGCTCTCGCTCTCGCTCTCTCTCTCGCTCTCGCTCTCGCTCTCTCTCTCTCTCTCTCTCTCTCTCTCTCCTCCTCTCTCTCTCTCTCTCTCTCTCTCTCTCTCTCTCCTCTCTCTCTCTCCTCTCTCTCTCTCTTGCTGCCCCGCCCCTCCCTCTACCCGTTCGTATTATTCCTTAGACTGCACTCAGTAAACCGGTACCATACCACATGCGAGTGGATACATAAATATAGACGTAATGTGTCACCTTATCTAGTTTGACATATATATGTTTGTGAACTAATTACCTAATAAAACGCAGTTAAATTACCTAGGGTCGTTAATTTATCAAGACACGTCAAAACGTCCCGCTGTCGTGCTATAAACACTACTGCGCAGTAACCTGACCAATTAACCGCTATATACGACTGTTGTGTGGCATTTCTATGTTTTCATATACTTTTTTCTGACATCATATTGCGATCCATGTCCCCGGTGAAATAAGTTACAGTTAGATCACGGCTCGTCCGTATGTACGAGGAGATAATCCGCGAGCTTTAGCAAGTTGATTTTCGATCGTATATGCGGAAGAACGTGATCTAACTGATGTCCATATATTATATATGTGCTGTGTAAATGCAGAAACAAAACTCGAAAATGTATCAAAGATTGATAACACGAATAAGTTGTTTTAGTTTAATAAAATTCTACTGCTTTCTTCGATGCAAGACAATTACAATAGATGTAAGCGAATATAGAAAATAAATATCATCATAATTTAGCTACATACTGTATCCTTAGTTAACTTTTCAATGGAAACAAATAATTATATGATTGCGAGTCATTAAATACAACGCTCTCCATGAATAGGTTGTTGCAACATAATTGGTGTAACGAAATAAAATGATGACCTATGGTATCTACTGTTTTTAGATGACTGCCACATTTTTGCCAATTTGTAATATCATTTCTGGACAGTGTAGGCGTTTGTGGAAATTAATATCGACGAAAATGCGGTGATGTGATAAGGACATCTACATTGGCCCAAATGCGACTCATCATGACGAAAACATGACTTAATGACCTTGTGACCTGTATATATATGCACGTTGTATCAGGCAACAGGTTGCACTATATCGATACACCACGCTCAACGGTAAACATGTTGCATTTCGCGCACTAAAATATAGAAAACAAGTTGGCGTTAATACTTCGCTATATTTTTATTGAGAGAAAATTCTACAATGTGACATATAGTATAATCATAAACTTACCCAATAAAGTGTGTATTAGAAAAAATCTTAGGGCACTCTCTACGAAGTAGAATGTAAACAATGAACGCGTCGAACGCACATTTGGAAAGACTACTCCGTCATAACGCTTATGTAATGCAGTGTAATGAAATGTAATTATAGTTATGTACTCAGAACTAGCGTCCTGTATAGCCCCTGATCAGACTGCGCGAATGCGCAGGCTGATCAGGGGCTACACCTGTCGCCATTTCAAAAATACCACTTTATATAGCAATATGATCAGGATATTCGCTATCTTAGTGCGTGTAACAAAAACTATATATATTAACCAGACATTGTGTTTGTAAAACATGGATACACCCCCTTGTGAAAGTAATCCGTGCAGTATTATTGAAATTATGGATGAAGAAACTCTATGATGGAGAAACACTTACAAACACTTCGACGTAGATGACCACGGACGGACGGACGGAATTTCAGGAGCTAAGTAGTTTAGCCCAAACGCCACGGCATAGGGGGCATAAATACATAACTAAGACACGTCATGTGATTTTTATACCTTCGGACATCTGCGTCATTTCATTAAATACGTTTACAAAATTACAATATTTTTCATAAATAAAGTAAAAAGTTGACATGTACTTTTACAAACTTTTAACGCCATTTAAGGAACATATTGTAAATTTTGTAAACGTATTTCATGAATTACGCAGATGTCTGAAGTTACAAAATCACATGGCGTGTCTCATATGTAGCAAGCTTCAACAGTGTAGTAACGGATCAGACGGCTAACCACTTATTAATAAACCCTGTTTGTTCGTGGAAAATATTAGAATCGTCTCTTCGCAGATTACAATGACACAACCACAATTTTCCAGCTCTATGTAAATAAACAAACATACTTATATGACATTTAATATTGTCACCACGTTGAACCGCGGCATAACGGAAAACAAGGTTACTACGTCTTCTGTTTAACTTGCGGTCGAGAAAAGGAAACTTATGACGTTTCCGGGTAGCTTAGCAGGGATTCCGCTGGGGAAAATAAAAAAATCGCCACTTCAAAAAAAGAAATAAAAAAAAGAAAAAAGAAAAAAGGAATAACCTATAGGATAAAAATAAACAATTGGCGATAACAAATTACAATTTTCGAAAAAAAAAAAAAAAATTTTTTTTTCGAAAATTGCGAAAGTGGCGATCGCCAGCGGAATGCCTGGCTTATTCACAGATCAAAACCTACCATGACCATCTGTCATTTTTGGCTGCAACTGTACTCTGAAACTGTTTGTGATTTTGCACCTTCGGACATCTGCGCAATTTCATGAAATACGTTTACACAATTTACAATATTTTCCGCAAATGGCGTCAAAAGTTGGCAACATTGGAAAATTTCATCAACTTTTGACTTTATTTATGAAAAATATTGCAAATTTTGTAAACGTATTTCATGAAATTACGCATATGTCCGAAGGTACAAAAACACATGGCGTGTCTCATATAGTGAAGCCCCTGATCGTCGTTAACAAACAGATATGGATCTACTGCAGTCTGATATGGATACATACTTTCATGAACTACGTTTACAAAATTTAGAATGTTTTCCGTAAATTGCGCCAAAAGTTGACAAAACTTTCAGAGTACCTGCGGAATTATATTCCGCATGTACTCTGAAAATTGTGTCAAATTTGGACTTTATTTATGAAAAATATTGTAAACGTAATTCATGAAATTACGCAGATGTCCGAAGGTACAAAATCACATGGCATGTCTCAAATATTAATGACGTATTGTATTATTGCTGACGTCACCCGCGGATTTAGGATCTGATTCCGTGTGTGTGCCTTTGCATACTGATGATCACACTCCACACTGGTCACATATGTCATAATATACCGATTGTAAATAGGTCACCATCTATACAACGCAGTATAAACGACTTTCTGACTGTTCTATTATTATACGTCCATGTTCTATAAATGTATTATCATTAAGCACAGCTGGGATATATGTAGCTGTGACTGGAGAAATGGGGCTTACGGGTTTCACTTACTTTCATACCGAGTACATGAGAAAAACAAATGTTCAAATTTCCTTCCGAGAAATTGGACTGATTGGGTTTTCGACCAGTGTATATCCAGATCAGACTGTGCATCCGCACAGTCTGATCAGGATCTGCAATGTTCGCCATTCTCTTAATGAAAAACCCGTTATGCTTCTAACAAGGAATAATACATCACCAGGCTACAGGAGTGTAATTAATAAACAATAAACATAAGGCCCATGTCTGTAGTCACATCCACATATAAGAATACGGTCAGGTGCACTTTGTGTCGCATGCAGTTGGGAATGAGCCAAATTAGTGCCTCAGTAATGTAAAATAATACGAGGACGAATGTATAATTTACAATTGATTTGCCAGATATATCGAAAACTAGCATTCATGTCTTGTCGTGTCTCGTTGACGATCTTATTATTTTCAGGCTGAATCAGGATATTTTTCACTACCAGTCTGCATTTAAATTTTAGTATGCTTGTGTTACACGTAATGCAGTTTTCGCCATGTGAAGGATAAAGCCATTGGGGTTTAGGCACAATCAAAATAAACTGTCTAATTCCAGTCTCTAGATATTAAATTTCTGTCTAAACCCCGGGGCGGAGTAACGTTTTTCGAAAGAGACGAGAGGACTGGTCGTCTTATGGACGCTACGATTTATACACCAGGGGGCCGTTTCACTAAACTTCGTACCACTAAAATGATCGTAAGTGATACGTTATGATATTCTGTAAATGTCACATTAACAATGTTTTGTCTTGTAAACAATTATTGGGTTTACATTTATTGAGCATAGGCTGCATATGCAGCCTATGCTCAATAAATGTAAATCAATCAATTGGAATTTACAGACGATCCTAAATTTGCACTTACGAATATTTTAGTCGTACGAAGTTTAGTGAAACGGGCCCCATTTTTTCCCCATTGCCTTTGTGTATTTCCTGCAGTTTAATTCCCAGGCAATTAGGTGCTCTATGCAGTCCAATCCAATTTTACATTCAAATCATGTTAGCCACATTTCCGCATTTGCTCTTAATTCTCGCGCTCTCTGAATTTCGTATGCCACAGAACTTTAGTCACGTTGCTTCGTAAATCATACACTCCCACGTAATAACATCTTATGTCACCGGGTGTCAAATTTGTTGATCAATTTTAAAGTTGTCAAATTGGGAAATTATCCATTGAAACGTTGTTGTCATTTTATTAGCATGTATGTGGCGCTAAATAGCTCTATTATGAAGTTTATTACGCGCTGTCTCGTCTTGTCCCCTGGCAGTTCTCGATGTCTTCCTTTTCACCACAATTGGCACTATTACTGGAGACAGTGCGACCAGTGTAGACCCAGATCAATGCAGTTTGATCAGCGCCTGCACTGTTCGCCAATTCCTCAATGAAGCACCCACTGTGCCTCTAACCAACTGTATATATCCCTATGAGGGTGCCGTACCTCGCTAGTAGATCGGGAGGTATGGCTTTCACAACATTTGAAACGTTCATTTCTCAAGACATAGAAAGAATGGGCTCCTGGTTGAGAAAACTGATCTGACGACATGTACGACCAGCATAGCGGCTGATCAGACTGCGCGTCTGCGCAGTCTGATCAGCCGCTACTCTGTTCGCCATTCAGTCAAGTAAATGGCAATAATATCGTCAACACAACGATTTGATCTTGGTCATATTCTGTGACTACACATGCTGCTCAGGATCTAATGATGCGATGCCGCTATTGTTATCAACAGGAGCTCAAATTGACGGTTTAGAGAGGTTTCACTGTACCTGAATGGCAGTGGAAACTCTCTAAACCGAACATAGGAGATCCCTATGGTGTTTGGTTTAGGGAGATTCCACTGTACTTAAGTATACGTTAGATCACGGTTCGTCCGCATGTACAAGGAGATAATCCGCGAGCTTTAGCGAGCGGATTATCGATCGTACATGCGGACGAACGTGATCTAACTGTAGTACATCCTCATGTCCATACATTGCCCATGTGATGTGTAAATGCAGAAACAGAACTCAAAGCTGTGATAATAATATGTGAATGTTTTATTTCGTCGCTTTCATAGTTAGCAGGTATTATGTTTAACGACCTAGCATATTCGTGCATATTAATGTTGCGGTGTGCAATGAGAGACGGACTGCCGGCGGGAGGTTACAGGTTGACGGCAATGTAGCCATGTGTCTCCCGCTACACCCTGTATGTTTATAGATCTGTGTCGTCACGCCTGAATGATCAAAGCCCAGGATCAAAGGGATCACGTTACGTGACAGTTCACGGTGTGGTCGTACGGACACGTACAGACGTCTGTTGGCTATACTGTGGCTGTGATTGGAGAAATTAGACGTATGAGAGTTGAGACCAGTGTAGTTCCTGATCGAATAGCAGATTCATGTAGCCCAATAACGATCTATATTGCTTGTTAGAAGCATGGCGATTTTTATTGATGGACTATCGAACAGTGCAGATCCTGATCAGACTGTGCGGATGTACAGGTTGATCTGGATCTACACTGATCGCAAAACTCAAAAGACCCATAAATGTGGATTATGGCAATTGTGGTCAGTCTAGCTCCTGTAGCCGATTTCACCAAAATTGCAAAGCATACTTATCTAGCAAAGTGTACTTTGAGGGAGAAATCATTTATTTTTCCCGAAATGCATTATTTCATATAGAACTAACGACTGCATATATTTGATGAGTAAAAGTATGCAGAATTATTATACTGAATGTATTACATTATCACAGCCAAAATGGCTGTGACAATTTAATCAATTCAGAATAATAAAAATTAATAAATTTATCCTTAAATTGAAAATGTCTCTCTCAAAGTGTACTTAGCAATATAAGTATACTTTCAACTTTTGGTGAAATCGGCTACTGGTTTACTAATACATTGTAGCAGCATGTTGATGATCTAGTCCGTTTTCTAATACAGAAGAACCCATCTAAACCGGATACAGCGAACATTTGTTGAGCTTAATTTAGATATGTTTAATTGCCATTTACCGATAATAATATCTGTTTATGGTCGCTAAGCAGCCACGGCGTGTCTTCAAGTATTCATATGTCTGTTTTACAGTGGAACCTCTCTAACCCGGACACACTGGGTACCTCCCAGGGTGTCCGGTTTAGAGGGGTTCCACTGTAGAAGCATGCTGGTGTGTCATTGATTGAATGACCAACAGCGCATGCCCTGATTAGACTGTGTGGATTGGATTACAATTTTCGAAAAAAAAAAAAAAAAAAGTGCTTATGCTATCTGTGGCCAGTCCAGCTCCTGGCCTACTTGCACTTTCTTGCGTTACAAATATTACATATATTTCACTGAGTGAATGGTGAACAGTGCAGACCATGATCAGGGTGTGTGGATGAGCAATCTGATCTGGGACTACACTGTTCGCAATTACAATGAGCCCCATTTCTCTCGGCCCTGGCTGTGACTGGGGAAAAGGGGCTTATGGGTTTTCCGATCAGTCTGATCAGGATATGCACTGATCGCCATTCAGTCAGTGAAGCACTCGTTAACAAGCAGTGTAGATCGCTGCCAGGCTAATAAATAGTGTGCTATTTGATCAGGAGCTACACTCGTCAGAAATCACATAAAGTCCAATTTCTCCAGTCACAGTCCAATATCAGTGTACAGTGGCTGCAAACAAACATAGTTACAAATATGAATGACGGTATCAAAATAAAGATCACGTATATGAATTAACCAGCGTATTACGTCACCAGTGCGACTAGTGCCGACCTTGATGAGACTGCGCATTCTGATCATGGTCTAAACTGTGTTTCATTGACCGATTGATTTAGATTTACGTCTGATCAACAGTCAGTGACAAAGAACCGTTTTCTTGCAATTGGCAGAAATCAAATTGTGAAAACTACTTTATTCACATGTATTAGTCAATTTTCCACTATACGGCCCTATAGGTGTCACAGTAAAAGTTTAGTGAAACGGACCACATGATGATGGCCAGACAGGCCATCAGCATGTTGTCCGTTTCACTAAACTTCGTACGATAAATACATTAGTACGGATATTTCTATTAATTTACCTTCGCGGAGTTGACTGAGTATATATCGTAGTTTACCAACATGTCTAGTTCAATACATTGAAATATAAAATGGGATAAGTCTTTCCTTTTGACGGTGCATGATCACGTGGTTACAACAACAACAACAACGTCGCATTATTTTATATTTTCTTAATATGCTGTTTGGGCGAAAATACGTACTATGGACAATATAAAAGAATACGTACTTTTAATCAGATGGATTCTGGAAGTTTCAGTACTTGTTGTTAGTACCACGTGATCATACACCTTGTATACAGACACGTTTGAAATTCCCATTTTTATACAGAGCCTAAAATTACGGAGCCCCGCAGAGGACATTGATTTTTTTTGTGTTAATTCGTTCCCACGAAATAACAATTCGTTCCCTCAATTTAACGATTTGTTACCAGGAAATGACAATTCGTTCCATCAATTTAACAATTCGTTCCCTCGACTTAAAAATTCCTTCCCGCGAATTAACAATTAATTCCAGTGGGAACTAATTTTTATTTCGTGGGAACGAATTAATAATAAAAGAAAAAAGTATACGTACCCTGCTGGGCTCCGTATAAAATAGTTTTTTTATGAGAGAAAAAACATGCCACTGTATTCTCATAGCGTATTATAGTGGGTAATTTTACGCGACAGATAAAGGTGTATATAAAAACGGCTGGTTATAAACCGCTACGCATACATATCAATATTCCTTTACAAATGCATGTGGGACGGCTGATATACCTCATATATCGGTGTGTCAATTCATAACTACACCTGAAGTTAGTGTGATATCAAAGTACTTGATTGTATGGTGACTGTCGTACCATGTGGCTCCATAGCTCAGTGGTTAGAGCGCCTGTCTAGTAAACAGGAGGTCGTGAGTTCGATCCTCACTGGAGCCTAAACTATAAATATATTTTTTTACTCTCCTAAACATGGAGAAGTTACTGTTTTCATTCCTGTACATTTTGCGCGGATTATCTATATTTTCAGTCTAGTAAACAGGAGGTCGTGAGTTCGGTCCTCACTGGAGCCTAAACTATAAATATATTTTTTTACTCTCCTAAACATGGAGAAGTTACTGTTTTCATTCCTGTACATTTTGCGCGGATTATCTATATTTTATTATTTATCAAACGTATATGGCGTATACTTTTCTGATATTGTCGATGCATAACTTATTAAATCGTGACCCCCCCCCCCCCCCACCCCCCCCCCCCTTCGCTAGATGAGTGTTAATTCAAAATATTATCACCGATGCATATTCTAAGCTAATTTGATACAATTCAGAAAAATAATTCATATCAGCTTGTTTGCACCTAACCCGAATTTTCTGTCTGTAACGCAGTGGCCAGAAAAGTTGGGTTACACGAAGTTTGTTTTCTAACCCTATTAGTTGTACTAGGTACAATGTACGTGCATATTGCATTCTTATTGCAAATGAATATTCTTAGACTAAACAAATACAATTTACAAGGTGCATGATCACGTGGTTACAACAACAATAACGTCGCCCACTCCAAAGTAAGTATTCTTTGATATTTTCCTTAATATACAACGGATTTTGATAAAATATGGCGCAGCAAACGCGTCTTCGTGAGCTGCATTTGGTGGTCTAGTGAGTTTCGCACAAGCTTATGTCATTTTTGCGAAGAATCGATTTCCGTGTCGGAGACACGGAAATCGATTCTTCTCAAAAACGACAGAAGTTTGGGCGAAAATACAGAGACCACCAAATGCAGCTTAACAAATCGCGTTTGATGCGTCATATTTCATCAAAACCCGTTACGTAATAAGGACACTATAAAAGAATACGTACGTTGAATCGGTACTTGTTGTTGTTGTTGTTAGTACCACGTGATCATACATCTTGATTTATAACTACATGTTGTATATTTACATTGATAAAACTAGAGTTATGTCTGTGACTGGAGAAGCAAGCTTAAGGTTTTTTTCGTGGATTAACAGAGTGATCTGGATATACACTGGCCCGAAATTTAAAAAGTGATCTGGATATACGCTGGCCCAAAATTTAAAATTTTGGGCCAGTGTATATCCAGATCTCTCTGTAAATCCACACAGTCTGATTAGGAACTGCAATGCCGTTCCATCAAGGGAACACCGTCAATGAATATTGAACGTTTTATTGAGCCAGATTTCAAACATCCGTGTGATGTAAATATCACAATTAATGAACACTTGTAAATAAAGTGTTATTGTGTGTGTTTTAAGTGTAATAACACAGGGTAATACAATAAAAAAATACATTAATCCTAATGTAATAGATATTAATACGATACTGCGGGGTTTATGACAATTGTGACCAGTCTATCACCTGATATATTTGTACATATATTATTTGAACCCAGTCTATAAATAACAATCATACTTATACAGTTGATATCTGACCTCAGCAGGCAGTTGTTCACATATCCACACATGGTCACATTCGGAGCATGACGTTATCCGGCGACAGAAGATGACACCGGCGACAGCTGTGGCGGCAAACGTCCAGCCTTAAATACACCGTACCGTGTAACAGATGACCCCGTTTGGCATAGGTCGCGAATGTTGTCAGCATAGTTGTCATGTCCTTTAGTGTATGGCCAAACAAATATGTTTGTTTCATGTTAACCGACGCTACCTAGATTTTCCCGCCGACCCTATCTAAACATTAGTAAATAATAATAATAATAATAATAATAATCAAAAACAAATCACTGTATTCGTCCCATAAAAAGGTGTTCGTGCCAAAATAGTTGTTTAGCATAAAGTTAAATAGTTAGCCATGACACGCACTACTCTAAATTGGGCGTGGATCTGATGTCGATAGAAAACAAAACGTTTTTGGAAAATAAAAACGTTTTCCTACATACCTTGTGTGTAATATTTCAGCCACTGGCGGTTTCAATAAAATATAGTGAATGAATGGCGAACAGTGTGGAGCAGGATTAGACTGCGCGGATCGCGCAGTCTAATCCTGCTCCACACTGTCCGCAAATGTGACAGGGACATATTGCCAAAGTTGCCTATATGCAATGAACACGAATATATATAAACATATGGCCGCCGAAATCCGACCTCCTGACACTGCAGCGGGGTGATTAATTTGGCCGTGTGTCCATTTAGACATTAATATGGACTAGGGCATGTCCTGTTAACTGAGTGGTCAAGATATTGGTCACTTCTGGGGCACTGACCGTTTCTGACTTGGCCGAAATGTAGCCCCTGGTAAAACGATGATAATTTATATATATCTATTTACACTTGGTTTGACATGTTCGATCATCGGTGATCACTCAAATCGTTATATGCGACGTACATTTACATGCACCGTAAAATACTCAAGTGTGTATACGGCGTCTATCATGCTATTCATGTTTGTCTAAATAATGTTTGCTGCATGTCTCATGTTTAAAGAAGTAGAATTGATACAGTGGCGAAATTGGCATTTTTAGATCACTTTTCACCAGTCTATACGAATAAATTCTAGCATCAGACTTGCTTCAATTAAATCGAAGAAACCGGTCTTATAAACTGGCAATCCGTATATATGTACACATTATCACATGTTCTAGTTTTGTTTCTGCATTTACACAGCACATAGGAAATGTATGGACATGATGATACGATAACTCAGTTAGATCATGTTCGTCCGCATGTACGATCGATAATCCGCTCGCTAAAGCTCACGGACTATCTCTCGTACATGCGGACGAACTGTGGCGTAATGTCTATAGTTACATCCAAGGACGCAATACACATTGCCTATACGTCCATGTTATATCCCAACCCGCAAATACGCGGAGAAAACGCTATGCTTGGCTTTCTCGGAACACAATCTGTGCATATCTAGGTCGATTGAGCCATAAATAAGACATAAAATGAAACATAAACACTGCTACAATATATATGCACAGAACACACACGTTTCGTGATTCTATCACAAGGCATTACGAGTTATCTCCCCTGGCTGCTGCCAGCATCACAGTTTCCCAATCAACAACGGCTCGGCTGCAGAAGCATGGCCAGGGAATCCAATACGATTTGCTTCCCGTAGACTGCTATGTCTGTTATTCTGTTGTGCTGGAGTGGAAATGCACGAGAGTGTTTTATTTTACTGCGTTACCTTTTCATCCGTCTTATATGGATTCGTCAATATTGTTGTTGTTGTCGTAGATCGTACATCAACATGCAATAACGACCTAGGAGGTTGAATGTACAGCTATGACATCGATATTCGGAATCCAATATCGACCTAGGAAGTTGAATAACGAGCTCTGAGATCGTTATTCATATTTGTAATCTATGCAATTTGAATATCTAGCCAGGAACTTGAATTTCCAGCTCTGAGATCGTTATTCGATTGTGTAAGGTATGTATTTTGAATTTCTAGCCAGGAAGTTGAATTTCCAGCTCTGAGATCGTTATTCGATTGTGTAAGGTATGTATTTTGAATATCTAGCCAGGAAGTTGAATTTCCAGCTCTGAGATCGTTATTCGATTGTGTAAGGTATGTATTCTGAATTTCTAGCCAGGAAGTTGAATTTCCAGCTATGATATCGTTATTCGATTGTGTAAGGTATGTATTTTGAATATCTAGCCAGGAAGTTGAATTTCCAGCTCTGAGATCGTTATTCGATTGTGTAAGGTATGTATTTTGAATTTCTAGCCAGGAAGTTGAATTTCCAGCTCTGAGATCGTTATTCGACTTTGTATTATATGCACTTTGAATATCTAGCCAGGTAGTTGAATTTCCAGCTATGTCTTCGAGTGTGTAAGGTATGTATTTTGAATTTTGCAGGAAGTTGAATTTTCCAGCTATGATGAATCGTTATTCGATTGTGAAGGTATGTATTGAATTTTCTAGCCAGGAAGTTGAATTTCCAGCTCTGAGATCGTTATTCGATTGTGTAAGGTATGTATTGTTTCTGAATTTCTAGCCAGGAAGTTGAATTTCCAGCTCTGAGATCGGTATTCGATTGTGTAAGGTATGTATTTTGAATTTCTAGCCAGGACGTTGAATTTCCAGCTCTGAGATCGTTATTCGATTGTGTAAAGGTATGTATTTTGAATATCTAGCCAGGAAGTTGAATTTCCAGCTCTGAGATCTTTATTCGATTGTGTAAGGTATGTATTTTGAATTTCTAGCCAGGAAGTTGAATTTTCCAGCTATGAGATCGTTATTCGAGTTGTGTAATGTATGTATGAATCTAGCCAGGAAGTTGAATTTTCCAGCTCTGAGGATCGTTATTCGATTGTGTAAGGTATGATTCTGAATTTCTAGCCAGGAATTTGTTGAATTTCCAGCTCTGAGATCGTTATTATTCGATTGTGAAGGCGTGGCTGCTAGATCGTTATTCAAATATATCACATTTTTCCCAGAACCGTAGTCCGACGGTATGTCTACTGGGATATTACGGTGGATTGTAGTTCGGACATAGTTTTCCAAACAAGAACGGCAGTCCGAAGGTCATACCCAATGATAAAACCAACTTTACGCCACTTGTAGAATTCGAACAGGATTGGTCAGATCCCAAGTCCTATACTCTACAATAGGTTAGACAGTTTCAATTAAAATCTGCCTATTTGGTATGAAATAATTAATTTAGGCTAGGTTATGCATATCTTTAAAGTTTTTTAGATCATAATTAAATCGGAAATTCAATATCATGTCAAGTAATTATAGTAATCTATTTGAGCCATTCATTTTTCACTAAATTTCAATGTTTTTATTATATTTTACGTTTCTATGGCAGCGTAAATAATTGGATTCGTTTCACTGATTTGTACAGTACCAAGGGAAATAAGTCCTTGATCGTCCAGAATAATTCTTAATAGTGTGCGAAAAGATGTTCCCCTTTTGGAGGAAAGCATGACACTTTGTATACGGGGGGGGGGGGGTGTCGAGGTATGCTGAATTCAGATAAGACGGGAACCATTTGATCCGCCGAGGGACGCAAAATGTCCAAAATTCAAGATGGCCGCCATAAATAACGATTTGGCTTCAACTTGAGATATGATCGAGATATACCGATTATTTTGTTGTCCATAACCCATCTTATCATATATGGCACATGTGCTGACAATGTGCAAATGTAGCTCTGATATAGATGACCACTATAATCCAAAATGGCCGCCATAAATAAAGAAATGGATAGGACGTAGCAACAACTCGGTGACAACTCCGTCCGTGTCTACTGCTCGACCACTGCACCTATTAAGTTCCAACGGTTTGGCCCTCATGTATCTGTGGATTCACGATACGTGAGATCTGAATCATATTATGCACGAATTAATTCCTTTTTGAGTTGTTCCTATTACTTCTGACATTATAGGTAAGTGCTTTTGGTGTGGCGTGAACCTGGTATCAGGTCAGGATATTCTAATTTCAGAGCTGAATAAATTGTTTTCATAAATATTGAGCTCTAACTTTGGCAGTTTCCTCATTATGGACAAAATGAATAAGGGATATTCAACTTCGCGGCCCTTTGGTCCGGACCTTAAGACTCTGGCACTGTTGATAGGCGGTTAAAACACCAATTATCAATCATTCGATCCATCACATATATATTACAACGAATCAGCATATTATAATTGTAACCCTTAATACGTTTATCACAGGCATCAATATGGTGTTGTAAATATGTTAAACCCATTCAAGTCAAGCGACACCTATACAATGCATGTGCTCGTTTCTCATCGTTTTCATATGCACTGCATATGCAATTATATGATTTGCATATGCAATTCATATGCAACATTTGCATGTGTAATTCAATATGTTTTGCATATGCATTGCATATGGCCGGCGGTTCCCGCCTAATTAAAAAAAGCATAAAAAACAACAACATACCATTGACAATATATAACGTTTTTAACTTGAATTTCTAGCTAGATGATCGTTATTCGACCTTATCATGTATGCGTCTTGAATTTCTTGCCAGCCGGAAGTTGAATTTCTGCTAGAAGATCTAGTTACCACTGAAGATCGTTATTCATTGTAAGGTATGTATTTGAATACTAGCCAGGAAGTTGAATTTCCAGCTCTGAGATCGTTATTCGATTGTGTAAGGTATGTAATTTGAATTTCTAGCCAGGAAGTTGAATGTCTAGCTCTGAGATCGTTATTCGACTTTGTAATATATTAGTGTGGGGTCATAGCTCAATATTATAGAGGGATTGATCACTTCCGGATACAAGCATGAAATTTGGTGGAGTTGTAGAGAACAACAAACTAATTTTTTTTAGATGGAAAGCCATCTCAAATTTGGCCCAGGTTGGCTAAAAATCCAAGATGGCCGCCATTTCTTACCATTTTAGCTCAATAGTATAGAGAAATTGATCACTTTCGGATACAGGCATGAAATTTGGTGGAATTGTAGAGAACAACAAACTTCATATTTTTTTAGAAGTGGAGCCATCTCATATTTTGCCCAGGTTGGCTATAAATCCAAGATGGCCGCCAATTTTGGACAATATTTCACCATATCTCAGTTTTTGCCCATGTAAGGAAAGCCACATTTATAAATTTATAAATATGGAATGTAGTACATGGACGCAGATGTATACTATAATCATTTAACAAAGCTAATTTTGTAATTGCATCATTTGCATAAAACCAAGATGGCCGCCAAATATAAGCATTTTAAATTTTTTATCAGTATTTTTCATCAAATATTAATTAAAATGATTTAAAAATCCAGAATTGAGTGTTAAAGCCACGATAAGGTATTTGAACAACTCCAACTATCAAATTGGATTATTTGTTCATTTGAATAATCCGAAATGGCCGCCAACTAGCAAGTGTTTGTTATGTATATGCAAGTATTCACATATAGACGATGTAATCATGTATTTCAATAATACCTCAAGTAGTGTTTGGACACTATCAGGCATTCAAATCATTTTAATCACCAAACAAATAATTTTGTTGCGTTGGTAAATCCAAGATGGCTCCCATATACCACTAGGCCAACCAAAAATTATTTCTTGTTTCTCCTCCATGACCCAGACTTTCAAGGTGTGGGTCGGTAGGTAGGGTAAATATTTATTTTTTTATTTCTAATATTTATATTTTAAAAATTTGTGAAGGTAACTACTTTTGATTTTCGTAATACTATGCACTGTCTTAGTGCACTGCCTTTGCAATGAATGCATTATATTTTGTTTCTGCAGAAATAAAATATACTTCCTACCCAGCAGCCCAAACAGTATTTGTCTTTTATAATTTTAGTGAGTAGGTAGCGGGAGGGAAAACCTACAACATTTTAATATTGGCTCTATCCAACTGTATATTACAATTTTCACACATATATGATACATTATATCAGCTTAATTTATCAAATTAATTATAGCTCCAATTTATAACAATATAGATGTTAAGTCTAAACGTGGACACCAAGTACATTAAAGTCTGACTATGCGTAACTATCCGTAAATCAGGCTACATGATTCAATTCAATAAATAAATGTATATCCAATATAAACAAACAAAGCAGGCACATGCATTCAAAAAATGAAAAACAATGTCTTAGATACAACCTTTTATATAACGCTCACATAGTGTTATAATTGTGGCTTGTGTATTGTGTGTCGACTGGTATTGGATAATTTTATTGTGATGTTTCAAATTGACCAATCAATAATAGCTGGACAGTAATCTACACGCATAATGTAAAACAGAAGGGGTGGATATCCCAACAACTTTCTTTGGTTTCCAGACTGCAATTTATATACAAATTTCGAGAATTCGTGTTTCATTTGTGTGTAGTACATGTTTATATACTAATTAATTTTACAAACCCTGGAATGTGCCTGAGAAGATGGAGAGTTACGCATAGTCAGACTTTAAGTTGTTAATAATCTTAATCAGTTTCCTCCACACACGCATAACGCAATGCATGTTAAGCCTGTCGTCTCATCACAACCACCGCTCATTTATCAGCATCACCTAAAAAGTAATAGGATTAGCGCTGTTTTTTACTTTTTTTATGGGATATAACCGAACTTAACTTCCAGATACAAGAAAGCCAAACAAACAGTATCTGAAGTAATTGGTGTTTAACAGTAATTGGTGTTTAACCGCCTATCAACAGTGCCAGAGTCTTAAAGGTCCGGACCAAAGGGCCGCGAAGTTGAATATCCCTTATTCATTTTGTCCATAATGAGGGAAAATGCCAAAGTTAGAGCTCAATATTTATGAAAACAATTTATTCAGCTCTGAAATTAGAATATCCTGACCTGATACCAGGTTCACGCCACACCAAAAGCACTTACCTATAATGTCAGAAGTAATAGGAACAACTCAAAAAGGAATTAATTCGTGCATAATATGATTCAGATCTCACGTATCGTGAATCCACAGATACATGAGGGCCAAACCGTTGGAACTTAATAGGTGCAGTGGTCGAGCAGTAGACACGGACGGAGTTTGTCACCGAGTTGTTGCTACGTCCTATCCGTTTCTTTATTTATGGCGGCCATTTTGGATTATAGTGGTCATCTATATCAGAGCTACATTTGCACATTGTCAGCACATGTGCCATATATGATAAGATGGGTATGGACAACAAAATAATCGGTATATCTCGATCATATCTCAAGTTGAAGCCAAATCGTTATTTATGGCGGCCATCTTGAATTTCGGACATTTTGCGTCCCTCGGCGGATCAAATGGTTCCCGTCTTATCTGAATTCAGCATACCTCGAACCCCCCGTATACAAAGTGTCATGCTTTCCTCCAAAAGGGGAACATCTTTTCGCACACTATTAAGAATTATTCTGGACGATCAAGGACTTATTTCCCTTGGTACTGTACAAATCAGTGAAACGAATCCAATTATTTACGCTGCCATAGAAACGTAAAATATAATAAAACATTGAAATTTAGTGAAAAATGAATGGCTCAAATAGATTACTATAATTACTTGACATGATATTGAATTTCCGATTTAATATGATCTAAAAAACTTTAAAGATATGCATAACCTAGCCTAAATTAATTATTTCATACCAAATAGGCAGATTTTAATTGAAACTGTATAACCTATTGTAGAGTATAGGACTTGGGATCTGACCAATCCTGTTCGAATTCTACAAGTGGCGTAAAGTTGGTTTTATCATTGGGTATGACCTTCGGACTGCCGTTCTTGTTTGGAAAACTATGTCCAAACTACAATCCACTGTAATATCCCAGTAGACATACCGTCGGACTACGGTTCTGGGAAAAATGTGATATATTTGAATAACGATCTAGCAGCCACGCCTTCACAATCGAATAACGATCTCAGAGCTGGAAATTCAACTTCCTGGCTAGATATTCAAAATACATACATTACACAATCGAATAACGATCTCATAGCTGGAAATTCAACTTCCTGGCTAGAAATTCAAAATACATACCTTACACAATCGAATAACGATCTCAGAGCTGGAAATTCAACTTCCTGGCTAGATATTCAAAATACATACCTTACACAATCGAATAACGATCTCATAGCTGGAAATTCAACTTCCTGGCTAGAAATTCAAAATACATACCTTACACAATCGAATAACGATCTCAGAGCTGGAAATTCAACTTCCTGGCTAGATATTCAAAATACATACCTTACACAATCGAATAACGATCTCAGAGCTGGAAATTCAACTCCTGGCTAGATATTCAAAATACATACCTTACACAATCGAATAACGATCTCATAGCTGGAAATTCAACTTCCTGGCTAGAAATTCAAAATACATACCTTACACAATCGAATAACGATCTCAGAGCTGGAAATTCAACGTCCTGGCTAGAAATTCAAAATACATACATTACACAATCGAATAACGATCTCATAGCTGGAAATTCAACTTCCTGGCTAGAAATTCAAAATACATACCTTACACAATCGAATAACGATCTCAGAGCTGGAAATTCAACTTCCTGGCTAGATATTCAAAATACATACCTTACACAATCGAATAACGATCTCAGAGCTGGAAATTCAACTTCCTGGCTAGATATTCAAAATACATACCTTACACAGTCGAATAACGATCTCAGAGCTGGAAATTCAACTTCCTGGCTAGATATTCAATATACATACCTTACACAATCGAATAACGATCTCAGAGCTGGAAATTCAACTTCCTGGCTAGAAATTCAAAATACATACCTTACACAATCGAATAACGATCTCAGAGCTGGAAATTCAACTCCTGGCTAGATATTCAAAATACATACCTTACACAATCGAATAACGATCTCATAGCTGGAAATTCAACTTCCTGGCTAGAAATTCGAAATACATACCTTACGCAATCGAATAACGATCTCAGAGCTGGAAATTCAACTTCCTGGCTAGAAATTCAAAATACATACCTTACACAATCGAATAACGATCTCAGAGCTGGAAATTCAACGTCCTGGCTAGAAATTCAAAATACATACATTACACAATCGAATAACGATCTCATAGCTGGAAATTCAACTTCCTGGCTAGATATTCAAAATACATACCTTACACAATCGAATAACGATCTCAGAGCTGGAAAAATTCAACTTCCTGGCTAGAAATTCAAAATACATACCTTACACAATCGAATAACGATCTCATAGCTGGAAATTCAACTTCCTGGCTAGAAATTCAAAATACATACCTTACACAATCGAATAACGATCTCAGAGCTGGAAATTCAACTTCCTGGCTAGATATTCAAAATACATACCTTACACAATCGAATAACGATCTCAGAGCTGGAAATTCAACTTCCTGGCTAGTTATTCAAAATACATACCTTACACAATCGAATAACGATCTCAGAGCTGGAAATTCAAGTTCCTGGCTAGAAATTCAAAATACATACCTTACGCAATCGAATAACGATCTCAGAGCTGGAAATTCAACTTCCTGGCTAGAAATTCGAATACATAACCTTACGCAATCGAATAACGATCTCAGAGCTGGAAATTCAACTTCCTGGCTAGAAATTCAAAATACATACCTTCACATCGAATAACGATCTCAGAGCTGGAAATTCAACTTCCTGGCTAGAAATTCAAAATACATACCTTACACAATCGAATAACGATCTCATAGCTGGAAATTCAACTTCCTGGCTAGAAATTCAAAATACATACCTTACACAATCGAATAACGATCTCAGAGCTGGAAATTCAACTTCCTGGCTAGAAATTCAAAATACATACCTTACACAATAGAATAACGATCTCAGAGCTGGAAATTCAACTTCCTGGCTAGAAATTCAGAATACATACCTTACACAATCGAATAACGATCTCAGAGCTGGAAATTCAACTTCCTGGCTAGAAATTCAAAATACATACCTTACACAATCGAATAACGATCTCAGAGCTGGAAATTCAACGTCCTGGCTAGAAATTCAAAATACATACCTTACACAATCGAATAACGATCTCATAGCTGGAAATTCAACTTCCTGGCTAGAAATTCAGAATACATACCTTACACAATCGAATAACGATCTCAGAGCTGGAAATTCAACGTCCTGGCTAGAAATTCAAAATACATACCTTACACAATCGAATAACGATCTCATAGCTGGAAATTCAACTTCCTGGCTAGAAATTCAGAATACATACCTTACACAATCGAATAACGATCTCAGAGCTGGAAATTCAACTTCCTGGCTAGAAATTCAAAATACATACATTACACAATCGAATAACGATCTCATAGCTGGAAATTCAACTTCCTGGCTAGATATTCAAAATACATACCTTACACAATCGAATAACGATCTCAGAGCTGGAAATTCAACTTCCTGGCTAGATATTCAATATACATACCTTACACAATCGAATAACGATCTCAGAGCTGGAAATTCAACTTCCTGGCTAGATATTCAATATACATACCTTACACAATCGAATAACGATCTCAGAGCTGGAAATTCAACTTCCTGGCTAGATATTCAAAATACATACCTTACACAATCGAATAACGATCTCAGAGCTGGAAATTCAACGTCCTGGCTAGAAATTCAAAATACATACCACAATCGAATAACGATGTCATAGCTGGAAATTCAACTTCCTGGCTAGAAATTCAGAATACATACCTTACACAATCGAATAACGATCTCAGAGCTGGAAATTCAACTTCCTGGCTAGAAATTCAAAATACATACATTACACAATCGAATAACGATCTCATAGCTGGAAATTCAACTTCCTGGCTAGATATTCAAAATACATACCTTACACAATCGAATAACGATCTCAGAGCTGGAAATTCAACTTCCTGGCTAGATATTCAATATACATACCTTACACAATCGAATAACGATCTCAGAGCTGGAAATTCAACTTCCTGGCTAGATATTCAAAATACATACCTTACACAATCGAATAACGATCTCAGAGCTGGAAATTCAACGTCCTGGCTAGAAATTCAAAATACATACCTTACACAATCGAATAACGATGTCATAGCTGGAAATTCAACTTCCTGGCTAGAAATTCAGAATACATACCTTACACAATCGAATAACGATCTCAGAGCTGGAAATTCAACTTCCTGGCTAGAAATTCAAAATACATACATTACACAATCGAATAACGATCTCATAGCTGGAAATTCAACTTCCTGGCTAGATATTCAAAATACATACCTTACACAATCGAATAACGATCTCAGAGCTGGAAATTCAACTTCCTGGCTAGATATTCAATATACATACCTTACACAATCGAATAACGATCTCAGAGCTGGAAATTCAACTTCCTGGCTAGATATTCAAAATACATACCTTACACAATCGAATAACGATCTCATGCTGGAAATTCAACTTCCTGGCTAGAAATTCAAAATACATACCTTACACAATCGAATAACGATCTCAGAGCTGGAAATTCAAGTTCCTGTCTAGATATTCAAAATACATACCTTACACAATCGAATAACGATCTCATGCTGGAAATTCAACTTCCTGGCTAGAAATTCAAAATACATACCTTACACAATCGAATAACGATCTCAGAGCTGGAAATTCAACTTCCTGGCTAGAAATTCAAAATACATACCTTACACAATCGAATAACGATCTCATGCTGGAAATTCAACTTCCTGGCTAGAAATTCAAAATACATACATTACACAATCGAATAACGATCTCATAGCTGGAAATTCAACTTCCTGGCTAGATATTCAAAATACATACCTTACACAATCGAATAACGATCTCAGAGCTGGAAATTCAACTTCCTGGCTAGATATTCAATATACATACCTTACACAATCGAATAACGATCTCAGAGCTGGAAATTCAACTTCCTGGCTAGATATTCAAAATACATACCTTACACAATCGAATAACGATCTCATGCTGGAAATTCAACTTCCTGGCTAGAAATTCAAAATACATACCTTACACAATCGAATAACGATCTCAGAGCTGGAAATTCAAGTTCCTGGCTAGATATTCAAATTGCATAGATTACAAATACGAATAACGATCTCAGAGCTCGTTATTCAACTTCCTAGGTCGATATTGGATTCCGAATATCGATGTCATAGCTGTACATTCAACCTCCTAGGTCGTTATTGCATGTTGATGTACGATCTACGATCTTCTAGCCAACTTCACACATAAATAAGGCATAAAATGAAACATAAACACTGCTACAATATATATGCACAGAACACACACGTTTCGTGATTCTATCACAAGGCATTACGAGTTATCTCCCCTGGCTGCTGCCAGCATCACAGTTTCCCAATCAACAACGGCTCGGCTGCAGAAGCATGGCCAGGGAATCCAATACGATTTGCTTCCCGTAGACTGCTATGTCTGTTATTCTGTTGTGCTGGAGTTGGAAATGCACGAGAGTGTTTATTTTACTGCGTTACCTTTTCATCCGTCTTATATGGATTCGTCAATATTGTTGTTGTTGTTTCGTAGGAATCCGCCGCTGACTTATCGGCGCACCGTCTCTCGACGTCGAATAATTTACTTAGTTTTAAAACCATATTTCCCCTGCTATTTACAGTTGCCTTGTTTGCTGGAACGTACATTGGTGCCATTTATTAAACTAGTTTATTAGAAAATATTCAATTTTGTGTATAATCTGAAAATATCAGAAAACAGTGTAGATCCTGATGAGACGGCTCGTTACGAGCCGGCTCATCTGGATCTACACTGTTTGCAAATTGTATGATAGTAGAATTGAGGATAGTAAAATTGAAGTAGTTTATTTAGAAACAAGTATTGTTGATATTTATGTCTATATATGCATAGATGAATATATGATCTACCGTAGCAAAAAAAAGTATATTGCGTTTACGACCAGTGTAGCCTTTTGTCATCATCTGAGCATCACTGTTCACTAAGTGTTACTAAGCGTAAACCTAAGAAAATCTTATTCTCTAGTTGTATTAAAGGTAAATGCCCACTCAGTAGGCCAAAATTTTCTTTAAAATAACTAAATAAGTGTATAATTGTGTCACTATTCCACCAGTTCTAAAGTGCCCGCTATACATATATAATCATTTAGTAATATTTATTTTACTGATAGTGACTCGCGGTGGTATCATGTTATTTTCGTATGCAAATGAGGCATTATATTTTTTCATTATTTATACTAATTAAATGCGTCACTTGAAAAAAATAATATTTTCGACAGATTATAAAGCATGATTATTGCAAATCAAAAGATAAATACAGATACTAAATAGTAAGGTCCGTTAACATTTTAAGGAGACACGGTTATCGCCCCTGATATCAGTGTGTAAATGTACGTCTGATATAACATGTATAATAATGCCAATCAATACGTGGGATAATGTTGATTGAATGTTTATTTTGCCAGAAAGCGTCTCAGATGATGGCTCTGATGTAAATAACAGTTTGTGCCTACTGAGTGGGCATGTACCTTTAAAGGTTAGTTGGTTAGTTAATCTTATATTTAAGGGTGGGAATTGGCTCAAAGAACATTCAATACCCGGTTAGGTGTAAAATATCGCAGGACTACTAAGAACAATTTAGAACAATTAGCATATGTTCTATTTTCGCAGTATACCGTGCGTTTCATTGTTTTCTTCACTTAGCAAACATTCGTTTGACGTGTGATTCTACACCCGACAAAACGTACACTGTGTTCTGTTCTGTTCTGTTAACCCTTTGAACCCGAAATCCCGCTATAGCGGTTTATGCAAAAAGTGCAGATCCAGATGAGCCGGCTCGTAACGAGCCGTCTCATCAGGATCTGCACTTTTTGAAAGTAATTTTAATATTTGTTAGAACAAAAACACCCCCTTTTCATAAATGGACGAATCTGAAAATAATTTTGTGACCATTGGATTGGTCGGAACATTAGCATATCACAGTCCATTCCAGTACCTTAGGGTTGAAAGGGTTAACAAATAAGTACTTTGTTTCTCAGACGCGGGGTTTGCGGAATAACAAGACTTTCGTCAGAAATGATTGAATTTAACATATTTTTGAATGGTACTGTTTTTCATTGACTCATGTGGCGAATTCATAGTACAATTTTAATTTCTCCATGACGATAAAATGCTCGACGCGCAGGGATTATTCAGACGCGTCGATATCTGAGAACCAACGTACTTTTATGGCCTTATTAGTTATGTATCAAAAACATTTGGCACCAAACATATTGTTTTGCTACATATCATGCACACGTTTATCTGTTAGCAAAACAAAAGCCAGAACTCTTTGACTGGTCATAAAATACTACGTAATGTAATCTGGTAAAACTTTGTTTGATTTCGTGAAACATTTACGGTGTGGCATCTGGTGTCAGTGTGCCATTGAAGCGTTTTACGACCGCTATTCCGGAAGTCATAGAAACGGCACTTACTTAATAAGCGCTTTATGACAGTGATTATTCGTCAATGAACGGCGTGTAACAGTTTTATTGAGCCATATTTTAAACATTCGCGTGATGTAAATCAGATACAGTGAAACCTGTCTAAACCGGACACCAATAAAACACATGTGATCTTTATGTCTTGGTCATTTATCTCAGGTGACGATGTCTGTTCGTGATCGCACAGCACACAGCTATGGCTCAGAATGATCAAATGCCTGATTTACAGTGAAACCTCTCTAAACCGGACACCCTGGGGAACTTCCAGGGTTTCCGATTTAGACAGGTTTCACTGTAACTCCCAGGGTGTCCGGTTTTTTCTTTCTTTTATTTTTATTATTTTAGAATATCTGATTAAAGAGGATGCAGCGATTCCGTCAATAAACCCAGTACTTGAGAAATAGCCTTGACTATCAAAATAATCCACAAATCCTGTTTTTTTGGATCAACCCTCCCATTCCTAAGTACCTTTTTAATATTAACTTTTCGACTATTTCGTCAGAAAAAGGGTAATTATGTGATACATGTAAGTTATGTTCTCACACGAATGAATGACAACGATGTGGTGGAGAAGCTGTTATACTCGACAACGAGGTTACTCAACACTGAGTGGACGGATAAAGAAGGAGAAGGAGAAGAAGAAGAAGAAGAGAAGAAGAAGAAGAAGAAAGAAGAAGAAGAAGAAGAAGAAGAAGAAGAAGAAGAATAGAAGAAGAAGAAGAAGAAGAAGAAGAAGAAGAAGGAAGAAGAAGGAAGAAGAAGAAGAAGAAGAAGAAGAAGATGGGTGATGATAACTGAGTATGCCACCCGCCTTGACAAGATTCGACCAGTGTAGCTCCTGGTCAGCCAGTACGAGACTGCAATCCATGTTACACGGTAGATCCAACTTCGGGACTGTTTTACGCTATCAACTACACACATTATATACGGCGTATGAATCCAGAAAAGAAAACCATACAAGAATCAGCGATCATATTCGGACTTCAGAAAGTCTTTCATTGAAGGGGCCACCTTCAATAATAAAATTTCCTTGAGATAGACATACGTCATACGTATTAACCTGCTAGACGTGTTGGTACTTTCTGAAAATTCAATTTGTTAGTGGATTAAACGAACAACGTGTTGTTATTCGATTTGCAGGCGGACCCGGTGAATTGAGACAAATTGGGTTTAACATATTCTGCAGATTGTGTGTACTAAGCTGCCTATCCCTCCGCGTGTTTACACGGAGGTCGCCGGGTGGGAAAACGGGTGCAACAAATGTAGACCCTGAGCGCAGTTTCTGTAAATATAGTTCAGGACAAATCGCAAAACTTCTTAGGTACAAACTCACATGAATTGTCTGATGACCGATTTTTATTCATGTTAAATCAGTGTAGGGCCTGATCAATCCGCACTCTGTATACCCCAGCCACCCACCGCCACCCACACCCATTGTGTTCACCAAAGCCTGTACCGTATTACAGATTCACGTTGATTCGTTGATAGTCTCTTATAATTCGTAATCAGAATGAATATGTACTTGGTTTAGTGAAATAAATAAATAAATAAATAAAGTGAAACATCTCTAAACCGGACACCTTGGGAGGTCCACAGGTTGTCCGGTTTAGAGATGTTCCACTGGAAATCAGACATTGTAATCAGAGATACGTAACAGCAAAACACATTTAAGTTAAATATCCATATTTTCTCGAGTGTCCGGGTTCGAGGGGTTCCATTGTATGTTGATTAAATTAACAATTCTTGATTCCGGGAGTGTTTACCGACCTGCACCGTAGCAAGTGTTAGCAGCCGCAGGTGTGCATTTCTAATCAGGTAAACGACGTGCAATAAACAAACATGGGGTAAACAGTAAACAAGGATGCAAACGTATAAGCTGCAACCCACTCAGTATTTATGTGTGTCAACAACATTGGGTTCGTAGTTGATATCATTTTATTTACACAGATTTACTATTAATCTGATATTTATGTTCATACGTTAACAAGGTGCATGATCACGTGGTTACAACAACAACAACGTCGCCCACTCCAAAGTATGTATTATTTGATAGTTTCCTTAATATGCAACGGAGTTTGATGAAATATGGCGCAGCAAACGCGTCTTCATGAGCTGCATTTGGTGGTCCATGGAGTTTGGCACAGACTTATGTCGTTTTAGCGAAGAATCGATTTCCGTGTCGGAGACACGGAATCGATTTCCGTGTCAGAGACACGGAAATCGATTCTTCGCAAAAACGATAGAAGTTTGGGCGAAAATACAGAGACCACCAAATGCAACTTAACAAGACGCGTTTGATGCGCCATATTTCATCAAAATCTATATATTCGAAATAAGGACACTATAAAAGAATACGTACTCTGAATCGGTACTTGTTGTTGTTGTTAGTACCCCGTGATCATACACCTTGGTTAATGTATACATGATTGGTATATTTTGATCGAGTTCAGCTTTGATATATTCGACGAAATGGCGTTTACGAAGTTTTTCATTAGTCTAGTTCCTGGCCTAATGGCTGCGTTTATCGTTATACAGTAGAACCTCGCTAAACCGACACGCGGAGGTCTCTGTACTCTTAGTTTCATGTGTTTCATTACCACCTACCGCTGATGATAATGCCTGTTCAAGTTAGCTAAGCACACCCGCATACCTTGGCATAGTCATAAATATCTGATTTAACAGTGGAAACTTTATCCCGTCAACACAGTGCGTATGTGCCGTGAAACACGGTCCCGTGAAACATTTTTGATATCCTGTCAATACGACCTAATCACTGCGTATGAATATGTGCGGTGGCTGGGGTTATTGTTTTGCATTTGAAGGCCATCTGTAGGTGTTGACGGGATAAATAGAATAGTAGGTTAGTGCAGTGAATGGAAAAATATCTAGCGCGGCACGGAAACGGGATGTGCTCGGCAGAGCCTCGCCCATCCCGTTTCCTAAGCCTTGCCCATTCACGACACTAACCTACTATTCTATATTAACCGGACACCCTGGGGACCTCCCAGGGTGTCCGGTTTAGAGAGGTTCCACTGTAGTTATATGAAATGCTTCCCTGAAAACGTGGCATAACAGCATAGACACTGATCCGACTGCGGGGACGCAATGCTACGTGAACTGAATGTGAGCTGAGCATACGTTGTTCGCCAATGAGTTGACCAAACGGTGTTGATACCTCTGCAGGAGAATTTGAATCTGTGTAATGAGTTGATCACTACCTACACTGGTAACATACACAATATGTCCCTTTTGTCGTGATGCATCATATGCAGGCGCGGATCCAGGATTTCGGGTTATGTGTAACTATTTTGCAATACTTGACTATATTATCGAACGAGCTATGCTCGTTCGATAATATAGTCAAGTATTGCAAAATAGTCGACCGAGCGGACATTTTTTGAAATCTACATCGCATTTCCTGCGTTCTGGCGAATTTTGGAGCAAAAATATTGACACTGTCACAGTATATTTAGACTTAATTTTTGATTGGAAACTTTTAATTGTGAAACAATAAGATAACGACCGAAAAATGCATGGAATACATGGCACTTGGCATGAAACGTGCCTTGTAACTTGTAAAAATTCTTTACTCGGCGAATTTTAGGGGGGGACGCGCGCCGGGTCCGCCCCCCCCCCTGAATCCGCCCATGATATGCGGTTGTGAATGGAGAAATGTGGCTTATGTGATATGTGACCAGTGTAGCTCCTGATCATATAGCACACTCATGTAGTATGACAACGCTCTTTATTGCGGATGCGTAGGCTGATCTGGATCTGCACTGGTCGCAAAAAACCTATAAGCCCCATTTCTCCAGTCACAGCCACAGCCACATATGTGGCTTTGATTGGAGAGGAGAAACGGGGCTTATGGGCTTTACGACCAGTGTAGATACAGATCACGATATGCACTGTTTGCCATTCCATCAATGACACACCCGCCAGGATCGATCGTTATCAGGCTACAGGAGTGTCTTATTCGATCAGGAGCTACACTGGTCACGAAGCACATATCCTGATCAGTCTGCTCTGGGACCTCTCTAAACCGGAAACCAAGAAAACACATGTGATCTTATTCTTGGTCATTTATCTCAGGTGATAATGTATGTTAGCGATCGCAAAGCACACAACTATGGCTCAGAATTATCAAATGACTGATTTACAGTGTCATGTTTAGAGAGGTTTCACTGTGCATGTATTGACACATGTCCCCCTTATAACCCACGGCCAACCCAAAAAATAAATTGTTTTACCCCCTCCATATAATTCATTATACCAAGGTTAATAACTTTTGAATAGGCCGAACCCGGACGACCTCGAAACAACGGACTCTCACGAAACGTCAACCGAGTTATATCATTGTCGCCTATTGCAGACGTTGGGACAATGTTAGTATTCCGCAACGATATATTCCCCATTGCGCTATGTCAACGCGTTTTCGAGCTATCAATTGTTTTGTTGTAAAAAAATTTATCATCATTGCTAGGTCGGGAAAGAACGGACACATTTCCGAGGCCGATACTGCTATATAAAGGAGTAAACATCGGGTTCAAAATACACTTTTACGTCGTCCCCGCCCGTAAAGAAACATTTTGCATAGAGAAAACTTTGTTTCCAATCGAACATTTGATCAAACCTACAAATCTGAAAAGGCTTCACCCATGGACCATAACTGTGAAGTTTGGCCACCATGGGCCACGCGTTGAGTGTGAAGAAGAATTTTGAACTCGGTTGACGTTTTGTGAGAGTCTGTTGTTTCGTGGCCGTCCGGGTTCGGCCTATTAAAAAGTTATTAACCTTGGTATAATGAATTATAATATGGTGGGGGTAAAATTTGTTTATTTTGTTTCTTCATTTATTGATGCTTTTAGGCATATTTAATGTATTTATAGACCTCGGTCCGTTACTTCAACCTGTGGGTTATACCACCTGCTGACAATCCATGTCATACGGGCTTGGCTGAATGAAAGGTGCTTATGGCAATTGTGGCCAGTCGGTTTACTGTCGGCTAACACTATTCTAGAATAGTCGGATAAGTGAAAGTTAAAGTGAATGAGTTTAACGTCCCAGCAACAGCTACGGTCATATAGAGACGGGACAACAGTTTAAAGTATCATCCGACAGACCAATTGGCTAAACATATTTAAATTAAGTACTTTTTCATCAACAACAAAAAAGTCACCCTCCCCCCAAAAAAGTAGTTTATGAATTGTCATGAAATATTAATTTTATTACGAAAATACGATTTTTCTATGGGAATTTAACATGGGGGCTAAAATAGACTTTTGAACTTTTGTTTCCTTAGTTACATCATTTCCAAGCTATCTAACCAGTCCTTTTTTCCGTTTTTGTATTGGTCGTGGCTTAGGGGATTATCCTGGGATATGGAATTCAATACAGTTTAAAGTATCATCCGACAGACCAATGGGATGGAAATACTTTGAAGTAATTTTGATGCCTAAGGCGAGGTTTGAACCCACACACTCCGGATTGGAAGTCAGGTGTTCTAACCACTAGGCCACAACACATTACAGGTCGTATAAGACGTGTATGTTGTTCACAGCATGATTGATGAGTCAGTGATTAACTGGCGAACAGCGTAGACCTTGATCAGACTGCGCGCATTCGCGCAGTCTGATCCGGGTCTACACTGGTCGCAAACATTATATATAACCCGATTTGCTCCAATCACAGCAACACATTTCTTTACATGGGTCCGATCTGGATGTTCAGCTTTGAGTGGCATATTGAGACATTCTTTGATCCCGTTATGAAACGCATTGTAGACCAACAATAATAATACGCACACGTATTTGCAGATAAAGATGGCTGCACATCCTCCAAAAGGCACATTTTCATATGCATTATGTCCATTATTGATGAATAGTGTGCAACAAACATTTGTTTTTGTTGGCCACTGATCCAACTATACATATTTTGTTTTCATATGTACGGTATATCATCAGACATATGTCTCGCTAGCAAAAAGGAACTTTTGCCGTTTGTACCCAGCATCACCGCAGTCTGATCAGGGTATACACTTATCGCCATTCCGTCAGTGGAACAATCATATTGCTTCTGGTAAATAGAATAGTTCCGTATGCAGCTACAGGAGTATTTGATCAGGAGCTACACTGGTCACAACTCCCATAAACCTCATTTCTCCAGTCACAGCCACATTTGAATATGATCGAACTCACAAAGCGATTTTCAGACTAGACAATTTATGGAAAGGTGGTGTGTTTATCGTATCGCATCGCATCGCATCGGCATCGCATCGGCATCGCATCGCATCGCATCGCATTCGCATCGCATCGCATCGCATCGCATCGTAATCGTATCGTATCGTATATCGTATCGTATCGTATCGTATCGTATCGTATCGTATCGTATCGTATCGTATCGTATCGTATCGTATCGTATCGTATCGTATCTCGTATCGTATCGTATCTCGTATCGTATCGTATCGTATCGTATCGTATCGTATCGTATCGTATCGTATCGTATAGTATCGTATCGTATCGTATCGTATCGTATCGTATCGTATCGTATCGTATCGTCGTTTTTATCGTATCGTATCGTATCGTATCGTATCGTATCGTATCGTATCGTATCGTATCGTATCGTATCGTATCGTATCGTATCGTATCGTATCGTATCGTATCGTATCGTATATGTATCCAAGGCCATGTGATGTGTGAATACAGAAACAAAACTGGAAAGTGTACAAAACTGTGATTAATTAGCAATGATTATGCCTGTGAGGGGGTATTTGGAATTGATGCTAAAAGCAAAGGGGACCGTTTCACTAAACTTCGTACGACTAAAATGTTCGTAAGTGCAAATATCTTGTTCTTGTAAACAATTGTTGGATTTACATTTATTGAACATAGGCTGCATATGCAGCCTATGCTCAATAAATGTAAATCCATCAATTGAAATTTTCAGACGATCCTAAATTAAATGTGCATTTACTTTACATGTTAATCGTCGTACGAAGTTTAGTGAAACTCGCCCCTGGGGTCACTTAGTTCAGTACTCTCTAATTATGTTATAACATATAATATTAATTAAAGATTATGAACTTGAGACAATTAAATGCATTTATGTACTGGTCAGCAAGAGCTGTTATACCGTATATACCAAACCGGATTATAATAATTGGGTTTTCGGTTGAGAAAATGTACCTTACAACGTGTGATACCAGCGTAGCCTCAGATCATACTGCGCATATACGCAGTCTGATACGGGCCTACGCCGGCCACCATTCAGCCAGTCTAACTTACGGTCTGTTCCATGTTTTACTGCTGACGAACTTTTGGATATTACATACATTAAATTTTAAAATATTTAAATTAAGTACTTTTTCATCAACAACAAAAAAGTCACCCTCCCCCCAAAAAAGTAGTTCATGAATTGTCATGAAATATTAATTTTATTACGAAAATACGATTTTCCTATGGGAAAATAACATGGGGGCTAAAATAGACTTTTGAACTTTTGTTTCCTTAGTTACATCATTTCTAAGCTATCTAACCAGGTTTCGGAGTCCTTTTTTCCGTTTGTTTATTGGTCGTGGCTTAGGGGATTGTCCTGGGATATGGAATTCAATACCGGAGATTGTAAGTTCAATCTTAACCCTAGGCGGGAAACAAACATATTATTTCCATCCCACTGTTCTGTCGAATGCGAATTTTTTAAACTGTGGTCCAGTCTAAAAATGACCTTAATTATTGCTGGGACGTTAAACCCATTCACTTTTTTCACTTTTCTTTTCTCATTGAAGATTTATATAAGTCAAGCTGACCCACAATCCATGTAATATCCTAACCCCGCGATTCGCACTTGTATAACACTTGTCAAGGTTGGATAATGTTCTATGAAATGACTATTTAAAATTAATGTCCACTTGCAGGGGGAATCTCAAAGGCGAGTAAACACACGTAACTGGTTGATCAGAGAGGGCACATACACAATTGTATCTTGTCTGACCCCGAGGCCCTGACAATAAAGTTTAGATAGGGAGCGACACTTCTATCTATCACAATTTTGTGTCGAGTCTCGTAGTCTGTAATTTGACAATTACATAAATATGCCACAAGGGAACGCGTTCTATGTGTTCTAGTTCTCCGCCGTGTTCATCTACCAGCTGAGTGTGTTGACTATAATTAACATTAAAAAAAAAACGTTCTATGCCTATGTTATAACACATGTTTTTCAGGCATTTTTTTCATTTCTCATCTAAAGTATATGTTGTGATCACTCAGTTGAACCGTCTCGACGAGACGGTTCCAATGGTGGTCACGACATATACATCCGAATTGAAATAAGAACAAATATTTATAATTTTCTGTGACATATTCAGTATGTAAGGGTTAATGCATGTGCATGCCTTCTGTGGCTGTATTCAATATATATATAGTGTATCGCTGCCTTCGAAAATAGCGATTTACAAACAAAGATGGACCTCTCTAAACCGTACACCACGTGACGTCCAGTTTAAGAGGTGTTCCACGATACTTTATACATTAAGTACTACTAGTACAAATACATATAGGTAGCTAAATTTTGAATCGTGAACAGAAATTACCATCCAATATCAGTTTGATGTGTGCCCATTGCAATCACGAACATACAGTATAAATAACAGTGAATTCCTTCAATCTTAAGCAGATTATGGTTTTCTATAACAATTTCAGAGAGATTATACAATACATGCAAACGGTAGAATGTTCACATACTAACATATTATATCGAATACTTGTGATTAAATCGTTCTTGTTAGAAAATTGATAACAGGCAAAGTACATGTACTATGCACCGGTTGTGTCATAGTGTCGAATTTAGTTCATATATCTATGACCCCTGCAGAATTGGGTGGAAACTTTCTAACATATATCTCGCTAATCCAATCCGCTCCATGTTACATAACATATATGCCATGCCAAGCCAATTTATCAGGCGGCTACATCTAGCCTACATCTACTTTGGGGAGTATTAAATTGTGGACCAAAGCCATGAGAAAATGCACAAATTTAACATGAAATTTGTGTTAGTTACTAGTACTTGCACATCGGTGGTTGTAACCGACCTACAGTGGAACATCTCTAAACCGGACACCCTGGGTGGCCACCCAGGGTGTCCGGTTTAGAGAAGTTCCACTGTATTAGAGTAAATTGTATCACATATTTGTATAACTATCTTACATTTGAGTAGATACTGACCTAGTTTAAAGTTCGTGTATTTCTCGATGTTCATTTGACGGTTTTCTCGCGTGCTTGGTCATATTACGGGAGGTATGACATCAAAACGAGTTCATTTTATAATACCTTGAACATGATAATCGGTTTTAATTTTCTCTTATCAGACTGAGGTATCGAGAATTAAATAAAACAGTCGCAGTTTTAAGATAGTGTGGCAGAAATGCTTCACTCAGGGGTTTTAGCACCAAGCACTTACAAAAGCCAGTATTTCGCAACCGTTGTGCCGTATTTAATCCGCCCCTACTCACCGACTGTATTTATTAAAGGCACGTTAACTAAGATTTACGTCGCATTTGAAGAAACTAATAAGTAAAACATGTTTATTGTAGTGTTCTACCTATTTGTAACCTGAACAATATATATTTGGTAAATAAAACGTAATACTGAAAACTCGTCGCGATTTCTAGTTTGTATTTAGTTTATTTTGTGCTATTGATGGCTACTACACCTATACTATTTAAATCAATTGATCTAGTGTTTAAAACTCTTATAGAAGTATTGCTTCACAACGAAAAAATGTTATGTTTCACAAAGTGTACTCCCTAGTACCATCACAGCGGAAATGCATTTCCAAATTATCTCCCCTGTTTATCACAGTCCGTGAGTATATAAATAGCTGAATAAAACACACAATATTTGGGATATGATCAAAGAAAATGATGCGTCTGGTTCGTATCTCTGTGGTCCCCCATCCCCATCCCCTGATCAGTTTATCACAGTCCGTGACAGTATATAAATAGCTGAATAAAACACACAATATTTGGGATATGATCAAAGAAAATGATGCGTCTGGTTCGTATAATAGATTATTTGTGGCTGTGACTGGAGAAATGGGGGCTATTAGTTTTTAGATCAGTGTAGATCCAGATCAGCCTGTGCATCCGCATCGAAAAGCCATATATTGCATCTCTGAGACACAGTACCTTTAAATACTCTGCCATTGAGTCAGCAAATAGTTGGAAATTCGGCTTACAGATATGAAGCCATACGATGTTTACACTAACTGTAAGCAGAACCCAGGGGGCCGTTTCACTAAGCTTCGTACGACTAAAATGTTCGTAAATGCAAAATTATGATAGCCTGTAAATTTCACATTAACAATGTTTTCTTGTAAACTATTATTGGATTTACATTTATTGACCATAGGCTGCATATGCCGCATACGTTAAATAAATGTAAATCCATCAATTAAAATGTCTAGACGATTCTAAATTTGCGCTTACGAATACTTTAGTCGTACGAAGTTTAGTGAAACGGCCCCCAGATCGTTTTGCATATTCGCTGGTCGTAAGCTGTCGTGTTTTACGCACCAATATAAATATGTCTTATAGTTGAATTAGTATAAAAAATAAACTTTGATCTCTGTGGTCCCCCATCCCCATCCCCTGATCAGTTTATCACAGTCCGTGACAGTATATAAATAGCTGAATAAAACACACAATATTTGGGATATGATCAAAGAAAATGATGCGTCTGGTTCGTATAATAGATTATTTGTGGCTGTGACTGGAGAAATGGGGGCTATTAGTTTTTAGATCAGTGTAGATCCAGATCAGCCTGTGCATCCGCACAGTCGGATCAGGATCTGCACTGTTCACCATGCCTTCAATAGAACACCCGTCACGCTTCTATCAAACAATCTGTATCGTTATCAAGCTACAGGAGTGTGCCATTTGACCAGTAGCCTATTTCACCAACATTGCAACATATACTTTTGTAGCAAAGTATACTTTGAGGGAGTATTAATTTAATTTTCCTGAAATGCATTATTTCATATAGAACTAACAAATGCATATAGTTCATGATTAAAAGTATGCAGAATTATTATACTGAATTTATTACATTATCACAGCCAAATTGGCTGTGATAAAGTAATAAATTCAGTATAATAAAAATTAATAAATTTATCATAAAATTGAAAATTTCTCCCTCAAAGTATACCTTGCTAGAAAAATATACTTTGCAATGTTGTTGAAATAGGCTACTGGAGCTACACTGGTGACAAATCCTATCCGCTCCTAAACACAACGACAGTTACGGTCCATAAATCGAAAAGCCATATATTGCATCTCTGAGACACAGTACCTTTAAATACTCTGCCATTGAGTCAGCAAATAGTTGGAAATTCGGCTTACAGATATGAAGCCATACGATGTTTACACTAACTGTAAGCAGAACCCAGGGGGCCGTTTCACTAAGCTTCGTACGACTAAAATGTTCGTAAATGCAAAATTATGATAGCCTGTAAATTTCACATTAACAATGTTTTCTTGTAAACTATTATTGGATTTACATTTATTGACCATAGGCTGCATATGCCGCATACGTTAAATAAATGTAAATCCATCAATTAAAATGTCTAGACGATTCTAAATTTGCGCTTACGAATACTTTAGTCGTACGAAGTTTAGTGAAACGGCCCCCAGATCGTTTTGCATATTCGCTGGTGTCGTAAGCTGTGTGTTTTACGCACCAATATAAATATGTCTTATAGTTGAATTAGTATAAAAAATAAACTTTGATCTCTGTGGTCCCCATCCCCCCCCCCCCCCCCCCCCCCCCCCCCTTTCCCCCCCCCCCCCCCCCCCCACCCCCCCCCCCCCCCCCCCCCCCCCCCCCCGACAGCTCCCGGCACCCTCTTAGAGACAACAACAACAACAACAACTGATTTGCGTCAATAAAACAAATGTGAAAACCAGAGTGTATTTCTTATATTCTTCTTCGTTTTTCATCCTTCTATCTCGGCTTGAATGAGGTCAAGGTGAAAAGTGAAATCGGTCAGTTAGTCATTCGGCCACTGCCCGAGGTTACAGATTTAACGATGCACCAATGCACGAGAGAAACTCGCATGCATGTGTGTTCTCACTTATACATGGTCTATCTGATAATTTTCGCTGAGTCGACAAAACAAATCATCTGTATTATCATTATTTCACCTTGTAACTATACTATAGCTACCAGTGTTGCCCCTGATCAGACTGCACGTTCGTGCAGTCTGATTAGGGGCAACACTGGTAGCGAATGTTATGCTGCGTACAACACGGTTTCAATGCATTTGTGTAAATAAGCATGTTTCCTGTGTGTAAACCTCACGATGTCCAGCCGGTAACGCGGGACCTGTAAAGTCATCAGTGCACTATCAATCGGCGGAACTACAGCCAAGAGTGGTCAGTACATCATGGCGGTCATGTGATTTTTGCCAGGGTTCGGCCAGAGTTCGATCCGGTGCACGGACGGTGTAGCAGGATTGGAGTTTCAGCTGTGCCTACACTCACAGGGGAATGATCCGTAGCAGGGGTAAAAAGGGAGAAATACAAATATCCATGAAAAGATAATAACGAAATGATACTAAATGCCTATTGATGGAGTACACTAGTATACTTTCCTCTGGTTTCTAAAGATAACTAGGAAATAGTAGCACTTTTGCCAGCCATGCTCCTCGTTGTTCACCTGTGCCTTAACCAATAGTGTTTCGGATTGGCCAAACCCCACATGGTTTCGGCTTGCTCCGGCTGTCATCGGTACTGCTTTATAAAGTATCAGGGACCCTGCTCAGATCAGACACAATCTCATATGGTGATATATTCATTAATTCTATTAACGCTAATGAAGATCTTTTGGTGGAAATGTTACATGGTCATTTTGTATGTAATTATCGTTATTTTGTTGAAATACACAGAAAATATTATACACAAATTGTTGAAACTGTTATAGTTTTATATAGCAGCACCGATGCAAACCGACGCCAACCAAACCCCTGTACCTACACATAACGTCGACAGTCAGCATTTCCCCATCACTTCATCCTATGCTATTAGACAAACACGAAGCTATGTGTATCTGGCAACTATCTACGCATTCACCAGCTACGTACCATTTCTATTCAATTCTGTATCAGGTACTGACTCAGATACGATGTATTACAGCCAATCAGAATTCGTAAGGGTTGTATCTCGCGTATCGCATTCCGGCAATACTGCTGTGTATATGGCAATCATTCAGGAAACTAACTATACATCTTTAATGAACACCATATTGTATATTAATAATACAGGGTCGTATATCCAGCGGAACCTCCCTGTATGTACGATATTGTATCATTAATATCTAATTTGGTGTTCATTAAGGGGTCCTCTCAGGGTGTCCGGTTTAGGAAGTGCCACTGCGGTATGTACGATCCTGTATCATTAATATCTAATTTCGTGTTCATTAAAGGGGTCCTCCCATGGTGTCCGGTTTAGAGAGGTTCCACTGTAAATCAGGTATATGAGCACCCAAATTTATGCAGAACGATTTACGCTTGCGTTAATAAGAATACTGAATTTGTTACGACATCGTGTTTGACCTGAGCCAGAACCCTTTTAGCTTATGTAGCAGAAGCGAAGCAAGTCAAACCAATGAACCAACGAGCAAATACGCAGCCAGTATTCGCGAAGTGTTCTGACACACGGACACAACATCGCCTTATCAGGGCAGCATATCCACTCATCGATAAAGGTCAAACAGAGTGTCTGTACACACCACCCCGTGTCGACCAGGCTGATATATATGACTGCAACCGTTTCGCAAATCTGCCTGCGTCCGGCTAATGGCCATGTATCTCGCCAAGTTTCTGAGAAAATAGGAAACATGACATCGACCTGTAACCAGCTTCGACTCGTTTCCTGCTCACCCATGTAGATTCTGGTGATTCTGCGTACGCTGTCTCACCCGTATCTACATCAGCGACCGCAAAAACAGACACGCCATAGCTGCTGGCCACGCTGTTGATCGCACGGACGGACGGACGGACGGACGGACGGACGTAAATTTTGTATAATGGTACACCCCAAGATTCATAGATTTGTATAGCTGGTCGTAAATTTCGGCGCATCATCTTCAGAATGGCTATAGCAATCTAGTTCCAGGGTATAGTAGACATGGGAATTTGAGGCTTGTGCAATTATCGTCCCAAATGAGAATGAATTCTGGCTGAGTCGGGGGGTCATTAAATCACACTGCGTTTATTGTGTGTCCGTCCGTCTAATTGAAAGGATCAACCATTTTATACATTAATAATGCAATATCGGACATACAGTGGAACTTCTCTAAACCGGACACATTTGGAGGACCCCAGGGATTAAATGCTGGCGTTTGCCGTGCTGAGAGAAGTTTTACTGTTGTACAATAATGAATGTCCACTGATTTCAGATGACCACTTTGACCGATGTATATTCATCTGGGGGTCGTTTCACTACTTCGTACGACTGAAATGTTCGTAAGGTCAAACTAATGATAGCCTGTAAATTGCGCATTAACAATGTTTTCTTGTAAACACTTATTGGATTTCCATTTATTGAGCATAGGCTGCAGCCTATACTCAATAAATGTAAATACATCAATTGCAATTTCCAGACGATCCTAAATGTGCACTTACGAGCATTTTAGTCGTACCAAATTTAGTGAAATGGCCCCCCTGACCTCGAATACCGTATGCTCTATCGCAGCAACCTGCTCTGTGATTAGATTGGTTCGATATATAGACTGAAACAAACGACCGTTACATCTATTTCAGCACAAAGTGCATGGTGTGTATGGCAAATCTAGCTTAAATGAATTACCATTTGCAAACAGTTCAAACAAATAAAGAAGCAAGCTCATTTGCAAACTTCACAGTTGCAGTACAGTTGCAACTACATGTTAATTCAATCATAATCATACTTCCAAACAAATATGTCGACTCCGAAACTGGATTGTACGGAGCCCCGCAGGGGACATGGATTTTGTTTTATTAATTCGTTCCCTCGAATTAACAATTCGTTCCCACGATATAACAATTCGTTCCCACGATATAACAATTCGTTCCCTTGAATCAAAAATTCCTTCCCACGAAATGACAATACGTTCCACAAATTTAGCAATTCGTTCCCTCGAATTAACAATTCGTTCCCACATATAGAAATTCGTTCCCACGAATTAACAATTTGTTCCCGTGGGAATTCGTGGGAACGAATTGTGTTAATTCGTGCGAACGAATTATTAAATTGAGGGAACGAATTATTATTTCGTGGGAACAAATTAATAAAAACAAGATTTCTACGTCCACTGCGGGGCTCCGTAGGATCGGGTCGATTTGTTGAGAATATGATTAAATCGTTCATCCTTAAATATGGTGTGGTTCATTCTGGACTATTCGATTAATCACACAACTGTTTTATAAGGGTTTTTCGTTCTAAACTCTTAAATATAATACCAAACACTGCAGACCCAGATGAGCCGGCTCGTAACGAGCCGTCTCATCTGGATCTACAGTGTTTGCAAATATTAATGTTGCATAGTCCGTGGGGTTGAAAGGGTTAATTCCGTCCCAAGCGAACAGAATAGACTAATATCGGAACGAGATAACGATCCGGCAGCTCATAAAAGTATGGTCTTGATATATGTTCGACATAGTGGCTGAACTATTAACCCAGCCGGCTAGATTCACTACCAACCTCGGCAAATACTCCATTAACGACCGCGGCGACCACGTTTACATTTGCTTCGAACGCGTTCGTACGCGCATACGGACTATAGATCACATCTATAACACATTCAACTGCATAACACTTCATATGCCTACATTGGAATGTGGATTGGAGTTTTAAAATGCCGTTGGGTAGAACACACAGTGGATAATCGTTGCAGTGAGCTAGCGAGGGTTTAGATATGTGTGGTTTTCTCCTGTCACCTCGTCTATTTGACTATTCGCCTTCGGTATTTGGTTGAACGGGTCAAATCCTTCTATCACCAATCCTGCTGTGCAAACCTAGACGGATTGCGAACAGGCGCGCATAATGTTCCCTGACCATCGTTCGACTATAGCGTAGACTCTGAGCTGTCTCCAGTTAATAACAAGTCTTGATTCCGTGCATTTGACGAACTCGAGAAATATTAAATGTCCACGTGACCACACGCATATACCATTGGAATATATAATACTGTGTGCATCCTGGTCGTTTTCGCTAACGATCTGCATTTCCCATGACGTGTCGGAATATTTTATTACTACATGCGCGAGTATAAGTGATGCGCCGCGTGGAAAAAATAGGAAGGTTGTGTTTTTGTCCACCAATGTAGACACATATCAGTCTGGTACTACACTGTTCGTTATTGTTTATGTTCCTAACAAATAGTTATTTACCAGTATACTAACTTGCATCAGGGAGCGGTATGTCTGACCCGAATACTCATTTGATTGTGGTCTATGCGGCAAATGCGGCTACACTGTTCGCTATTTTACCAGTACTGGTGCACCAAAAGCCGCGCATACCACGCGACTTCTATCCGCAATATACTCTGAAAACAAAATTCTAAAATGATGCTGTGACTGGAGAAATTGGGCTAATGGGTTTTGCGACCAGTGTAGGTCCGGACCAGACTGTGCGGATGCACAGGCTGATCCGGATCTACACTGTTCGCCATTACATCAATGATACATTCATGCTTCAATATAGATCGTTATCAGACAATATAAGTGTATGATCAGGAGTCGCAAATCTCATAAGCCCCATTCCTCCAACCACAGTCGCGTGTAAGCCCCATATTGCAATGACCTGTAACATTATCTGGCCTCGGTCGCTCTCGCGCAAACACTGGCAATGAAAACGCAATATGCCATTTGAGAGTGGGATATTTCTGGGTGAAGCCGGTTCGGAAAGTCGCCACATTGTCCTGCCAATATATCGGCACGACTCCGGGAATCGTGTACTACGGGGAATCGTTAGCGACACAGCCATGTGATTTTGTACCTAAAGGGATGTGTGGAAAATATTTATAGAAGCTTTGATATTTTCTGTAAATGATTATTTTACTGATGAGATACAGATACTATAATACAGATGAGAATGACCTGTATGGAGGAGTATTGTACGTTCAACATTGAAATAACAATACAAATGTTCAACATTGAAACACAGTGTCCTGATCCGGTACCGTACCAGGCACCCTTACTACACCAGCTAGCTCCAGGTGTGAATCCCAGTAAGTTTCAACGGTGAGGTGTGAATCCTTCAAAATGGATTCATCGTTAAGATTCCCCCAAGTCTCCCGACGTTTCCCTGTCGAGGTACTACTATCCCACAGAGAATGATAAAGCATGTACACTCTCGCACAGAGTGGATAGACACACCGTACAATCTCGCACAGAGTGGATAGACACACCGTACAATCTCGCACAGAGTGGATAAACACACCGTACACGCTCGCACGGAGTGCGTGGAAGACTATCTGCACTGAGAGCGAGTGTTTACCAGCGACGGAGGTTGAAGTGGGTACGGTCGATATACTTAATGCGTTTAACACCGGCGTCCTTTAGGATAGACACTATCTACGTGGATTGGGTGCAACTGGAATTGTAATTTCCGCGGCGGCATGTCTACCGAGGCTGTGCCGAGAACGAGACGAATTATGTTATGCTAGGGTGGGTGGACGGTGGGGGAGAAAGGTGGAAATGTTTGCTTGTTATTCCGTATCTCTTAACTCAAGTGATATCCCACTTCATGTCTCATGTCGATCAAGTGTGTGGCACAAAACACCCTCAGATATATATAGCTGTGTATATGTGTGTGGTATTTACGATTTGAAAGTTTTATTACGCAATATCGTGTGGGAATACAGGGCGATAATTTGTGAAATTCGTTCTGGGAACTGTCAGAAAATGGCGGGAAAATATCAGCAAACGTTGTATGTGCAGTACGGATCTCAGTAATTATTTCACAAGTGTCCCCAATTGGCACACTGCCTGACGAAATGAACATTACGATGTTTGAAACAAACAGATAGACATACATCCAGTCACATGTCAGCTATTACATCTAACCACGTTTCTGCTCACAGTGACTGTAGATCAGACTAGTAATTAATTATGTTGTCCAGCGTAGACCCAGATCAGCCTGCGCGGATACGCAGGCTGATCTGGGCCTACGCTGGTCACAAACGTCGTAAACCCCATTTTCAACATCGGCGCTTAAAGGTACATGCCCACTCAGTAGGCACAAAATGTTCTTTATAGGAATTAAATAAGTGTATAATTGTGTCACTATTCCACCAGTTCTAAAATTTACGAGTGCACGCTATGCATATATAATCATTTAGTAATATTTCTTTTACTGATAGTGACTCGCGGTGGTATCAGGCTATTTTCATATGCAAATAAGGCATGATATTTTTTTAATTATTTTACTAATTAAATGCGTCACCTGAAATAATACTATTTTCGACAGATTCTAAAGTATGATCATTGCACATCACAAACAAAATAAATACAGATATTAAATAGTAAATTCCGTTAACATTTTAAGGAAACACGGTTATCGCCCCTGATATCGGTTTGGAAATTTACGTCTGATATAAAATGCATAATAATGCCAATCGATACGTTGGGTAATGGTGAATTAATGTTCATTTTAGCAAAAAATGTCTCAGATGATGTATCTGATATAAAGAACAGTTTGTGGCTACTGAGTGGGCATGTACCTTTAGAATGCACCTTTCATACGCCCGCGACTGCAATCACTAGCGGTCGACAATCAATCTGTTTGCTGAGCACTTACACCGGAGGCGACAGCATATGTGTAACCACGTGTGTAAATTAAAACCACACCAGCCTATTTATGTATGTACATGTATTTTGGGTTTCCTGGGCCTATCCTATATTACTAGTATATCCTGGTGATTGCGATGACCGTAGGCTCAGATCAACAGCACGTCCTCCTGCGCGATTTCTTCCCTGTGGTTAAATATCAATATGTTCTACATGACGCTCACATTCTGTCATAATAAATGACGCCAAAAGTCGGCAGAAAATATATAATAGGGAAATGTTGTTATTTGGTGTTGAAGGTTTGAAGTTTGATTTCTGTTGATGCGTATGCCGATGTTGGGCTACATTGGTTGCAAACTCGATGCGTCATGTGCTTGTCATGATAGGGTGAATGTGCGCGTCCGGCTCGGAAAATGTACCTTAGTCTGATCAAGGCAGACACTGTTAATTATGCCAGTTGGACAGACTGACTACCATCAGAATATCAGGTAGTCCGCCCTCATGTAGTTGTATAAGTGTACGAACCATGACCTACATATTTTTTGTAACTGTCATAAGGTGCCTTTTCTCAGCTGGCGACCCAGATAAGCATATCGCCTTAATGTCTAGTGAATGCATGCTGAGTGCGTACATACTGGTCATATATACAGTGGAACCTTACTAAACTAGACACCATGGGTGTACCCAGGGTGTCTAGATTAGAAAGGTCCCACTGTTGTTCAGTTGCATGAGAAATCTAAAACATGTTGTTTGATCATGAACAGAAATTACAAGTAGATAAAACACGGCGATCGCCGGCGAGTGTCTAGTCCACGCAGGTCGAGATCACAAGAATTACGCATGCCCGTTAGCCAACAATGTAAAGGAAGTTATTGATGAAGCTTGATAAAGATCGGGCGAACATTTTAATGACGATCACGCCAACGCCCGATTTGTGACCGCTATGTCTCATTTTCCAATAACGTGAGTGAGATAAAATGTAATGAAACTCAGCACAATTAAACTTCCGGGTTTTTACTGGTTGGAAGGTTAAACAATGTGTATTATCACGTGGTACTAACAACAACAACACGTACTGAAACTTCCAGAATCCATCCGATTCAAAGTACGTATTCTTTTATATTGTCCTTATTACGTAACGGATTTTGATGAAATATGGCGCGTCAAACGCATCTTGTTAAGCTGCATTTGGTGGTCTCTGTACTTTGGCCCAAACTTATGTCGTTTTTGCGTAGAATCGATTTCCGTGTCGATAGACACGGAAATCGATTCTTCGCAAAAAACGACATAAGTCTGTGCCGAACTCCCTGGACGACCAAATGCAGCTCATGAAGACACGTTTGCTGCGCCAAACAGATATAGCGGGCTTTCGGGTTCAAAAGTCTGAAGTATTGCCTGTGTTCCGTGATGTCTTCTTTTTGGCGCCAAAATAAGAAATTTATCCATACAACAGCCATGCAAATATAGCTTTAACCCTTGCACCCCGAACTATATAACTTGTATAGCTACGTACCCTATTCTGGACAATTCCATTAAGCAGATAAGAGGTATTTTAAAATATCTGAAAAATAGTCAAAACGCTGTAAATCCAGATGAGACGGCTTGTTACAAGCCGGCTCATCTGGATCTACAGTGTTTGCAAATATTGGCTTTATGGTATGTAGGGTGGAAAGAGTTAAGGGGTTTACTCTAGCGACCTTTCTATTCGTATATATATGTCCATCCCTAGTTTTATTTGGTGCGCCCTGTCACGCTATATATTTGTGAAGTGAATATATAATACGACTCTGAACAACCTTGAAATTCAAGTTTGCATAACCTAGTATCAGGGTGCGCCAGCTTTTCTGTGTCACCCACGATAGACTTAAACAACCCTTTCACACATACATAATATACAACAGACATGGGCTACTTCGAGACTGTTCCAACATGCTGAATAGTGGTACATTTTGTAAAAGTTATACAATATCCACAAATTGTGCAGATCTTGATGAGACGGCTCGTTACGAGCCGGCTCATCATGATCTACACCGTTTGTAAATATTAGGAAAGAGGTGTTTAGTTTTAAAAAGGTTAAGTAGTCACAGTTGTGTAAGTGGTTAATGTTGTGTATTTCCTGGTATATAATGCAATACTTATGTGTTGGGTCAGAGATATAAAATTACAGTTGGGTTGGTGAATGGGCGCGTTTTCTTAGAAATAATAACCTCTTTCCTTGAAATCGAGTAGACAGCAACAAGTTTCACGTCTCATGTTATATTAGGTTTGCTTTACGCCGGATCTGCACAAAATATATTATGTTGCTAGCAGAAAATAGGTTTGCGCCCCTATAATAGCACAGAGTATTGATTGATTGATTGATTGGTGTTTAACGGCCTATTACCAACTACGGAGCACAGTGTATTAAGTCTCATAATGCACTAATTAATGTATTAAATGCATATATGTACATGAGACCGCTATATATTTGATGTATTGGTGTTTAACGGCCTATCAACAGCTAAGGCCCTTTTAAGGCCGGGCCAACGGGTTCGATCCCGCATATAACCTGCTGCATTTGGGGGAAAGAGACCACTATATAAACATGGCAGCTTCAGTGTATGTTGCTGCGCTTATGCAATAAATATAATATTTGGGTTCATTTAATATGATAAATGTATTTATTAAACGAGCTGACTCAATTCATAAGAAAGTCGATATAGCCAAGTATCTCATTAAATCAGTAAACGTTAAATAAATATGATAGTAAAGCATAATGGGAAAATGCTCTATATAATAACACTATTGAATGTCGTGTCTTGTCTCTCAGTGCACAGCAATGCCCATGTCGGTCACAGTGCCAAGTTGGCTGTCATTCATATGTGTCTGTATCTTGGGAAAAGGGGCTTGTGACATTTATGACCAGTCTAGCCCTCAATCAGCTAGCGAACTCATGCAACCTGATTATGATATGTACTGTTTGTTAAATGTATTACACGTTTTTCACTGGGTGAATAACGACCAGTGTAGACACAGACCAGACTGCGCGAATGCTGGTCTGCGTCTACATTGGTTGCAATGGCCATACGACCCATTTCCCCACATATCAGAGATGTCGTGCTGAATTTCATTCTTCGGAATTTGTTTATTCCACAGGATGTCTACGACTGACATACTTATGACTGCCAGTGAATGTAGGTCATGTATATACAACATCGTTACGTATATGTCAAAATAATAGTCGGTATATAAGTACAAATATTAACGGATGCCATATACATGCCAATATATGTTTCTGTGACTTGGGAAATTGGGCTTACTTATCGGTGATTGCGACCAGTGTAGATCCAGATCGGCCTGTGCATCCACACAATCCGTCAGGATCTGCACGTTTCGCCATTCCATCAATGAATCACTCGTCATGCTTCTAACAAGCAATATAGATCGGTATCAGGCTACAGTTTATTTGTTTGCTGATGTTTAACGGCATATCAACAGCTAAGGCCATTTAGGGCCGGGTATCAAGCTACAGGAGTGTGAACTACACTGGTCACAAATTCCATAAACCCCATTTCTCCAGTCACAACCACATATGATGTGAACCGGCAAAAAAGTGAAAGTGAATGGGTTTAACGTCCCAGCAACAGCTAAGGTCATATAGAGACGGGACCACAGTGTAAAGTCTCATCCGACAGACCAGTGAGATGAAAATACTATGAAAGTAGTTGTTGATGCCTAAGGCGAGGTTTGGACCCACATTCTCCGGATTGGAAGTCCGGTGGTCTAACCCCTAGGCCATTTGCGTCCGCCCGTGTATGATAATCAGCCTGCATAACCAACCACACACCCCAAACTGGGATACACCGTTCACTTTTATACTCGGTGAATCAATCAATGCACTAACGGACAAATTAGACGGTTTATCAAAATTCAGATCTTAGAAATCGTATAGAATCCATGATATCCCTACACGCCATCCGAAATATCATTAAACCCCATTTCATCACAGACGGTCACACACTCTACGCCAAACTGTAGCGAGGGGACATACAAGCCGCCAAATACCACAGCCTTTTCAATTGAACCTTTTTAAGATGTCAGCAATTTGCATTAGTACGTGTCAAACTGTGGGAATTATACACCAGAACCCACAGCGGTGTGACCGGTTTTGGCGGGAATCTAACGAACATGTGTAAATAAACTGACCCCTGGTGTATGACCAGTGATTATAGCGTTGGTAACCCTTTAAACACTGCATACCTGTATGTTTGGTGTTAGCAAACAATGTAGATCCAGATGACACGGCTCGTGACGAGCCGTCTCATCAGGATCTGCAATGTTTGCAAGTAATATTTATATTCTTTCCAAGAACAAACACATCCTTTTCATAAATGGACTAGTCTGAAAACATTTACTGATCATTGAATTGGCCGGAAAATTAATACATCGCAGCCCATTCCAGTTACTTGACAGTAAAAGGGTTAAGCATATATTCTCGAATTGAGTTTTATTGCTCGATGCCAGATTTCTGAACCAATCAAACTTCCAGAGAATTGAGTACATGCTCAGAACGTTTTATAATCATTAATCAATGGTCCAGACTTGAGCATTGCCTGTGTCCACATGATCATGGTGGTAGTGTTGTGAAATTGACAGTATTTATTGGCCAGAATTAAACGGTTTCCATCTTCTAGTACACTATATTGCCAACATTCGATAATTATCTATTTCATTTTGTTCTACTATTGTGCTTGAAATCAATCAGCTTGATTGGCTGAGCCTGAGCTGTGCTATAGCCGAGGCTCAGATAATTAAATTGCTTGATTTCATGTTGGCTTTACCAACAGATGTTCAGAAACATTAATAATCTGGAGATTAACGCAAACGGTTATGTAATAATTATTGGCATTTTCCATAATTATCGGCGACATTTATGGAAAATGCCAATTATTGGCATTTTCCATAAATGTCGCCGATAATTGGCGCAATAACTGATCAGTCAACGCGAATGAACTTGTTCTGGTACGCTTGTTCAAACTGTCAGAATGTCCCATGTGTCGAATGTGTCCCAATTCCAACTCGCTAAAAGTTACAAATCAAGGTATTTGGTGCGAAATCCCTCCACAAAAGGCATTCGTCCCCGGGGTCAATAAAGGGATAGAATCTAATCGAGACCTTGTAAAATGTTGATCAAACATCCACACGAATGACGCTATATTACGTCATATTACACAACTGTATGTGGCTTCGAGATGACTTAATTGTATGCCTACAGAAAATTGTGTTTGTATACGTCCATCCTTATCCCCTGGGGACGTTTTTGGACAGGGGTATTTCGCTAAAATGCTGATAATTTTGAGCCGGAAATACCGACACTGATAAAAGTGACCTATATATCTGAATGTGTGCACAGGTAATGTTTAACGTTGACACAAGTGGCTTGGAGACAAGAAACAAACTACAACAACGCACGATGAAAGCGGTCCTTTGGTCTGGGGTCAAATTACAAGCTTTGCTTCCAGCGTAAACCGACTTGGTTTCACGGAGCCCGGCAGGGGACATATACTTCTTTTTTTTTTTAATTCGTTCCCATGAAATAAGCCTTATCGTTCCCATAAATAACAATTCGTTCCGGGACATATACTTCTTTTTTTTATTAATTCGTTCCCATGAAATAACAATTCGTTCCCATGAAATAACAATTCGTTCCCACGGAATAACAATTCGTTCCCACGGGAACGTGCCTGTAGAAGCAGTGAAGATCTGGACAGTCTGATCAAGATACTCACTGTTCGCCATGCATTCACATAATCGAATTGTTAATTCGTTGTTATATCGTGGGAACGAACTGTTAAATCGAGGGAACGAATTGTTATTTCGTGGGAATGAATTAATAAACAAAAATCCATGTCCCCTGCGGGGCTCCGTAGATTTCAGTGTTGAACGTTTTTATTTGAATTCCAGCGTTGAATGGTCGATGTTCCCATTTATACAGGTGCATTCCCGTCTTTATATGAGCATATTGTTCAATTGACGTAAAGTTCCAATCAATCAATCAAGCCAGCGAAATCAATAATGCTATTAAACGCCTACACTGGCAGATTTGGCAATTTCTGATTTTGCAATTCTGATTTTAATGTTGATACACTACATATCTTGGCATTTCATTAGAATTGTCTCCTTGGAGACAATTCTAATGAAATACAAAGATGTGTTTTCATGGAACAATAAGAAAATATGCTATGTTGGTGGTCTGTTTATTGTTTTCTGCAGCATGATAAAGGTACCACAATTGTTCTCATTGCTTTTTGATACTCACTACTTCTGATTTTAATTGGGTGTTTGGCAATTCTAAGTGGGTATTTACGCAAATACGCAGCTTATCTGCAGCTCTGCTTTTAAACGCCTACACTGGCAGATTTTTTAATTTCCGATTTTGCAATTCTGATTTTAATGTTGATACACTGCCGCCTGCGCTAAGCTTGCCAATATTTGTCAAGTTCTATATTTCAAAATACTTGTGTTTGAATTCCGGCAGCTTGATTGACTGAGCCTCAGCTGTGCTACAGCTCAAGCAACGTTGATAATCTGGGCAAGATTAACACAGGCGGTTGTGTACCAGGACAGCGTCTGTAGATTCAGATCAGAGATATTGTCTGATCTGGGTTTATGTTTATCTAAATTTCAAAAGTGCAGAAATCGCATAAATCTTGCACATGCCATTACCAATTTTTCTAGCTTTCTGAACGAATCGACTTACCGACTGGAAAATGGGCCTACAGTATGTCGTAACAAATTGTAGATTACCAGCAAATTGTAAAGTCACAGTATAAAAGGAATTTAATTAATCTTTTTGCTGACAACTGCATATCAACGTTAGTCACTGAATGGCGAACAGTGTAGATCCTGATCACCGCGCAGGCTGATCTGGGGCTACGCTGATTGCAATGCATATTTTGTCAGCCGCCGGCCCAAATCGAGTATTAAATGACACTGATCGTTTGAGCGATAGAGATCTAATTCCCGGGTTTCCAAAAGTTTACAAGTTTGAAACATTCCTTAGATTAACTAGCCCAAAATAGATGTCGGACGTGAACACTTTCACACAATTTGTTCAGAAATATACTTCGCCGGGAAAACGGAAACGTACACTGCATTATACCATGTGTAATATCAAATTTAAGTCAATTATGTCTCCGCAAAACCACACACAAATCGTGCAATGGGAAATTATTCACACGCATGTGGCCGTGACGGGAGAAAGGGGGCTTATGGGTTTGCGACCAGTGTAGATCCAGATCAGCCTGTGCATCCGCACAGTCTGATCAGGATCTACACTGTTCGCCATTCCGTCATGCTTCTAACAATTATCAGGCTACAGGAGTGTGATATTTTACCATGATCAACATAGGTCACAAATCCCGGAAGCCCCATTTCTCCAGTCACAGACACATACGAGATATATATTGTCTCTTGAATGTCACCCTCTACGTTTGGCCTTTGGTTGTAATCGGTAATATTAATTAAATCCTTAGACAATCAAGATCACACAGATTCAATACACACGCCGACCATTAACCCACGTGAAATGGAGCAATAAGTACAGTAGACAGGTGTATATTAAAGCTAAAAATATCCCGTCTAGGTAAGTAACATGTCACTCACCTGTGTGACTGACAGGTGGGCGGAACGTTATACTTTACTCCACGTGGGTTGAAATCGCATGTAAACATTGGGAGGGGAAAGCATTGAATACGGAGACAAACACATGTCAGTTTAGTCGATTTTTACTACATGAATACAAAAACATGTATAGTAGTTTCAAAATACTTTAAACTGGTACATTTTATGTTTATACAGGCGTTTTTGATTTGCACTGTATAAATAAAAAGCCTTCGTTGAATGAATGACTTAAATATGTATATTTACAATGAATATATTACAATTTTCGAAAAAAAAATTAAAAAAAAAACAAGTTTTTGTTTTGGATTGTTTTTTTCGAAAATTGTAATTATATACAGAGGTGGCCACATAGAGATAACTTATATAGCACAGTTCTATGTCGACCCCACCCCTGACACATACAGGGACAACAACATGTAATTATTATGATATAATAATATTCATATTTGTAACAACAGTATTATAAAAAGAAACACATTTCATTTGACTCATAAATGCACGTTTGTCTTGTGTGAGATTGCAAATATAGACAGACAGTTCAATCGACTGCAAAAAGGTTGCAGTGTGATAAAGTGTACCTAATTCTTTATGTCCCATATAGCCCCCATATCAGCATGCACAACAATATCTAAAGAACAGTGAATGTGCATAAATATCAGGGTTTATACTGGTCACAAAAAAATAAGTTGCACTTTCTTGATGATAACAAAAATCGTCTCCGAAGGACAATATTCCAAAATTAGCTGTGTACTTGATAACTTATTTTGTTATTCTTTAACAAAAACAGAATATTCAAGGTATTTAGTTCTCAACCCTTTGAAGTTGCACCCCTACTTGAATGGAATATTCTATTTCATATTTGGGATATTCTGTTATCAGAAAAGGGAGAATTTCATAAAACTTTAGAAAATATCCACAAATAGTGCAGATCAAGATGAGATGGCTCGTGAGCCATCTCATCTTGATCTACACTGTTTGCAAAACATTAGGATAGAGGACATGTGTAATAGGCATTACACATCAGATAATTAATCTTCCTTTACACAGCCGTTATAAATCACTCCATTCCTGCAGTTAAACTCTTTCCTACACAATAAGAAAATATATATAATATCACTTTTCATATAAAAAGTATAAATATCTCATCCTTTGGAATATTTTGAAAGGCGAATGTGGTTTTGACTACAAAAACGACTGATACAATGCACACAGAGACAGAAAAGTCATGAATGTACATGGGTACCCCACAAGTTATCTGGGTACTGATTTTGAAATATCATGTTTCTCCAACAACTTATCGACTTAGAATCAGTTCTCAAGTATTTATGTATCTTTATCTTGTCTTTCACTGAAAGTACATGATAACTTGTGATAACTGATTTAAACAATCTCAACAGATGATTCAAATGGTGACCACAACATATACACATACTTTCATAAGAAATAAGAACACAGTATTTTGAAAACAGAATTTGTGTTAAGACTTCTTGCAAAGAACGTGGAGAAATAAAAAATATTTCAAAATCATAATTGCCTGTCTGGGTCCTATGACATATTGCGTACAGAATAGACATACACCAATATATTGCCATCACAAACTCGAATACAAAATGAATATTGCTGTCACACACTACATAAAGAGACATACCAGGAAAAACGTGACAATTACTAGTTTTCTCTTTTCTCAATGAAAGTAGATGTTGTGATCATTCATTTGAATCGTCTCATCGTAGATGTTGTGACCACTCATTTGAACCGTCTCATCGAGACGGTTCAAATGAGTGGTCAAAACATCTCATTGAGACTGTTCAAATGCGTCATCACAACTAATATTTTCATTGAGAAACAATAAAAAAATCCACAAGAAAAAATGAAAATACTTAAAACGTAGTGGGTTGGGAAAAAAAACACTGATGAATATATATTTGTGTCGATAAACATGAGTACAATAGTAGAATGTGAATAGATGTCATAGATGTGTAAGTGTCATGGAGAAAAAACTCTTTTAGAAAAATCAATTATCATTTCTGTATACAAGAGAATCAGTCACTACATGTCTGTAGTGATACTGTAATTTATTTTTTGGCAATGGACCTAAATCACCTTCATTTAAAAAGAAACAATTACACTTTATGTATAGATTTAGCACAAAGGTACAGACACGACTGTGTTATATAAACCTTGCTACAATCGGCGATTGACCCACACTTATTTGTAAGCCAGTTTAAAATAACCTTTATGCATTGCATCAGTCAACAGATTTATCCAAGCAACAAACATACTTGCAATGAATAATTTGTGTCACATTAAAAAGGAACTTGGTATTTGAAGGGAACTTCCACCGTAACTAGACCCAGTATTATGGCCAGTGTGCCATGTAAATAGATATGTGGTCTACATTTCATACATACAATGTAGTAGTAGTAGGACACAATCACCTTTATGAATGAAAGATGTAAATATATGTTGTAACCACTCCATTTGTCACAACATGTAATTTTGGACAGAAGTATGAAAACAAATCGAAGTATGAAAAAAAAAATGATTTTTTTGGAAAATATTTTACCAAATTTCAGACGTATATGGTGTGACCATTTATTTTAACCGTCTCTTCAAGCCGATTCTCATGAGCTGTGTTTCAAAATGAATTGAAGGGTTAGTGCACATTTGAACCATCTCGATGAGCCGGTCAAATGGAGAAAAAATAAATAGAGTTTTGATAAACTGATACATTTAAATCTGTATCCTGCGTGAAATTGGCCTAATTACTACAGGTGATGTGATCATATCCGGAGTAGTGATCTTGGGAGTATAAAATTAGGTCAGATTCCCCTGATATGTCTCGAAACTTAATATTAGTCCTACGTGATATATTTTGAATTGCAGACATGCATACAGCGTTGAATCTACGCAATATTAGTAAAAATCACAACAAAAACGGATATAAATAAATGACTGCTAAACAACTTAAATTTGGTCAAAAACTCGGCGTTCACGACAGAGTAAGCTAGTTAACCTCTTGTACAAAATATACACATACCGTATATACATATTTACAAATATACAGTTTATACTCCTGACGTTAGCTTTATGGTCCACTGATTTAAGGCGAAAAATAAGCAATAATTCCTTGACATTACTTTTTCACAAGCCATTCAAATTTCACAGTCACTTTCACAATATGAAACATATTTTTGCACTGTCCCGTGATTCTGGGTAACATATAAACCTTACAGTTTGAATATTATTTTCGTTTCTCCACAAAAACATGAAATGTGTGTTCTTGAGAATCGTCTCAATGAGACGATTCTCAAGAACACAAATCTCATGTTTTAATCACAAATCTCATTTCCTCATGAAAACATACATGTACCAAGTTATTTAGAATCGTTCAAAAGAGAAGACACTAAATAACCATAAATGTGAATATTAATCATGTTTACTCATTTTCATCATGTGGTAGTTGTAAGTTCGTTAAAGTCATCACAGAGTGAGGATTTTAAAGAACTTTAAACTATCAGTAACAAAATCATCCTAAAAAAATGTCGTCAAGTTGTGAGTTTCGTTGGAAGACGATTCTAATGAAATCCCAACGTACACATTTTGTGGAGAAATAGAAAAAAAATAGTCCAAACGAGGTTTATCATGGAATTTCGTGAGCAGTTTTAGTGAGCAACTCCGAGCTCCCCCAGATTGGATATGTCTAACCATTGGTCGTTCTCTAGACCCACCATTTCTGATACTTCGGTCGACGAATAGTCCGGGAATTCAAAGTGGGATGAGGATACGGTGTTGAGATACAACATCTGAGCACTATTGGATGATACAACGGACGTCGACGGAATTACCACGTTGGATACAGGTTGCGTTGGTTGTTGTTGTTGCACATTTTCGAAGTTTGGGAAGTCTGTATCTGCGAGTTTACTCAGGTCCATGTTTCCAATGTCGATTTGCCAGTTTGACGGAAGTTGTAGCACATCGGTGAGATTGTCCAAATCGGCCAGCGATGACCCGTCCGGTTGCTGCGTGATCGTGTTATTGTTAATATGCATGGTGGGTTCCAGTTTGATGTACGTTGGTTCCATTTTGATGTACGTTGGTTCCATTTTGATGTACGTTGGTTCGTCGACGGGCGATGGCGCGGGGGTATCGTAGTGGTCCTCGGGGTAGAAACTCGTCGACTCGGGCGTCATCGGTGTGTACTCCGGGCTCGCGGGCACTTTACCCGGGGGCGTCAGCTGACTAGGAGGCACGGGCACTGATTTGCTAGCTCTAATACTGTCCTTGAACTTTCTGTCAATTGTCAACTTCAACTTGAGCCTGCTGTTGTTTTGAGTATTCACTGGACATGGTGTATATTGCGCTGGTGTCGATAAGGCAGCTTTCACGGCGGAATTGAGGTTTGACGTGGATTTTACGTTTCTATTTCTGTCCGGTCTATTTTTGGAGATTTTTGTTACCTTGCCTTTGTTGATTTCACTTGGTTTCGTGACTGGTTTTGCCTTTTTCCTCGGCCTGTATTTGTAGTCCGGGTACTCCTGCATGTGCAGTAGTCTAAGTCGCTCAGCCTCCTCGATGTACGGCTGTCTGTCGTTGTCATCCAGCAGCTTCCAGCGGGCACCCAGGCGCTTGCTGATCTCCGCGTTGTGCATATCCGGCTGGATCTCGGAGATCTTCCTCCTCTCGATCTGTGACCAGACCATAAACGCGTTCATTGGCCGTTTTACGTGGTTTGTAGCCTTTTTACACTGCGTCGCATCCGAGTACGGAGTCACCGTGGTGGGGTTAATCAGCTGCGATCCAAACATTACGTCCGCATTGTCACTAGAGGCACTTGGACTGTTCTGCGGTACCATTATGCCATATATCAATGTTATCAAAAATATCCAATGTAGAAATATATCACTGAGTTAAAATCCCTGATTTAAGTCCGCAATCACAATGTCTAGGTTTATTGACATCAAAATACAGTTCACTATTCGGAAGACTATTCAGTTCTGACTAAATGACGCTCTGCGCTGAGCTTATAACTAGCTATTCACGTGACTTTCGAAAAATCCAATAGCCGCGCGGTGGGCGGAGCTTCACGTGATAATCCGCCAATACAAAGTGTAAACAGTGGGCGGGGGCTAGTGGACACGTTGTTACTGGGGCGAACATCTAGGTCAACTGTCTAAATTGCTGTGAATCCAGCTTTTGAAACCAGAACGCCAGATGGTAGTCGTTAGAACAGCAACTCGCAGATCAAACGATACATAGAATAGGAATATTCTCTACCAATGCTTCGAAATATGGAGAGTCGTAGTGCGTTTGATTGGGATCGGTACGCGTAGGGATTAAATGCCGTGAATAATAAAGTAGTTCGCGAGTCATGCTTCTCACTGAATACGCTATTTGTGGGTGGTAACTTGAATAATCGCTGGCATTATAATTCAAAGATACAGATAAACAGAGTAGTTTGTCATAATTCTTGGCCTGTTTTATCTTATTTCTGCCCAACAAATGAATGTTTGGTAGCACGTTAGAATCACATCGTTGAGGCGACACCATAATACGAAAAACTCCCAAACTGTTTGTGCAGATCTGAGAGGCAAATTCCCCCAATATGTTGCTTATTGATGTTGATACACTCGGTATTCACAACAGCGAGTTATTGGTATAAAACTGTTTGTCACAGCGCAGACAGAATGAGATCATACCGTGCTCAAAGGTGGTTTACATAGGTGTATGAATACGCTCACGTATTAAACAGGAAATAACAACTGACTCCATACAAGGTAGATTTCTACATGAATTATCAAGAGCAGGTGCATGGCATATTCAAGTACGAAACCAGGTGTAGGCCGTTGCTAAAACACGTAGTAATACAAATGACATTGGCGGAGTTTAAATAAATTTATTTCTTGATTTTTGTATCAATGTCTGGTATCTTGAGCGTCTTAAATGTTGATTAGAGGATTAAGATTAAGCCCTATGTCGGGTTACCCGTAGATAATATTTTATTCTCATCTCAAGCTAGCAGGCAATGGCGTACACATATGAGCCACGCCATGTGATTTTGTACCTCAGAACATATGCGATATTTCATGACTTTCGACGTCATTTACGGAAACTATGGTAAATTTTGTAAATATTTTTCATGAAATATCGCACATGTTCTTAGGTACAAAATCGAACGGCGTGTTTCATATATGACCCGCCATGACAAAAAATGCGTACTAAGATTTTGATAATTGTAGATCCTGATTACCTAGCACACTCTATTGCAGCTTGGGACGTGTCTTAATGTTTTAGACGTACAGCGAATATTTCCCAAAATCAATAGCGAACAGTGTAGACCCTGGTCAGACTACACTGATAGCAAACTACATAAACCCGTTTTTTGTCACTGCATTTAACAATTATACACAGAATAGAGAATAATGTGATCATAAACGAGCATATACTCGTATTAAAGGGCATGTCTCAGACCAGGGGCCCGTTTCACTAAACTTCTTACAACTAAAATGTTCGTAAGTGCAAATTTAAGATCGTCTGTAAATTTCAATTCATGAATTTACATTTATTGAGCATAGGCTGCATATGCAGCCTATGCTCAACACATGTAAATCCATTAATTATTTACAAGAAAACATTGTTAATGTGAAATTTACAGACTATCATAGTTGTGCACTTACGAACATATTAGTCTTACGGAGTTTAGTGAAACGGCCCCCAGCTTTGCACCAGGGTCTACTCTATTAGAAGATCAAATCGCCTCTGATATATCAGACACTGCTACATTCAAGATCTACGTTGTTGGAGAGTAACATTTCCGCCGATAACACTGGTACACGGATCACGGATAAATTTAACAATTTGTCTGAGTCTCAGCTGTATGACAGCTCAGGCTCAGCCAAGCAAGCTGCTTGATTGTAAGCGAACTAATGAAGCAGTTTGAAATAGCATTGATGGTGGTACGCAACATAGCATAATCAAGCAGTTTGCAATATCATTGATGGTGGTACGCAACGTACCACCATCAATGATATTGCAAACTGCTTGATTATGTCATAGAATCGTTTATTTCACCGCGTGTCAGTGTTTATCGCCAAACTATCCGACAGCTGCATGTCCATCGATTATCAGTTAGGTCGTAATTAGTGATGTAGGTATTTAATTTAATTTGGCCGATTACACAAACGTCCACCGAAATTAAAATTCCGAATTGACAGACATCTGTGTCATTTTGGTTGTTTGCACGAGAAGGTGTCTTGGTTGGCCACATGTGAGGTACGTCATAGGGTTGTGGTTCGATTTGACACAGGTTCATAGAGCGTTGATTCTAAAGTTGAACAATGTGTTATTCTGTCAAGAATAACAGGCTATTCTGTCAAGAATAACAGGCGATAACATGTACTTTAATCTGAAAATGCACCTAAAGCCTCGTGATGGTCAAACACTGATAATAGTATCATTTGATATCAAAACAAGACATTTTCCCAAACCGCCAAAATCGTGATTACTTCGAGATAAAATTCTTACATAAACTGACATCAACCGTATACAATCATTGCACTGAGTGATTACGAAAATGTCATTTGCAACTGGTCTAGACCATGATCAGACGCAGGGTCTAGACTGGTTGCACAGTGATTTTGTTCACACACAAATATCCAGTAATTTAATATGTTAACCCTATATCGTTTGAGTTTAATGGGTATACAGTATACTTTTTACATACTAAACGACTGAACGGAATCGGCTCGGGTTGTTACAGTGTCAATTCCAAGTCGCTTATTTCACCCGCGCGACCTGCCTCATTATTTAAAACTTAATTTAGCATAAATACGGGTAATTGGACTAATAAAACTGTGGGCGACGCTTTTACACCGAGTCTTTAGTTTCGTATGTTTATATCAGTACACGAAACCGTTTGCAATCATCGATACAAGCGTCCACCCTCTTCTGTGGTTTCATTATTCATTGTGAGAATATACGTCTATTTCTGGAATAACTAATTCATGAAAACGGAATCTGTGAAGAAATAAACTAGATAAAATACGTATTTGTTACCTTGTGTTTACATTTAAGACGCCATTATAAAATAGGGCGTGTTAGGATTTTGAACAGTTTAGTTTCGAATTAGCCGACTCCGGCTGCGTATGTTATTACCTGTTCACGAGAAGCATTACAAATGTTTCACATTGTGAACGGTGTAGATCATGATCCGACTCTACATCTACAAAAATCCGCCTTTTATTATTGGCGCTCCGAATCAATAATAACCAGCCATGACAAGTACAGCGATAAATCACGTTGCGCATGATATACGGTAACTTCGCTTACTCTGGCTTTGTCTCCAGCGTAGCACCAGTAGCATATTTCACAAAAATTGCGAAGTATACTTTTCTTGATAAGTACATTTTAAGGGAGAAATTTTCAATTTAAGGATAACTTATTATACTGAATTTATTACATTATCACAGCCATTTTGGCTGTGATAATGTAATAAATTCAGTATAATAAGTCATCATACTTTTTATCATCAAGTATATGCAGTCGTTAGTTCTATATGAAATAATGCATTTCTGGAAAAAATAAATGATTACTCCTCAAAGTATACTTTGTTGGATAAGTATACTTTGCAATGTTGATGAAATCGGCTACAGGTCCATACTATTCGCCATCCGTGGAGATACTCGAAGATCATGCCAGTTTGTCCCATCATCTACGTTACTATTGCTAAATGTTTCCCGACGAATATTTCACATGTACCCATTTAATTTCTGTGACGCTCATCAATAGGCGAATGTTAAATTAATTAATGTAAAAATCGACCTTGGTAGCGACCATGGACTAAACCTTACCGGATCCGTCCAATTTAACAATGTACAGTAAACACTCTCTAAACCGGACAATGATGGGTGTGTTTCATTATGATGGGTTTCACACAACGTATCTAGTATTCAATGTCTGTTCCTGATTACAAATCAGTCGAATTTGTCTTGCGGTAATCATGTTTATACATGAATTACAGTGTAAAATCTCTAAACCGGACACCCTGGGGAGGTTTCACTGTATGTCACTGTATACCACACATCTTTATCCCGTGAACACAGTGCGTATGTGCCGTGAAACACGGTGCCGTGAAACATTTGTTGATAATCCAGTCAATACTATTTTTGCATTTTACAGCCATTTGTAGGTGTTGACGGGATAAATAGAATAGTAGGTTAGTGCCGTGAATGGGAAAAATATCTGGCGCGGCACGGAAACGGGATGTGCTCGGCAGACCCTCGCCCATCCCGTTTCCTGAGCCTTGCCAGATATGTTTTCCCATTCACGGCACTAACCTACTATTCTCTATCTATTTTCCTTATTTCTGAACCAAAGTATATGTTGTGACCACGAGACGGTTCAAATGAGTGTTCACAACATATACTTCTGATGAGAAATAAAGAAATTATTGAGCTTTGCCGGATATGTTTTCCCATTCACGGCACTAACCTACTATTCTCTATATCTCTACCCTGGTACTACATAACATGTTTTCGACATGCAGGGCGAATGTTGATAAACCCGCTCTAAGCCGGCGTCATTCTGTCACTCATCTAGACCAAGTCATCCCAGTATTCATCCGTCTATTCAATATCTATGAACAAGCTTGACCAGTTTCCTTATTGACAAACAGGTTGTGTATTCCAAGTTTGAGTGTCATATACAAACATGGTAAATAGCGGTTATCGAGTCTATGAGTGGTGGGTGGGTAAATGCTTTGATTTAACGACGGCACTGGCTTCGACGACCTTGCATGTCGGGACCGACTATTTAAGTCCCCAAGTTGTCTTGCCCAAGGACACGCCGAATCGACCATTCGCAGCCATCGAGGTTGGAATCGAACCCGGGGTTTTCCGGTCAGCAGTCCGACTCTCTACCTACTGAGCTAATCCGGCCACCTAGGTGGGTGGGTGAGTGGGTGGGTGGCAGCCGGCGTGAGCATATCTGAATAAAATTACCAATCGGGTTAGACCATGATATACAACGTAGGGGAATTGAACGACCCTGAACCTCGCGAATTGTCAGCTAGTCATCATAAACAACTTGTTTGTTTCACCCTGCGGTGAATAAGAAAATTAAAAGATTTATATAATAATAATAATAATCGCAATCAAACCATGGACGACAAACCACGTATAACACGGGATCTATAATCTCTAAGCACTCACAGTTTATGAATCAGATGTTGCTGTTAAGCTGTCAGTCAATCAATGCACCATCATAACTGCCAAGTCTATCCCCCAGTATGGGGGCGCGGCTTTGCTCAACATGGGGCCAGGGTAACAGGTAAGCAATCAATGTCTCCAGCCACCGCCATGGTTCATGTATTGAACATAAAATAGTGTGATACGTTCAGCTTCACTTTGCGTAAATGGGGCTTATGATGTTTTTATTTGTGGCAAGTCTGGATTCTGATTTATACGTGTACTCAAGCAGCCTTGTAAACATAGACGTATTCGTGTTTTGTTCGATATATTGAATGTGTTTGAGTTTATTGCGAACAGTGTAGACCCTGATCAGACTGCGCGGACGCGCAGGCTGATCAGGGTCTACACTGGTCGAATATTCCACAATCACGATTGCTCCAGTCACAGCCACAGCCACAAAATGGTGTTCTTTTGAACCGTTTCTTAGACCAGCCAAATTCCCCGATGCGGCTATGGGTCTTATGACAGTTATGACCAGTCTCGATTCTTATATCACGCTCCCGGACCTGATACGGACCTATTTTGTTTGTTGAAGGCTTGACGTGTTTCACTGACCGAACGGCATAATCTGATCAGGTTTACGGATCCACAGGAGTGGTCGCAAATACGATAAATCCATATTGTTGGCGAACATTGCATACCATGGTCGACGGATCCACAGGCTGATCTTGGTTTACACTGATGCATAATCACGTGTGTTTCCCCAGTGAATGTTTTGTCAGAATAATGACCACGGGTCCGTTACACTAAAACGACTAAAAAGTGCAAAAATATAATAGTCTGTAAATTTCACATTAACAATGTCTTCTTGCAAATAAGTATTGGACTTACATTTATTGAGCATATGCAGCCTATGTTCAATAAATGCAAATCCATCAATTGCAATTTCCAGACGATCCTAAGTTTGCACTTACGCACATTTTAGTCGTACGAAGCTTAGTGAAACAGCCCCCAGATCTGGTTTTCACTGGTCTCGAAGGACATAAGCACGACTTATCAAACTTGGAAGGTTACATATATGAATAACAAATTTGTTTATGAACATTCTACCAGAATAAACACATTGGAATGAATGACCTGGTTATTAAATGAGCGTATTGGTAAGTAATCAAGTGAACCTGCACTGACGTATTGATGAAGCTGAACCTAGGAGTGTTATGAACCGATCACATGTTCACAGGCGAATGTTCGCATTTCATGACACATTCTAGTGTTTTTCAATCATGAAAGGTCATTGTAATCAGAGATACATAACAGCGAAACACATCAAAGGTAAACATCAATATTTTCCCGAATGTCCGACTTAGAGGGGTTCAACTGTATTGACAATGCCAACTCGAAATCAAGCAGCTTGATTGTCTGAGCCTGAGCTGTAATACAGCTCAGGCTCAGACAATCAAGCTGCTTGATTCCAAGCACAATATTTTGAAATAAAGGAAGTGACAACTATTGACAAGATCAGCGCCGGCAGTAGTGTAGGATAGGTTTTTGTTTCGTTACGCATGAACGGTCACGTACTGATCGATGGTCCGATTCACTAAATGTGCGCCGAGTTCGTCCGAACTGTGACACGCCACCACGAGTCGGCCGATATCAGTAATATCATCTCAAACACAAGATAGACCACTCTTCACTGCTTGTGACATGTGGACGTTCTATTGGACTACATCCGATTTAAATATAGTTAACCCATCCGTAATCGCCCGTGTGTCGACATTAAACCACCGTCCGGAACTTACTGTACAATGTCAATTCATGGATTCATAATGAACACATGTCAGAATATCCACCATAAATGTTAACCCGAATGTTCTGTCTGTAACGCATGGCGACGTACAGTCAGGGCCCTGCATTGCAGACAGAAAATGTGAGCTCGCAATCAGCCAGCCTGATTGGTAGACGTTTGCTGATTTGATTTCAAACGAGGAGATGTCGAGTTTCTTCACTCAACAGGTTTAATAAATATTTGATTGCATCATTGGAGCTGTATGCTTATCATTTTATAGTTACTGTCCTGTTAAAGGTCCATTGTATGAATTAAAAGCCGGTGACAAGCACTGACACAACTTGCAAAGATTACCGCAACCGTGTGTGTAGCTGGGTACCTCGCACATACCCGTATTGACCCCGCTATCAGCATCCGTAACACACCATCGATCCATGGATTGATTAATTAGCGTGACTTTGCAAACGGATCGGGAATTACAACATCAGATCTTTGTCGTCATTACTCAGCATAGGACGGTGTTAATTCACGGACAAAAACACCACTACACGCGTTGGGGTGTAGTCGGTAACGTTTTGTCATGTTGGTATGTTCACAGATCAAGGTCTACAGCCGCCTAGTCGGTTGGGCAGTTCGCCCCAGAATTAGCCTCCTGCAGACAGAAGAGTGGTTATTTCCTGTAACTCGGAGTGTCAATAGTGGAATCAGACCCCCTGCCGCTCTGCGTAATGTCAGAAATAGGGGCTGTTTAATTGTGGCTGTGACTGGAGAAATGGGGCTTATGGGATTTGTGACCAGTGTCGCTCCTTGTCAAATGGCACACTCCTGTAGCCTGATAACAATATATACTCCTTGTTAGAAGCATGACGGGAGTTATATTGATGGAATGGCGACCAGTGCAGATCCCGATGTCTGATCGGGATCTACACTGATCGCAAAACCCATAAGCCACATTTATCCAGTCACAGTTGAAGGGGTCAGTGAAATAATAGGTCAACTCCATGGGTATCGCCGGGTTTGTTGGGTACCCTGAGGTCAGTTACGTGCATCACTGTGTGTGCACAACACGGGAAATATGATAACAAACTATTGCGTATATGTAGCAAACCAGGAGATTCAAATATAATCAAATGTAATTATAAAACAAAATGTGTGAGTACCATTACTCAACTGACAGACATAGAGACATACAGAAAGACAGAGACAGAGACAGAGACAGAGACAGAGACAGAGACAGAGACAGAGACAGAGACAGAGACAGAGACAGAGACAGAGACAGAGACAGAGACAGAGACAGAGACAGAGACAGAGACAGAGTCTCTTGGACAGAGACAGAGACAGAGACAGAGACAGAGACAGAGTCTCTTGGACAGAGACAGAGAAGACAGAGACAGACAGAGAGGGACAGAGGGACAGATACAGAGAGCGACAGAGAGAGAGAGAGAGAGAGAGAGCGGGGGGTTGGAGCGAGCGAGCGAGTTATGGGAGAGAGGGTAACAGTTTGAAAATGTAACCCTTATTTTATAAAGTTATATAAAACAGAGACATACCCTAAATCCTTGTATAAAACACGCAAAATAGACACAAACTTCCCCGTTGAAATTCCTTTCTTACACATTATTATATTCGGTAGCGGGGCAACCAACTCCATAACATGTCAATAACACCGGCATATTTATTGGGGTTAGTCGGGTTTACTACATGTTGGATCAGCTGTTCCTTCGTGCAAGGGGTAAGCCCTTATCTGTGTTTAATTTTGATGAACTGTGAGTTATGGCAGACACTCTTAACTATTTACAAGGACCGTGGAAATATCCTGAAGTCGTATTCAATTGAAAACACATTTGTGACTGTGATTTTGGAAACTGGGCTTTTGACATGTACGGCCAGTCTAGCCCCTGATCCGCCAACACACTCTTGTGACCTGGTTATATGGTTCTAAGATTCACCGATTGAATGGCGACCTGTGCAGATCCTGATCAGACTACGAGGATGCGCAGGCTGATCTGGATCTGCTCAGGTCGTAGCTAGCATCAGCCGTATTTCTCCGGTCACAGCCACATTTATGTCTGTTATATAATCACTAGCATCAGCTTGCTCTTCTAACCTGCCACAACTTTTTTTTATCGTTTCCGAAGGCAATATTACGATTTCTAGACTTTGACTGACGAACTGAGGCTTATGGTGACCAATACTGCATTGTGATCTTTGCCAAAATGACGTCAAAAGATGAAATTTCAGAACACGTAACAGAGGACATTTAATGCTATGGAGATTATATAAAAATAAACAAATCCAAAACAATTGTTTTGATCAAAGATATTAAGTCTCTCTATGTCTCAGTATTGATATACATGTACTAGTATTGGCTAAGAACTTGTCGACTTTCGATTCGATTCGGCTTATATTTAAGGGTGGGAATTGGCTCGAACACCTTCCGGGTATCAACTATGGACACAATTGATTGGAAATCGGCTAAAAACGCCGATGTGATACATGTATTTTAAAGCGATAATCTACAGTTTCAATATTATTCCCAAAAATATAAAAGAGAATATTTTGTAAACATTCAATATTTATTGTAAGTCCTGTGGTACTATCGCCAAGGTCGCCAGTTGTATAGAGGCCATTTAGGGTGAGAGCGTAATTACTCAGATGACTCGGTTTCCGGTAAAACATGATCTTGTCGGTCACGTGACATGTAAAACATTGAGCAGGGCGGAAGCTGGCTCCTTGACTTATCTACTTTACGACATCGACCAATCTCTCTTTATAATGGAGCTAAATTGGATCCGTGCATGAGATAACAGTCTTGTAATATGTTTTAGAAAATTAATCTACCGAATAACTCTTCCAGATACTCCACAAATGACGCCATCAAAAAACGAAGTTTAGACAGCTTTCGATGTATCAGTTTGTGTATTTTTTTCTTGAGTTTTTGTATAAATCGAGATCATCTACGGCAGATTTGATTCCATTGAACAAGGAAGTGTTCCTCATGAACTAACCCATATTAGGTGTAATAAAACAACGCACTTCTAACCTGATAGCATTTCCGTTTTTGTTTTCGACATTAATCCTTTCTACCGTACATATCATAAAGCAAATAACTGCGAACACTGTAGATCCAGATGAAAAATATCCGGCAAGGCAGTGCCGAGCCCATCCCGTTTCCGTGCCGCGCCAGATATTTTTTCCCATTCACGGCACTAACCTACTATTCGATTTATCCCGTCAACACCTACAAATAGCTTTAAATGCAAAAAATAACCGAAACCGCATCCTCAAAATCGGAGAATCGACTAGTATGACAACCGCACATATTCATACGCAGTGATTAGGTCGTACTGACAGGATATTAAAAATGTTTCACGGCACCGTGCTTCACGGCACATACGCACTGTGTTGACGGGATACATTCTAAAAATACCCTTCATCTGGTTAATGGGATAGTCCAGAAAATTGCACGAAACTATCAATATACAGTGAAACCTCTCTAAACCGGATACCCTGGGAGGTCCCCAGGGTGTCCGGCTTAGGGAGATTTCACTGTAAATCACATCTTTGATCATTCTGAGCCACAGTTGTGTGCTATGCGAACACGAACAGACATTAATTATCACCTGAGATAAATGACCGAGAAACTCAACAATATCACAGGTGTTTTATTGGTATCCGGTTTAGAGAGGTTCCACTGTGCATGCATCATATTGCAGAGGTAAAACTTATGAAGGTACCCGTAACCGATGAGGAAAATATAAGTTAAGTATATATTCATACAGCGCTCCAGATAAGCTGCGTATTTGCGTAAATACCCAATTAAAATTGCCAAAAACCCAATTGAAATCAGAAGTAGCGAGTATCAAAAAACAATAACAAATTTGCCGTATCTTTATCTTGGTAGCGAAAACAATAAACAGACCACAAATATAGCATATTTTTTCTTATTTTCCATGAAAACACATCTTGGTATTTCATTAGAATTGTCTCCAAGGAGACAATTCTAATGAAATGCCAAGACATGTTTTCATTTCGAAGCAAACTATTCAATAATTGCTGTATGTTGATGTGTAAACAGTAGTGTGATTTTATTTTACCCAATTAAAATATTGAAATACCCAATTGCTTCAAATATGATGGAGTGTAAATACTCAATTACTACTTCCTTAACCTGTTCATAGTCAGCAACCAAGTAATTTCATCAAGGAGACTTACATCATTATTATAAAAATGTTCATGTATTCGGAGAAGATTGTGAATATATCTTGCCATTCATCTGGTGTCTGTAGTATCGTGTCAGAGGGATATTATCTATACATACAATTATCATCTAGTTGTTACCATTGGGACCAGGTTCTGACAAAACCGGGACTATTGAAGTCGGAGGCCGGCATGTATTTAACGATTATGTAGTGTTGTATTTCATTTGAATAAGCACATGTCATATATATACATTAGTATTGAAGAGAGTGCAAAATGCTTATGTAATATATTTTTCCTACATGTTTTCACAGTGACAACTTGAATGTGATAACAAATGTGTTTAGGTTCACTATTTGTGTTTCGATGAATGGTGAATAGTGGTAGCATACCGATTGGTTAGTTATGTTCGAAATGAATGATTCGCTGAATGTGAATGCATGGCGAACAGTGAAGACCTTGATCAGACTGCGCAGATGCGCAGTCTGATCAGGATCATCACTGATTGCACAGGCAATAAGCCCGTTTATCTCAAGGTATTTGCCCATGTATTACCTTTCCTATCTCTGAGCACATCCCAAATATTCAAAGTTTGGTATCAACGATTAACTGGAAACGATCGAGGAAACCAACAACATGGCGGTTGCGTCTAGTGTAGACCCTGATCAGTGCTGATGCCGACACGTTGTAATCAATGTTGCACAACTGCCAAATTTGAACAGGGTATATGCTGATCGCCATATAGTGACAGAGAACTGGGGCCCGTTTCACTAAACATCGTACGACTAAAATGTTCGTAAGTGCAAATTTAGGATCGTCTGGAAATTTCAATTGATGGATTTACATTTATTGAGCATAGGCTGCATATGCAGCCTATGCTCAATAAATGTAAATCCAATCATTGTTTACAAGAAAACATTGTTAATGTGAAATTCACAGACTATTATAAGTTTGCACTTACGAACATTTTAGTCGTAAGAAGTTTAGTGAAACGGCCCCCTGGACCCCGTGTCGCCTATGACTAGAGCCCTTGTTAATCGAAGTGTCATAGTTGGCAGAACGATAAATAGATAAGCACACATATACATGGTGTAAGGTGAATTTTGTTAAGTTTATGTTTTTTTTTTCTTTTCCGCTTTGGAAAGACGTACCAACCGTGTATATTGTACATGCACATGCATTTGTGTACTCGCATATTTTACCATGTGCTCGGTACCATACTTTGGGTATTGTGTATCCCAGACACGTAACCTAAGTGCCCGTATGTGCAGCTGTCTGTGGCGACAGGGAGGCTGGATATCTGCACGGTTACTGTAGGTCCGTGATCAACTCCTATTATATACGGGTGAGACACACGGGTGGTCGCGTACTGACATACTAACAATTTTACCTATGAATATATTCAACTCCACCCAGATATATAACTAGACACGAACAATGGCGTATATAATTATGTATATATATAATAATGTATATGTGGCTGTGGCTGGAGAAAGGGGGTTAGGGCAGTGGGGACTGGGGACCAATGTAGTCTAGTCAGGTCTGCTTCTAACTAGCAGCATAACTCGCTATGTGTGTGCATGACTGCGCTAGAGGGCGAGGAGCTAGGCTGGTCACGGATGACATCCGCCCCCTTTCTCATAAGAATAAACCAGGTTTATCAAGCGTGGTCAGACACATATTTTGGAGATACAGAAAGTCACATTAAACGATTAAAAATAAATATTAAACCCTACATATGCTAATTGAAGCGTTAAATGGAATAAGGGGGAGTTAGCCCCCTTCTTGCAATAACCTTTTCAATGTCAATGTGCACACTGAACTCAGCAACACATGCAATTAACCGTGTATACACGGAAAACCGCAATCGCGGCAATTCACCGCGTACACACAGCATCCCGCAACAACGCAATTCACCATGCATATACAGACACCCGCAGAAACAAAGTTTCATTATCGTGCGTCAACAGCAAACTTGTTTATGTGTTTTGAAATTCATATCTGGTAACACATGCCTAGGCCTCGACGACACAATTGCACAATTCAGAATTTATTGCTTCCAAAAAGCTATTAAACCGCGCGACAGCCATGGCACACGACTAATTTGCATATTGAGTGCGCGCGACGCTGGCACGCGCACGTGCTGTATGGGAGCGTGACAGACTCCGAGGTGTCTTAATTCAAACAGTCAGGAGTCACACCGGGGGAAAACACACGTTACGTGGTAATGGAATGAACGCCATGACATGCCATGATATTTGAAGTTTTACTTCCTACACGATAACGGAAATACGACACCGCCAAACGCGTGTAATATACTCCCAGATAAGTAAGTACATGTATGTGGGAACAGACGCTTTTCGTAAGAAACAGCTCTTCCGCCGCTGTCCATTCAATGCTCGTTCCGGGGCCCGGGTGTGTAACACTAACACACCGTGAGCACTCTAATAATATCATCCTCAAAATAAGGAGGTTTGATTGATCGAGGCTGAGCTGTGCTCAGTCTCGACCAATTAAACTGCCTGATGTCGTGAAGTTTCGAGAATATTGTATAATCCTTGGCCCAGTTTTCCTCTGCCCCGTTTAATACTGGTGCTTGAATCTAAAGTAAGCGTCTCTGATGCGCGCGCATCTAACACACGTGCGTTTCATTGGTAAAATCTTTCCCACGGACGTAAAATCAATATTATTATTTTAGCAGATTTGCGCAACATCATGCCGAACGTTAGCAGGTGCCGGGGCTCACACTTGCGTGATAAGGGGTCGGGGCTGCCATGCTGGGTCAGTCAACAGGACCGGACATGACCCCACGGTTATATGGTTCCATCGATCTATGGTGGCCTCTGAGCGCCACGAAAGAGACCAGCCATATGATTTTGTTGTACCTAAGAAAATGTGCGATGTTTCATAACAAATATCTACAGAAACTGATAATGTATGTCAATGACGCCTCTGAACGTTTCGTCAACTTTCAACCTCATTCACGGAAAATATCCGATAAATTTTGAGAGAGAAAAAAATATATGAAAACAGATGCACATTTTTTAGGTACACAATCATATGGCTTGTATCATATAAACATCCATTATAGACACAGCTTGCTTGTTGTCATCGTTTAATTGGTTAATGAGATTAATATGCAATTAATATGCAATTAATATGCAAATGTTACGTATGTATGGTCGTGAATTGCCACGACAAAAAAAGGCGTACTGAGTCAGCGAGATGCCTAGCCCAGGATAATATTCATGATACAGGTGGCTTTGATTGGATATATGGTGTACGGGTATTGCAACCAGTGTAAATCCAGATCAGCCTGTGCATCCGCACAGTCTGATCAGGATCTGCACTGTTCGCCATTCCATCAATAAAACACCCGTCAAGCTTCTAAGAAACAAAATAGAACACTATCAGGCTACATGAGTGTGCTATATGACAAGGAGCCGCACTGGTCACAAGCCCCATAATCCCCATTTCTCCAGTCACAGTCATATATGATGTATCTAACAAAAAACGCCCTGGGGCCGTTTCACTAAATTTCATACAGCCTATGCGCAATAAATGTAAATCCATCAATTGAAATTTCCAGACGATCCTAAAGATGCACTTATGAACATTTTAGTCATACGAAGCCTGTAGCCTGATAACGGTCTATATTGATTATTGGAAACAGACATGTGTTCCATTGATGGAATAATGAACGGTGCAGATCCTGGTCAGACTTTGCGAATGCACAGGCTGACCTGGATATACTTTTACTGGTCGCAAAACTCATAAACCCAATTTCTCCGATCGCAGTCACAAATTATCATGGTCTGCCACACGATGCAAGCATTCGTGTTTATTGAGTACCACAGATCACGTATATACCACCATATTTTGTCGATTGTAATCACCACGAAATGAAAATGCCTATTTACAATTATAATTGTGAAAGAGAATGTTCCACCAGTTAATATACATCCTGTCGATTTCTGGTCGTTTACCTCTACATGGGGCTAATCTGGGAATGAAATGGAAAACGACCATGATGGTAACAACATTATCAACCTCCTACAAGGGTAGACCCAGATTCGTGTACGATCATGTAGTAAATCCAAATACTTCACAGTGATTTATTTCCCACAGGCGAACAGTGTATGCTTGATGAGATACATGTAGATGCATATCGGATCGCACATACGCACCAGTTTGGTCTGGTTTGGATACCGTGCTCGCCAAGCTATAATGTTTTCGTACAACAGTTCGTTAAATAAGAAAATACATAAAAAACCAAGAAAAAAATAATTAGATGAAAGTAACAAACTGCTGGTATTCCTTAACCATGAGTGAAATACATCAAAACTTCGTTAGGAAATCCACTAAGGCTGACCTGTCTCCAATCATGGTTGAATGGAATATCTCATGTCAAAACGATATAACCAGAAAAGCAGTAATCTACACTGGCGTATCCGTTTCAAATCATGAGATGATGAGAGCAATGTATAAGCCTTTGGGAAAAAAACTAAGAAATCGACAGTTTGACATCCAGTGTTACACTGGATGTCAAACTGTCGATTTATTAGTTAGCTGTACACATCGAATTTTAAATTCATTTATCGTCCGTCAGTCCTGTGGAAACAAACTAAGAAATCGACAGTTTGACATCCAGTGTTACACTGAATGTCAAACTGTCGACTTCTTAGTTCGTTGTAGGTACACTGGTATTGAATTTTCAATTCATTTATCGTCCGCCAGTCCGTATAAAACCTAGGTGCGGTGAAAGGAATCCCTAACTTCGTGGAACACGATACCCGCAGATGGAGGACGAGCTAATAAACATCTGTCGTGGTTCACATAAACCACTCATCGTGGGGCGCATGTGAAAAACCATGTTAGCCACCCAAGATAGCGTTTGGATTACTGTTTCTTTCTGTTATGTACCTATATTTCCATGAACCAGAAACCAATATAGAAAACCAATGATTGTGAATGTTGCTATAGTGTGGTTTCATAAACTGATAACTAAATTTCGTAAGACTAAGAAGTTCGTAAGTGCAAACTTTAATTTTAGAATAATATGTACACTGACAGCCGATGTTGAACAATATTAGTGGCTGTGTTCACGTGTAATGATGTGGGCACGTAGGTTGTACAAAATGGTAGCATTAATGTCTGTTCCACGTTTTGCTGCCGACGAACTTTTAGCTGTTAAACATATTAAATCTAAAAAATATTTAAAAGTAAGTACTTTTTTATCAATAAGAAAAAAGTCACCCTCCCCCAAAAAAAATATTTGATGAAATTCCATCAAATATTGATTTTATTACGAAAAAAAGATTTTCCAATGGGAATTTAACATGGGGGCTAAAAATATATTTTTTTTAATTTATTTTTTGTATTTGTGGACCGATTTTCAAAATCTAACTTTTGTTTTCTTAATTACATCATTTTCAAACTATCTCGTCAGGTTTCGGAGTCAATTTCCAAAATTTTTCGTTTTTTGATTCTTCATCCTTCATTCTTAATCCTGATCAAAAAACGAAAAATTTTAGAAATTGACTCCCCATGTTAAATTCCCATAGGAAAATCGTTTTTTCGCAATAAAATCAATACATGTATTTAAATACTTTTTTTTGGGGAGGGTGACTTTTTTGTTATTGATGAAAAAGTACTTACTTTTAAATATTTTTTAGGTTTAATGTGTTTAACAGCCAAAAGTTCGTCGGCAGCAAAACGTGGAACAGACAGTATTTAACCACGTTAATGTGAGAAACAAATCTTCGCCCGAACAGTTTTATCCTAAGAAGTTTAGTGAAACGGGCACAATGGGAACTTGCAAACAATGTACATATGGCTGTAGCACAGCTCAGGTTCAGAAAACCAAGCTGCTTGATTTCAAGCACAATATTCAAGTATTTTGAAATACAAAATTGACAAATATTGGCAAGATTAGCGTCGGCAGTAGTGTATCCATAAATAGTGATTTCCTCACGTGACGACTCAAATATAGAGAATAGTAGGTTAGTGCCGTGAATGGGAAAAAATATCTGGCAAGGCTCAATAATTTCTTTATTTCTCATCAGAAGTATATGTTGTGACCACTCATTTGAACCGTCTCGTTCAAATGAGTGGTCACAACATACACCTTGGTTCAGAAATAAGGAAAATAGATAGAGAATAGTAGGTTAGTGCCGTGAATGGGAAAAATATCTGGCAAGGCTCAGGAAACGGGATGGGCGAGGCTCTGCCGAGCACATCCCGTTTCCGTGCTGCGCCAGATATTTTTTCCCATTCATGGCACTAACCTACAGTTCTATTTATCCCGTCAACACCTACAAATGGCTGTAAAATGCAAAAATAGTATTGACTGAATATCAAAAATGTTTCACGGCATCGTGTTTCACGGCACATACGGGATACAAATAATAAATGCTGCTGGAAGCAGGCAAGGCGACATGCTATGCCGTAATTGATTACTTCCTTCAATAAATGTAATTGTAAACGTGCATCCTTGGTTGATGCTCTTAAATAATTAAATGATTATTTCAGAATATTGCGCATACATTACACAGATAGTATGCATTTAAAACACATCCCGTAGCCATGTGGGGAGGGTCGTTGCGGTCGGACAATGGGACCTCACCCACACCCTCACGCTTGAGTTCCACTATTTCATGTACATTTTGTATACATATATAAAGATATAGAAATAGGAGAATTGAGAGTCGTATTATCTGCTCAGTCTTTGGTTAGTATGCAGGAAGTTTAAACCACGTGGATTTCGAAGTTTACTGGTGGAACATTCCCCGGGACCCCATAGAAACAAAAGTTCTACCCCGCTCCATACTTCTCGCGTAGATAGCATATCGGAGGCGAATTATTGTAGCTACCGGAACCCCTAGCTGCCTCGGGCCCATCTGGCCCTCAAAAAGGCCCCATCCATCCCATAAAAAAGCCTGGTTGCGGGCCGGAAGTATATCACGAGCTACATATAACGGATATGGTGTTGTTAACAGTTTTTTTTAACACATTGCACTAAATTGTATTAGTTTCTCTGTCAAATTATGAGATGTATGTGTCAAACGCTACAGGAGGTGAAACTGACCGATACCTTGTCCATGATAAGATGACTCAGATGGCAACTCAATGCAAAGTATAGTATATACCAATAAGAACATGGTTAGATACACTTTATACAAATTTTCATTCATATTTACGCAGCTATTGTCTTTGAAAATAAAGATTGTGTTCCATGAAGGTAGTCCTTAACCTGCTGAGCACCACCGGGAACGTAGCCTAGAATTCTTTTCTTTTATTAATTTAATAATTCGTTCCCACCAAATAACAATTCGTTCCCACGGGAACGAATTGTTAATTCGTGGGAACGAATTGTTATATCGTGGGAACGAATTCTTAATTCGAGGGAACGAATTGCTAAATAGAGTGGAGGGAACGAATAGTTAATTCGTGGAAACGAATTATTACTTCGTGGGAACGAATTGCTAAATTGAGGGAACAAATTGATATTTCGTGGAAACGAATTGTTAATTCGCGGGAACGAATTGTTATTTCGTGGGAACGAATTATTATTGGAACGAATTGTTAAATTAAGGGAACGAATTCTTATTTCGTGGCAACGAATTAATAAAAAAATCCATGTCCCCTGCGGGGCTCCGTATTAACGGATATTTATATCAACCGACTACGGTCTTAGCACGGCAACACATGAGACAAGCAATGTGGTTTGTACCCAAGAAGACGTGTCATGAAAAATATTTACAAACTAAACGATATTTTCTATAGACGACGTCTAATTTTGACGAAATGTTCAGAGTAAATGTGAATTTGGTTCGAAAATTTCGTTAACTTTTGAAGTAATTTACAGAAAATATCCAGTTTATGTAAATATGTTTTCATGAAGAATCACATCTCAAACATACTTGTAATTCTATCATTGATAGATATATATATAAGTCATGAAACAAGTAACTTAGAGTTGTTACTTTCTTTATATATATATATGATAGATCAGTGATAGAATTACATGTATATCATAGATATAATTATTATCATTGATATATATATATAGGGTATATAGTTTATAAATGACGCTTTTCTATAGATATATATATATATATATATATATATATATATAGATATATATATCTATAGAAAAGCGTCATTGTTAATACCTTCCTCATCTTGGGTTAGAAAATAAAAAAATTAAAAACAAACAAAAAAGTTGTCTACTTTGCGTTCCATAAAGTTTCTTCCGGACATCGATTCTAAGGAGCCCAGCAGGGACGTAGAATTCTTTTTTTTTATTAATTCGTTCCCACGAAATATCAATTCGTTCCCTCAAGTTAACAATTCGTTCGCCCACGAGTTTTAACAATTCGTTTCCCCACAATTAACAATTCGTTCCCACGAGTAACAATTCGTTCCCACGAATTAACAATTCGTTCCCAAGAAATAACAATTCGAATTATTAATTCGAGGGAACTAATTGTTAATTCGAGGGAACGAATTTTTAAATTGAGGGAACGAATTGCTATTTCGTGGGAACGAAGTAATACAAAAAATCCATGTCCCCTGCGGGGCTCCGTACGATTTGATCGTTTACGTGTACTTATTGTCAACACTTTTCTTTTTAGTGGTATAATTATTGGATTTACATTTATTCAGCATAGGCTGCAAATGCAGACTATGCTCAATAAATGTAAATCCAATAATCCCCATTTCAACACACGCAGCTTAGATGAGATCATTCAATATGGCGTGTTTCCCCTTCCGGAAACCTCTGTAATATATATGCGGGAAGTCAGCTATAATATGCGGCTGTGACTGGAGAAATGGGACTGATGGGAGTTGTGACCAGTGTAGCTCCTGATCAAATAACACACTCATGTAGCAGCCTGATAACGATCTATATTGCTTGTTAGAAGCATGACTGGTGTTTCATTGATGGAATTCCGACCAGTGCATGTCCTGATCAGACTGTGCGAGTGCACAGGCAGGTCTGGATCTACACAGGTCGCAAAACCCACAAGCCCTATTTCTCCAATAACGGCCATGTATCACAACGAAAGACTATACTTTCCAGGTGGTCATGTTGCTGACACTATTTATTATTGTACAGTATCATTTATTAGATAAAATGGCACCGACTGACTGACAGAAGTACAGAAGGTAGTGTACGTGTAGATACAGACCAGTCTGCGCAGTCGCAAGTTCTGACCAATGATTACACAGTTAGTATTTCCTTCAATTAAACTGTAGTACGATATGTTGTCGTGTGGTTAGTTTTATGGGCGGGGCTTGATATGTGTTTTTTTTTCATTGCTGGTCACATTTTGGTCAAACGAACTACATATACAGTGGAACCTCTCTAAACCGGACATCCTGGGATGTCCGGTTTAGAGAGGTGCCGCTGTAATTCACGTATATGAGCACTTCAGAGGATGACTTCGCGTGCGCACATGTACACCTCGGAGCCGGATGTGATGGCTTGTAATCAAGTCTGGCCCATCCCGTGACACTTGTATGGAATTGACGGGCTATTCACACTGTCACCATAGTACTATAATTATACCAACTACGGTGAACCCGGGCTATGCTCTGGTCAAGTTATTTGCGGTGGACAGCTGGCGTTATTTGCTTAATTTAACCGAGAATAGATCACAAAATTTGAGGCACCCAAAGGGTTTTTGAATTTAATCGGAAGATAGTTTTGGGACTAAATTGATAATTAAATCAGTTTAATGCAGTTGGCCGGAAATATGGCAACGATTTCATTTCATGATTAGATTAAGATACAGTCGTTATTACTGTTACCTATCAGTATCCAACGATAAATGAGTATGCATATGTTAATTGAGATTGTCGAAATTATAAATTACAACAGATATCTACCTATTTACCGGTGTCGCAATTTAAATTTAATATGATTTTTTCCCATTTAATCAAAGATTTACATTTAGATAGTACAGAGACATAAATACTATACTAACAAAGTCCTTGGATAGTATTTATGTCTCTGATTTAATCGAAGAAAGCAATCTCAATTTAATATTAAAAACACACCATTTTATGCTATTAACGATTTGTTTCAGTGATTTATTGTTGCATGTAGAAAATGATGTATACGTTTCGTCCAGTTATTTTCTTTATCAGGTTCGAATTTACCCCGGAAAGCAAGCGCCCGAACATTCCAAGACAAATCAAAGAAATGCTGTATACGTAAAACAGAATATCGGCAAAAGTAATTTCTATATCATTTTGCTAAATAATACCCGTTGCATTATGGAACGTTATCCCGTGTCCGCGTTTGTTCATACAACATGGGCTTGTGTGATTTGTGACCAGTATTAGTTTCTGATCAAACAGCACCCTCCCGTAGCCTGATAACTATGCGTAATGCTTTCAAGTTGTTAGAAGCATCGTGTGTGTTTGATTGATGGAATGGCGAACAGTGCAGGTCCAGATCAGACTGTGCGGATGCACAGGCTGATCTGGATCTACACTGGTCATCACAAAACCCATAAACCCCATTTATCCAAATCACAGACACATATCATGATGATTATCTGGAGCTACGTATGTCCCTTACTAAATACGCGCCTTTTGGTCATGGCTATCTACAATAATCACAAAATCGCCTTCGTTCGGATGCACAGACTGATCAGTTATCTACACTGATCATCGCAAAAAAAACAACATAAGCCCCATTTCTCCAGTCACAGCCACATATCTGCAGCGGCTCTCTTGCTCCGTGCCCCGGTGAACCGGTATCTCCTCGTCTCAAGTGGGCAGGTGGACCGAAAAACCCATTGAACCCCGGCATAGCAAGGGCTCATTTACGGTTCGATCGACCCGAAATAGACACCCAGTCGAGCTGTAGCTGTGGGTGTGCTTTAATTTATCGCAAATCCATCATAACGCCAGTACTTGTTATAAACCCTATTTTGTGGTCATTGAATGGAAACATAAAAGTGTAAATTGCTCCCGATTAATATGCCTTTCCGAGGTCGTGTGCGCATAATTTCGTGACGTCAGCGGCAGGTGCTCTGGTTTTAAAGTGAAATGAACAAGGCACGCGACCGACGCCAGCTGGCGTGTGCATCGGCCAATCAGAAAGCAGCATATACAATTAATCTATCAAATTATATATTCGGAGCACCTTGGAGACATACGTGGCGGTACATGGGCATTATTTTGATTAAATAAATAAGCAAGTGTATGCGACAGGCGGTGAGGACACAGACCAGCCTTCTGCCGACCCCGTGGTCCGTAACATAGCTTAATAAATTACGCAGAACGAAAATCACCACATTTTCAAAATATCAGAATGTTTAATAAAACCAACTTGTAGTCCGAGAATACTCAGCGCGCATGCGCGCTGGGCATTCTCGGATTACATGTCAGTTGGCTGTTGTACATTTCACGTTTTCGCTTACTCGGACGCATATTTTAATGCAATGAATCGGTTGCCTAGCACGAGCGATATTCAGCGTAAAATGGCGAGTAAAACATCAAACGAAATATGGATTTATAGCAGGTCAAACTTCACAGTTGGGTAAACACGATGACTAGTTAAGTAAAGAAAAATAAATCTTTACGGAAAAAATCAGCAAAATCTCGCATTAAATTAAAAATATATTAAAAAATATCAAAAGAACATGCACGCGACAGACATTTAAATTGCATCGTAACCACACACATTGTTGTTTTGACTATCAGATAAATAAATATATTATTATCCGGTTCCCAAGGTAATGTACCTAGTTTCATGGAAACCATCTATATACGTTTCATACAACACGCTGAAAGATGATAAATAGTTCACAGTAAAACAGGATTTGGTCATTCAGAGCCGATGTTGCCATCTTTCCACGTCATTTTCAATAACTTTCTGTGCCATGATTATCACGTGGAATGCTGTGACCAATTATATGGTCATGTAGACGATGTTAAATATTGTGTACATTTTAGCACGGACTGCTCAACGAATTATTGATGTTTACTTTGTAGTGCACTATTTTATGTGAATTGGTGGTCCATAAAATTTGTTTGAACAATTACCTTGCCTTTTATGAATGATTGGGTCGTGCGTTAAAATCCCACTGGTACAGTCGCAAGTAAAATTGTCAACTAAGCAATGTGCAAATACATGTATGTAATACGTTATTTGGCGGCCATTTCGGCGACCATTTTGAATGTATGATATTATAGGAATGAATGGCCTTTTTGTGGAATTTATCGGGGTATAAACTTGGGAAAGTCGCGGGAATACTGGACGAAGGCCGGATATCCCCGATAAATTCCACAAAAAGGCCATTCATTCCTTATAATTCCAGCATTTGAAATAAATGCATCAAGAAAATGTGTTTATTTTCCGTTTTCTTAAGAATTATTTAACTGCGCCTCACGGTTACGGAAAGTAGTTCGGCGTGGGAGTTTACTGGGATATAAATTTTGAACTGAGACTTGCTACGGGCCAATCAAATGTTAGGGAATTGTGTAAATATTTGTGTGCTGGAATTATTATCGCATTAGGCCATTCAATTACTTTTCTCTGTAAATTTATGTTAAAAACTTGATGTTTAACGGAAATAGCATTTAAATTTCCGTCATCAGACTTTAGAAACAAATAAGAAGAAAATACTCTAATTAAACTTATTAAGTGTAAATTCATGAACGGATATAAAACGTGCACACGTGCCCAATCAGTTTTCAATTTAATTCGCCAGTAAATATTGTCAAAACGCATACAGAGTTTGTTTTTTCACGGAACCACTCTCAAAACCTACCCGCACGCGGACGCTTAACAGAGAAAGAAATTGTGTACGGCCTAACTACGATTACAATTTCCTCGTAACTTATAGGTCAGTGTCTAAATGATGAAATCACATTGTAACGTTGAAACTCAGACACAGGCAATCAATTCTAAGAGAAATTCAAAGAACACCGAATTTGGACTACATGGTACATGTAGCCAGTCGGTGGCCATTTTGGATTTCCAAAACAAATTCGCATATCTTGGAGGGTTCAGAAACCGGAATTACAGTGGAACCAATCTAAACCGGACACAATGGGAACCTCCCAGGGAGCCCGGTTTACAGTGGGGTCAGCATGTAAGTGCACACACGAATGAACACGACAGGTTGGAACGCTGACCCCACTGTATTTCATGTATAAAAAAAAATGTAAATATTTTTCTGCATTTTTTCTCATTTCGCATCAAAAGTGTATGTTGTTACCACTCAGTTGAACCGTCTCGGCGAGACGGTTCAACTGAGTGGTAACAACATACACTTTGGGTGGGTGGCGAACCAACCTGTCGTGTTCGTTCGTGTGTGCACTTACACGCTGACCCCACTGTATGTAGGTTCCACTGTTAGATTACATAGTTTAAATAAACGGTGTCAAGTTCTCAGCCTCTAGCTGACGTCGCCGACTTATCTTGGCGTTATTGACGCCGACGCGACCAGTAAGCCGGGTCGTGTTGCTGTCACGTGACCGTAACCACGTGACAGCACGAGGACTTAGATCGATATCGGCACGACAGCTTGCGTGTTACCCGGGGCCAAACTTCTGGCTCGGCGATCATCAAATTCTTATTAATGGTTGCCAATCTTAATTGGTTGGTTTAATTAGAAAGTGTATTACTTGCGCATACGGACTACATGTGATGTCTGATCAGGATATTCGATGTTGGCTAGAAGAAACAGTTGGCTTTATAATAGTTTTTTGTGTATTTTATTAAGTGTAGGTCTCGAAAAGTTTGCAGTGACATGTGAGTTGTGAACAGTACGGGGCCCCCGCAAGGGACATGGATTTCTTTTTTATAAATTCCCTCCCACAAAATAACAATTCGTTCTCTCAATTTAACAATTCGTTCCCACGAATTAACAATTCGTTCCCACGAATTAACAATTCGTTCCCACGATATAACAATTCGCTCCCTCGAATTAACAATTCGTTCCCGTGGGAACGAATTGTTAATTCGTGGGAACGAATTGTTAAATTGAGGGAACGAATTGTTATTTCGAGGAAACGAATTAATAAAAAAAAAAGGAATTCTACGTCCCATGCGGGGCTCCGTAGAACAGAGCGCTGGTATGGGTTACAATATGTTTGGTTGTCACAGGTTGAGTACCAATTTAAGCATAAACAGCAGATGAACATCAAATACACGCGAAATATGACCAGAGGCGATATCATACATTAGACTATGATGGTAAATTGATCCTTATGACAGGTGCGAGCTGTGATACAGATATGCGTACACATACTCAGACTCAGTCATAACGGGACAACATACAACTGTAAGTGTGACGACCCAGTCCAGCCATGTAGCCTATTTCACCAACATTGCAAAGTATACTTATCTTGCTAAGTACACTTTAAGGGAGAAATTCTCAATTTCAGAATAAATTTATTAATTTGTATTATACTGAATTTAGTACATTTTATTACACTCTTGCAAATTATTTGCACGGGTTTTGCTGTGAGAGAAAACCCGTAATCAACTCCTTTCAAATAATACACCGTGAAGAGAACACCCGTAATTGCGCGCCTGTTTTCTTGAAAACCACGAGCTACGATCAGATTTATTACCCATTTTTGACTGGTAATACTTTATTAATAAGCACATTCACAGTCATGCATATATTGGGTGATGAACTACCTAACTGCTAAATAAGCCATACTATTCACATTCTGCTGCGTGAATCACATAAGAATGCAGTGGAATGACCCTTGTTGACTGTTGACACTTCAGTGGAGGTCACGTGACCACCTTTATTGGGCAAGTTCGGGCTGGATATTCTTTACCATGGTGTCATACCTACATATGCTGGTACCTCAACCCCGTGCTAAGTATTTGCATAGGTGAGCATATATCAGACGTCATAATATCTCCATTATTCTAATTATTTGTTCGGCAGTGCTCGCAAAGTTTCGTGCCCGCCATTATTTGACTGTCAACTAACGCAGCCTTTCTGTTTGGCGGTCACTCATTAAATGCATGTTTATCTTCACAACTTTACACTTACCTGATGTATTCTGACATGCACAATCATCTGTACATCTGACCGTCACGATATATTAGCTATCTACGCTGTATTTCTAGTCTAAAGCCTAAAAACGTATTTCAAATCCAAGATGGCGAAAACTTGACAGTCAACGCTCTGATTTCAACCAATGAAATGGCTGACTGTCAGATCCAGCGTCTATATAAGGAATGATGCAACACAGATTCTCACTTTATCCACACTGCTCCAGTTCACCCAGCTGTAAATCGGTACCGATAATTCGTAGTTGCTCTGTAAATACGAATTACCGGCTTCTCTAAAAAAATCTCTACCTCCGTTCTTTCTCCCATTCTTGGGAGACGGCATGCAAGGTCCTAGAGCCAGTGCCGCCGTTAAATATAAGCTAAAAATAAATGAAATATTCTCACTTCGGTCACTGAGAGCAGACCAACACTCAAATGCAGAACTTGCACTGTCACTCAAACTTCGTTCAGCCATTAGTTGTTGTTGTAGATGTTTTCAGTCGCTAACATTTGGGCTATTACTAGTACTACAGTGTAATGCCATCCTGACAAACAATCGTGATAGAAATAATAAAGAAACTGAAACGTGTATCTTGTTTAGTCTACTCTAAACTGCCAACCAGGGTTTAGCTGCTAGCCTAACACTACCATGCAACAATGTTTAATTTTTATTACAGTCAAAATAAAGTTATTTGAAAATTTGGAAACGGTCTCGACTAATCTAGAATGTCAATGTGATTGAACACATACCAAACATGCACTCAAATATATCTGGCTCATAGAAATAGCTGCGAAATTTGGATTTAAAAAAGTTTACATGACGTCACATTTGACGTCACACAACGTAACGTCAAAACGCGGGAAAACACGTCATTGTATAACTATCAATGCGCACATCACAATTTCATTCTGAGAAATAGACTAAATGTGCAAAAATATCCGCCGTGGAAGTGTAATAAATAGGATATTCCATCGTACATGTTTGAATAGCGGAAATAATACTCTCGTGTCCGTCGGCGTCCGTGCTAGCAACTCGTTCGCTACGCTCACTCGTTGCTTACGCGGAAGCCGACGCACACGGCACGCGTGTATTATTTCCCGCTATTCAAAATGTACGCTGTAATATCCTCTATATCACAGTCAGTTTGGCTGTGATAATGTAGTAAATTCAGTATAATAATTCTGCATACTTTTAATCATCAAATATATGCAGTCGTTAGTTCTATATGAAATAATGCAGTTTGGAAAAAAATAAATGATTACTCCCTCAACGTACACTTTGCTAGATAAGTATGCTTAACAATTTTGGTGAAATCGGCTACAGATATTCATCTACAGTATGTATTGAGCGAACAAAACGGTTCGTTAATACACTACAGTCTGCGCTAATGATGTCAATATTTGTCTTTTTTTTTATTTCAAAATACTTGAATAATGTGCTTGAAATCAAGCAGTTCGATTGGCTGAGCCTGAGCTGTGCAATAGCCCAGGCTCAGACAATCAAATTGCTTGATTGCGAGATTGCATTGCCAATATATGTTCAGAAACGTTGATAATCTGGGGCCCGTTTCACTAAACCTCGTACGTCTAAAATGTTCGTAAGTGCAAATTTAGGATCGTCTAGAAATTTCAATAGATGGATTTACATTTATTGAGCATAGGCTGCATATGCAGCCTATGCTCAATAAATGTAAATGCAATCATTGTTTACAAGAAAACAATGTTAATGTGAAATTGACAGGCTATCATACTTTCGCACTTACGAACATTTTAGTCGTACGAAGTTTAGTGAAACGGGCCCCTGGGCAAGATTAGTGCAGGCGGTTGTGCACGCTGCATTGGTGCACAATCTGTTATGGACGAACATTGGCGACAGCTGGATAAAGCCCCGTTTCCAACCGGCGGCCATATTTAATAGTGTTCTAAGGTCATGGTTGAACTATATCGACTGGTAACCGAGATGACGAGAAAATATGCGCCATGTGTGACCGAAACACATCCTTTCAGTTCGAGATGCATATTCGTAATAAAGTTGTCTGACTGTATTGATCAACTCACAGCACTCGTAAACGTGACTAAAATTTGGTCAACCCGGTGTTTGCAATGACCTAGTTATATGCTTGGTTGAACTCGCAGTGGTGTGTGTTTGTCATGCACAGTGTCACAATTAATTATTTGTCATCTTCACTTTGCAGTCAGCAAACGGCAACGAGTTAAACAAATAGTACCAGCCATCAACATGAACAAGTCTCCACAACCGAGTTGTGTTGGTATATAAACACAACAGCTGTAAGCCGCACGTAAAGTACCATTATATGACAGTCAGTCGATTCAAAACGACCTTACGACGTTTGTACAAAGTGCATATCCTTATCATATTGTCCATTTAGAAGTATTTAATTAGTTTACCGTGGTCACCAAATAGTGAACAGTGTAATCCCTGATCAGACTGCGCAGATGCGCAGTCTGATCAGGGTTTACACTGATCACAGATACGTGTTGTCAGCCGGAGTCTATGAGCCGGAGTTAATGAACACTCAGATGATCGGTTTTACTAAATATGATATAACGTTGACCAATAGTTTAAGGGCGGTGGATAGGGAACCAAAAACACGCAAATGTATTTATTGTAGATGGCTTTCCCTGTGCCAACTAAACTATCTCTGGTGGTATTGCAAGCTCGTCATTGCACTGCACACACGTCTTGGACAGTTCATTACCTTGCAACGTCTTTAATGACATACCATATCTGTTCTATGTTAAGCGTCCACCCAGTTGACCAAAACCTACCCACGTATCCTGTAAAAACTAACAAGGCCTTGAAAAAAAACGAAGGTAAATTTATGTCAAAAACTTCATCAACATGTTTTTAGCATAAATTAAAATTTCAGCCAGAAAACTTTAGAAAAAAAAGAATAAAATACTCGTATTAAACTTATTAAGCGGACATTCATGAACGGATTTAATACTTGAACAAGTCTCAGAATAATCTGTTTATATATTACGTCACCAGTGACGTGATTCAAAGCAAAATGGCGGCGTCCGCCGCCATTTTGCTTTGAATCATGTCACTGGATTTGTGACGCATGGCGAAGGAATGACGTCAAAACATGACGTCACGCACGTTCAAGCAATTACGTTTAGTATGCGGTATAAATTAAATACATGATTAGTGTAAAATAGCATACACATTGTGTTTGTTTTTTCGCAGAACCACTTTCAAACATACCCGCACGCGGACGCTTAACAGAGAAAGAACTAGCTATGGCGGTACAATGGGGGATGTCACAGGTTGTTCGGTTTATAGAGGTTCCACTGTATTATTCGGTTTATAGAGGTTTCACTGTATTATTCGGTTTATAGAGGTTTCACTGTATTATTCGGTGTATAGAGGTTCCACTGTATTATTTATAAGTGTTGTTATTCTGTGAGACCATGCAGATGTTGCTCTAGTTAAGTACAGGATGCGAAAGTGATAATTTCACCGCGATCTCACCCGAATTTCTACTTTCATAAATGATTAATAAGGTGAGGGCCGGAAACGTGGCGTTAATATGAATTCCGAATAGATACGATTATCACTTTGATCGCCATTAGATGGACACAGGTCGGTCACTTATCATTGTCATGAGAAAAGCTGCGCTGTTTTGCGTATATTGCCATGGTAGCGTGTGTGATTGTAGGGAATAGGATTTGCGTGCTTCCTTCAGAAATCACAGACATATAACAACGGAACCTCTCTAAGCCGGACACCATGGGAGGTCCCCAGGGTGTCCGGCTTAAAGAGATTCCACCGTTATTCAGGTATATGCATACCGCAATTCATTCATGTGATTTGCAATCATAAACACACTTTAAAATCAGAAATAAATACAGTAACAGCCATTAAAATGAAACAAATTTAATGTTCAGGGTGTCCGGTTTAGAGATCTATCATGAAAAATAATTACAATATCGTCGAAAGGTGAAGAAATTTAAATGCAGAAAATATCGTCACATTTTGAAGTCATTTATAGATAAGATGATAGTTTCTGTAAACATTTTCGTTAAAAAATGCACATCTTATGAAGTGCAAACTCACATGGCTTGTTTCATATGTGGCTGTGACTCGGGAAAAAGGGGCTTATGGGTTTTGCGATCAGCGCAGATCCAGATCAGCCTGTGCATCCGCACAGTCTTATCAGGAATTGCGCTCTTCGCCATTCCATCAATGAAACGTCTGTTATGCTTCTAACAAGCAATACAGATCATTATCAGGCTACAGGAGTGCGCTATTTGATCAGGAGCTACACTGGCCATACATCTCATAAGCCACATATAAGTTACACTATCCAACGTTAATTGCATCCACAAAATTCGTCTCGTTCGGCTCTCGTAAACACATTTTCGGCACGGGTCACGCCCGGGAGATACTTGGGGCATTTGCATGCGTGAGGAGCACAGCTGTAATCCCATTTTCCGGTAAGTGCACAATTTCGTGCGTGCTTACAATATTTACCCCTTGTATGGTTGATTATGGGCTCAATCGCCGTCGATTTCCTCCTGTTACCATGCCAACCGTGGCGGCAGGTGTTAATTCGGTATCTACTGAGACATACAGGCGCGAGGGACACCGAATATAACGACGTAGCATACTTTACGGCAGGTGTCGCATACGTTTTCAATGGTAATCAAATACCGTTACTAAGTACTCGTACCACGTTGATAAGAGAAGTATCACAGAGTTATGAAAATGTACATAATTTCTGTCCTCGCGCGTGCCTGCGGCGCGACTTCAAAGAGGTTATATCATAACTTTTGACAGGTAAGGCCCGGTGCATGGTTTGAAGTGTTATATTTCGATATTTACCAAACCTATTGACATAACTGATAAATGGCACGCGACTAAGCTCCGCCCCCAGCTGCGCAATCAAACGAGTGTCCCATCTGTTCATGAAATTTTAATCATAATTCGGTACTCAAAATTGTCGGTACTTTTGTACATGTTATCTTTGATGTGGTGCCGATTCGGCTCATGTGACCTCATTTTACCTGTTTAATAAACGGTTCATGTTCTCGCCTCTCGGCGCCTGCGCGTTCCTGGCGGTCACGTGACGGGAGTTTAACAGTAAAGTGTGACATGCTTTTGTCTCAGCTGTCGGTGGAGGATATCATCTAACCGTTAGTCGTGTACTACCATCTGTCGTTACATTCAGCATTTTTGGGGAATATTTAAAACCTGCCCACCCGTGTAGAGGCTCCACATCCGGCCCTTTCATGAGACAATTTGTAACGAACTCCAGCTGCCAGGGCTGTATAGTGCTTATATACATTTTCCGATCAGATTCTGTAAATTCGTACGATAAATCGCGCAGTGGCGATCAGTGTAGACCCTGAATTGATCACGCAGTAGTCATAGGTCCCATTTATCGGGTTGCAACCGCACTTGTGGCTGTGACTGGAGAAATGGGGCTTATGGGATTTATGACCAGTGTCGCTCCTGATAAATTGCACACTTCTGTAGCCTGATAACGATCCATATTGCTATATTGTGACGGTGTTTCATTGGTGGAATAGCGAACAGTGCAGATCTTAATCAGACTGTGCGGATGCATAGGCTGATCTGGATCTACACTGGTCGCAAATCTCATGAGCCCAATTTTTCCAGTCACAGCCACAAATTAGCTGCGCATGCGTATTCGAACAGTGTAGTACCTGATCATAATGCTATAATGTATACAATACTCATCCTGGTATTTACCAGTAGTTCTGAGGTTTAGTACAGCCCAGCTAGGGTTTAGTACAGCCCAGCTAGTACAGGTAGGGTTCAGTACAGCCCAATGTCTAGAAAGAGGAAACATATAAAAATTACAATTTTCGAGAATTTTTTTTTTTATCGCCAATTAGCTACTCGATTCTATACACATGCCACGTTCGTGCTTGTCGCGTGGAACGTCACAGTTGTATATCAATTCATCACGTGACCAGAACTGTACTTTGTAAGTGCATGTTAAATAAATACAATACAAATTTATAAACATGAAAAGTACAGATATCTAACACTCGTCAATACATTATATCATTTATTCAAAACCTGTTGACAGCATTTCTCATTTCCACGAAACAAACTACGCATGATGTTGTAGAACACGTGTTCGTGTATATGCGAGCCGCCATGACGAATAGGCCCAATTGTTATTGATACCAGTGTTGGTCCACATCTCTCTATTCGTGAAGTTTGATTAGGGTGTACACTGTTCGTGACGCTGTCAGTGGTGTTTCAATCGACGTTTTTGTTGATAAATATAACGGTATATGTGACTGTTACTGGAGACACAGGGTGTATGTGACTTGTGACCAGTGTAGTGTGGCTCCTGATCAAATACAATACTCCTGTAGCTGTATAGCGGTCTATGTTGTTCATTGGTGGAATAGCGAACAGTGTAGATCCAGATCAGCCTGTGCGGATGCACAGGCTGATCTGGATCTACACTGGTCGCAAAATCCATAAGCTCCATTTCTCCACTCACAGTCAGCAAATGTTATAAGCACATTTCTCGTACTATCCGAGTCACAAACGTATGTGCTTTTTATAGTATCCAGTCACAGCCATATATTAGTAGCCATCAGAAGACATGGGTGTGCTATTTGATCAGGGGTTACACTGGACAAAACGTGAGCACGACCAATTTCGTCATGACACGTGCCAGATAATGATATCATGATATTGCACTAGTTTGTCAATAGATGTTGATGCTATATTCTGTTCACTTCATTGATCTACCTGTCGTTCAGAAAACCCGGGTTGTAATTGGTACTTGAACTCGTGTACATGTAGATTGATCGGCCGATACTGAGTACAGTGCTTGCGGTATCAACATTTGCACTGTTCACGCCATCTTTCAAACAGACACGCAACTAACTGTTCAGAACACTCAGATATTTTATGATTGGCGTAAATATATTGTATCATACGTTCGACATTTCATTTTCCGTTCTTTCTCAAACGCCACAAGAGATGAAACTGGCTGATAGCTTGAACACACATTGATGACCGACTCGGCAACTCCACGTGCCGTATAGTATACAGTAACGAGGCAGTGTTCACATTCATTTTATATATACATGTTCAAGTCATGTATATCTCATCACGGTTAGGAAGCAATTATGTTTAAATCACATGATGATCATGGGTCACACGGGGCCTTAAACTAGTTTGCAGTTTCTACCGATACGTTCGTAGTGTCAACGGCATAGCCTATCATTATATCAAGCGAAACTAATGCGTAATTTGCGTAGGAAGTTCAATACTGTCATACGCAATGCATTGCACGTATTTGTCAATAATGTGCATCAGATACATGTTATCGCTTATTCTCGATGAATTTGACTAATTTCTTGCTCTACATATATCAACATTACGGAGCGCCGTAGGGACATATACTTCTTTTGTTGTATTAATTCGTTACCACGAAATAACAATTCGTTCCCTAAATTTAACAATTCGTTCCCACGAATTAACAATTCGTTGCCCTCATGAACAATTCGTTATTCACGAATACAATTCGTTCCCACGTAACGAATTGTTAATTCGTGGGAACGAATTGTTATATCGTGGGAACGAATTGTTAAATTGAGGGAACGAATTGTCATTTCGTGGGAACGAATTGTTAATTCTAGGGAACAAATTGTTATATCGTGGGAACGAATTGTCAATTCGACGGAACGAATTGTTAAATTGAGGGAACGAATTGTTAAATTGAGGGAACGAATTGTTATTTCGTGGGAACGAATTAATAACAAAAAGTAAATGTCCCCTGAGGGCTCCGTACAACATACAAGTGGCACTGCCTTACGAAAAAGTGCTTATGCTTTTTCATCAACATTGCAAAGTATACTTTAGTAGCAAAGTATACTTTGAGGGAGACATTTTCAATTTTATGATAAATTTATTAATTTTTATTATACTGAATTTATTACATTATCACAGCCAATTTGGCTGTGATAATGTAATAAATTCAGTATAATAATTCTGCATACTTTTAATCATGAAATATATGCATTTGTTAGTTCTATATGAAATAATGCATTTCAGGAAAAAATAATGATTACTCCCTCAAAGTATACTTTGCAATGTTGATGAAATAGGCTACTGGTCTGGGTCTGCAGTATTGGCCATTTCATATCAAAGCACTCGAAAGAGCGTGATGGCATGCGTGGTGCTACAAACCTCCAACCCCGTCGTGTTTTGCGTCTACGGAGCCCCGCAGGGGACATGGATTTTTTTTTACTAATTCGTTCCCACGAAAAAATAATTCGTTCCCTCAATTTAACAATTCGTTCCCTCGAATTAACAATTCGTTTCCACGAAATGACAATTCGTTCCCTCAATTTAACAATTTCATTCCCTCAGGGTGTCTGGTTTAGAGGGGTTCCAATATATTAATATGCATGTATAGCCACTTCTTTACGTCAATTTCGTGAAGACAAAATCCGATCTTAGCAATTTGTTTTACCCAACCCGAACTGATATATTAATATAAAATGCGGTTTAAGTTTACTGGGTGTATAGGGATTACGGCACTCTACATTTCCGGTACAAATTGAACGCGCTATAAAGTGGCCGTGTCTGAGGAAATGGGGCTTAAGCAATATATTGGGTCTGGTTGGGAGTGGCCATTATATATACTGATACTGCTAGAATAGTTATATAGTTTGATAAAGCTCTACACCGTCTGATAGACGATTAATGCTTCACTGAAGGAACGTCGATCACTCGTCATAAAGGCCACAAATCCACGACATAATTCGGGGTTCATTTCACTAAACTTCGTACGACTAAAATGTTCGTAAGTGCAAAATTATGGTAGTCTGTAAATTTCGCATTAACAACGCTTTCTTGTAAACAATTATTGGATTTACATTTATTGAACATAGGCTGCTTATGCAGCCTATGTTCAATAAATGCAAATCCATTAATTGAAATTTCCAGACGATCCTCAAGTTGCACTTACGAACATCTAATCGTACGAAGCTTAATGAAACGGTCCCTAATTGTCCAGGTTGCAGCATATATGGCATCCGTGTAGTCTGATCAGGGACTAGGCGGTTCACCATTCAGTCACACAGGCATACGTTATGCTATCAACAAAAGGATTTGACACTCGTGTAGCTGTGGAAGTGTGCAGACCAGGGGCCCGTTTCACTAAACTTTCCATACGGACCATTTTCCCAGCCGGAAATGACGTCGAAGGATGACGAAATTTTCATAGCAATTGCTATGAAACTTTCGCCAACTTTCGACGTGATTTACGGAAAACATCGTAAATGTTCTAAATATTTTTCATGACATATCGCACACATGATCTTAGGTACAAAATCACATGTCGTGTCTCATATGTGACAGTACAATCGTAAAGTCATTAGACACGAGCCATGTGCGATTTTTCATGAATTTTTTTTAACTTACCGTATTTTGCGTAAATGACGTCGAAAGTTAACGAACGTTCAGAACACATGCGGAAGAGCATTTGCTGTGAATATTTCGTCAACTTTTGAAGTGAATTTACAGAAAATATAAAAATAATTGTAAACAGTTTTCATGCAAAATCGGTAATTTTCTGACGTAAAAAATCACATGGGCTTGTCTCAATTATTTACATTTTACAGACATTTTTGTAACATGTTGCCAGCTGAAGAATAGTGACCTATAAACTGCAATTAGTAAATAAAAGTATATGCTATCATATATCTAAAGTGAACATAATCTAGGTTATCCATAATGCATTTGTCCTACAACCAGACTAGCGCGCCGTTTGACAAGCGGATACTCGGCTTTTAAAGGTATACTGTAAACATATGTGGTTGCGACTGCAGGAATGGGGCTTATGGTTGTTGCGACGGCCAGTGTAGATCCAGATCAGCATGCGCACTGTCTGATCAGGGTGTCCGGTTTAGAGATGTTCCACTGTAAATCAGACATATGACTATGCCAAGGTAAGCAGCTGTGCTTTGCGAACTTGAACAACCATTATCATCATAAATATACACCACATGCAAATACTGCCTATGCGTCCGGTTTAGAGAGGTTATATTTTATTGTTATGGTAAGGTTAATTGTTTTGGTTCTTGTTCCCAATTGTACATATTTTGGTGTTTATGCTCTCCTATGTGGAGGAAATAAAGATATTATTGTATGACCAGGAGCTACACTTGTCACAAATCCCATAAGCCCCATTTCTCCAGTCACCGCCACATATGAAAATTATTTTACGCTTCAGTTGTGACTGAGTGCTCGGCAAATGGCGACTATTCACAATCGAGATAAGCGGGTTCACGCGCGTGCCATCATCTGCCGTGTGACGTCCTTCATTAAACTCCCAGTATTTGCATTTTGATATGAACCAATGGATTTGTATTATACAGTGCAAATGCGATGAAACGGCGTCAAATGTCGGGGCATTTACTAATGTAATTTCGCCTTGAAAAAAAGTTCGAAGAGCATAATTGTGCGGCAACACCTCAATATTTACATTGGCAAAAACAATATTGATTACTCGCCGTATTTATTTTTATTAATACATTATACAATTGTGTCCCTGATGCCCTTGAGACAACATAACTTTCCTGCACTTCTGGTAATTTGATATGTTTCTGATATTATGGTTTCTTTGCTAAATGTTTTGAGATATTGCCACGATATTTATGCAGACAATCATTTAAAGTTCCGTTTGCCACGATATTTACGGTAACAATCATGTAAAGTTTCGAAATAAATATTTGCAAACATCGTGTCGTTGTAATAATGTGGGTTATTCCGTGAACCTGGTAATATTCAAGATAAACGTGGCAGTGAGAAATGGCGCTTATGATATTTGTGACTGACTAAATACCGATCTTGCGTCACTCTCATCCAGCCGGAAAATGAGCTATACTGTTTCACTGAATGAATGACGGCCAGTGTAGACCCAAATCAGACTGCGCGACTGCGCAGTCTGATCTGGGTGTACACTGGTCTCATACGCGATAAGCCCCATGTATCCAGTGACAACCACAAATGGCGTTGTTTGTAAACGCGCCCATGGACAACCTGGTATTGACCGGGCAGGTGTGCTTGATTGGGGAATGCATGCATTAGCCGACTAAGTTACCGGCTAAGTCATCAACTATTTCGGCCCGGCAAAAAGTCAATTTATATTCCATAAAGGCAAGGTTAGGCCTAGACCACTGACCGCAGATACACGTTTCCTGAGGTCAAGAAGGCGAAATGCTGACCGTTGCCCGTATTTGGATATTCGGTTCATTCAAATACACAATAACCATTCAATATTTTAAAGATTTCATAGAGATATGCAAAACTAGTGTCCACCTTTTGACCACTGAGATTTATATATTGACTTACAATGCTAAATGTTGTGTCAAATCTGTTTTATGGCCTCAAGAAAGGAGGCCATTCCCGCCCTTAGACACTATAGCACTTGTATCATAAATGGACGATCTCATCCAAAGTGAAAATAAACAGTGAGAGTTTAACATCCCAATAACAGATCTGGGGCCCGTTTCACTAAACCGCGTACGACTAAAATGTTCGTAAGTGCAAATTTAGGATCGTCTGGAAATGTTAATTGATGGATTTTCATTTATTGAGCATAGGCTGCATATGCAGCATATGCTCAATAACTGTAAATCCAATAATTGTTTACAAGAAAAAACAATTAATGTGAAATTTACAGACTATCATAATTTTGCACTTACGAACATTTTAGTCGTACGAAGTTAACTGGAACGGCCCCAGGGACCATTTAGATAACCATCGTACGATAAAAATGTTCGTACGAAGATTTCTATGAATTTTCTTCTCACATTAACGTGTTTCTCTAATACTACCATTTTGTACCTTCCATTGAATGCAGCACATCCACGAACGATTTTTCAAAATCGGCTGTCAGAACAAATGTTATGGTAGATTTCAATTTCGCACGAAGTTTAGTGAAACGGGCCCCAGGTCATATTGTGATGGGACATGGGTTTTAACCCTTTCACCCCTAAGTAACTGATTGGGCTGCGATATGTTCGTTTTGCAACCAATCCAATCATCGCAAAATGATTTTCAGACTATTCCATTTATAAAAAGGGGGTATTTGTTTTTCTCAAAAATATGAAAATTACTTTCAAACAGTGCAGATCCTGATGAGACGGCTCGTTACGAGCCGGCTCATCTGGATCTGCACTGTTTGCATAAACCGATATAGCGGACTTTCGGGTTCAAAGGGTTAATTATAATGAAATCACTAGGAAATAATTTGCCACGTCCAGAGACATAAACACTATACATTGAAATCTCTCTAAACCGGACACCCTGGGAGGTCCCCAGGGTGTCCGGTTTAGAGAGGTTTCACTGTAAATCAGGCATATGACCATTCTAAGACACGTATGTGTACTATGCGATCATGAACAGACAATATGATCAGAAATAAAAATATCACAGATGTTTTATTGAAGTGCGGTTTAGAGAGATTCCTCTGTACTCATCTTAACGTAAATCCTAGGTCACGTCTAAGGCGGGGATTGGAACCACAACCTTCGGAATTACAGCCCAATGCTCTACACACTACACTATCACGCCATCCTCGACATGATCCACACCCTTCGCAAGTATTTTAGTCGGACAGTAAATTGCGTTATAGCTAACCATGGCGTCGTGTCACTAAACTTCGTATGACTAAAATGTTCCTGAGTGTAAACTTTTGATAGTCTGTAAATATCACATTAACAATGTTTTCTTGTAAACAATTAATGGATTTACATTTATTGAGCATAGGCTGCATATGCAGCCTATGCTCAATAAATGTAAATCCATCAATTGAAATTTCCAGACGATCCTAAGTTTGCACTTACGAACATCTTAGTCGTACGAAGTTTAGTGAAACGGGCCCCATACACCACCGCCTGCGCTAATCTTGCCAACATTTGTCTTTTTCTTATCAGGCTATACATGAGTGTGCTTTTTGATCCGGGGAGCAACCCAGGTGCCAAATCCCATATGCCCCATTTCTCCAGTCGCAGCCACATACGAGACCCGCCATTAGATTTTTGATTCTGCGTCATTTCATGAAATACGTTTACAAAACTTACAATATTTCCGTAAATAAAGTCAAAAGTTGACACACTTTTCACAGTACTCTAAAATTGTTGTCAACTTTCGACGCCATTTACCGAAAACATGGTAACTTTTGTAAACGTATTTAATTTTATCCCGTCAACACAGTGCGTATGTGCTGTGAAACACGATGCCGTGAAACATTTTTGATATCCTGTCACCTGTCAATACGACCTAATCACTGCGTATGAATATATGCGGTGGCTGGGATTATCTTTTTGCATTTTAAAGCCATTAGTAGGTGTTGACGGGATAAATAGAATAGTAGGTTAGTGCCGTGAATGGGAAAAATATCTGGCGCGGCTCGGAAACGGGATGTGCTCGGCAGGGCCTCGCCCATCCCGTTTCCTAAGCCTTGTCAGATAATTTTTCCCATTCACGGCACTAACCTACTATTCTCTATAAATTACGCAGATGTCCGAAGGTACAAAATCACATGGCGTGTCTCATATAAACATATATGGGCGTCAGCGAATAGATTTTTCATTATTTAAGGGAAGGAATTGGCTCAAGGACCTTCCAAACCCGACCATTTCAGCCCAAAAGGTGACTATTGGCCCATTTGTTTCCGAATTTACTAATATCTGCCATACAGTCGAAATATGTGCATTAAATGAAGGAGGCAATGAGGCGGTTAATTTAACCTAGCTAGCTTATTCTCCTGTCGCACGAAGCCGGTATGTCAGACCGTGCAAAGGACTGAGTGTGAGTGCATGTGATATATGGAGACTCAGCCGCAACAGTGTTATCCTATGTTATCCTATATGATGATGATAGTTGAGGGTTGGGAATATCAGGCAGGGAATGATCGATATTGGGTTATGCAAAGTATGATGTAATTAAATATTTCATCATGTGCATGTTATTTTAACACGGGAAGGAAGAATATTTGCGTGACAAGAGCCATTAGATGTAACTGCACCCACAGTCGACGTGAATCAGCCAATCAGCCACCTGGACCCCTGTTTCAAAAGGGCCAATTATACTGAGACAATTGCGTTTGATATTATGCAATAATCGGCTTTGAGTCACATTACGTTGCATTACTTGTGTCATGTCGTTCGCCCCAATTCTCGCAATATCTCTAGAGACATCACAAGCGGTATTTCTCTCCAATTAATCTTGATATACGAGACGATTGTGCCACGGAGGTCGTGACCTTATTACGAAACAGATATCGGACGCTTGTGATTGGAAATATAAACCAGTTTTCCAGACAATGGCGAATTTTGCAGTTTTCCAGGACAAATTCCAGTTGCAAACTCATTTCTGTGCAATTCACATGAACTTCATAGGTCCACATTAAACACCCATTGAACGTGCATGGGCGCCGGAACCTCTCCAAACCGGACACTATTTGGTTTGGAGATGTTCCGCTGTAAATTCGAAAGTGAACACTTCATGACACATTCTAGTGTTTGCAATCATGAAAAGTCATTTTAATCAGAGATACATAAATGCGAAATACATCTAAGGTAAACATCAATATTTTCCAGAGTGTCCGGTTTAGTGGGTTTCTACTGTATCCCTATAGAACTCCTTGTATGGTTTCTTGTTCTCCATTCGTGTTCTCTGTATCACTGGAGCTGGCATTATTATACTGAAATTGCTGTGATAATGTAATAAATTCAGTATAATTTGTTGTGTAGTTCAACATTAGAATCTGATGAGGATTGGAGCCGTGGTTATACAACAATCCAAGTATGTACTGCAATTTCATACTCGAAATCAAGCAGTTTGATAGGCCAATGTTGTGTAAATCAAGAAGTTTGGTTGGCCGAGGCTGAGTCAGCCTCGTCCAACCAAACTTCTTGTTTTATAATACCGTGGAATGAGTACCAGCCTCGTCCAACCAAACTTCTTGTTTTATAATACAGTGGAAACTCTCTAAACTGGACACCAGGTGATAATGTCTGTTCATGATCGCAAGCACACAGCTATGGCTCAGAATGATCGAATGTCTGACTTAAGGTGAAACCTCTCTCAGCCGGATACCCTGGGAAACTCCCAGGATGTCCGGTTTAGAGAGGTTTCACTGTATAATACCGTTATAATCGTGTCATTGTGTCACGTGACCAACTTGCTCCTCGGCTTGATCAATGATTGGTTTATGGTTGTTGGTACAACTGAGTACATCAGACGAGCAATGCGGGGTCGTAACTAGTTATATCCCGTTGAATTTATTTATAGAAATTGTGCAGTTTTGAGAGTAGATTGCCAGAGTTACGGGCGGTATGGGAGTAGATTGTAAGAGCTACTGTTCGCATCTACCCTGGTAGTAATCCGAATGTTCCGTATGTAATTTTCTGTATGTAACGCAGACAGAAAGTTCTGGTTACGCTGGAAGTTGCACTCATGGCCTCTGTGTTGTACCAAGAGCGGTTTTCAATTTTATTTTACGTTTCCTCGCGCTCGTATGTTTAATGGGAGATCTTATCGGACCAGGAATCACTTTTCTTCATTTCCTGTGCTCTGTGGCGCGTGCAAAAACAACGGTCCGCCTCTCGCGAATTGAAAACACATGCCGGGGATTTAAACTTGTGTCAACACAGACTTTACGACTGCGAGCGCCTGGATGAACGATGTAAGCGTCTACGTGAATGTTACCATGATGGCCTGATGGATGTGCCAAATGCAAAAACATCAATTGCCAGAAACCGTCATGAATGATTCTCAGATGTCGTTCAGGCACACTTGATTGCCACTTGAAAAATAAATCCATTCCGCAAATGTGTATAACGTCTCGGCACATTCATGTCTCGTTTCCAACAATTATTGCAAAGTGAACTGGGATTAGTAGCTTTGATGTGCATTAAAAAGTTAGTGTCCCGTTTTTGGGCGCCATTTTACGCCTTTAGAGAAATTGTTTTTGTTAAGCGTGTAAGTGTTTATTTTGCAAAATGTACCTTCACACTGTATTAAAACCGTGTTTGTATGGTGGGTAATTGGTTACTTTACATTCAATGCAGAATTGTTGTTGTTGTTTTTGTTATGTTCATCTGTGAAGGCGTCCATAAAAACCCATATTAAAACAGCAACTTTGATACATAAATTTAGGAATTTATATTTTGAATTATGTCCAGGGATTCCGCTGGCGATAGCCACTTTCGCAATTGGTGGTAAAAACAATTGGCGATAAAAAATTACAATTTTAGAAAATTGTAATTTTTTATCGCCAATTGTTTATTTTTATCCTATTGGTTATTCCTTTTTTTTCCCCAGCGGAATCCTTGTATGTCACATAATCACATTAACATCATTATTTAATAGCTTTGTGTTATAAATATATGTTTATTTGTCCTAATGTTACTTTCTAAATAAACTAATCCATATACCAGTACGGGAGTAGATTGCAAGATTTCCTGTACACAACTACTACCAGCGTAGTTGTGCCTAATCCTTCCAACCATAATCAAGGTGCATGATCACGTGGTTACAACAACAACAACAACAATGGCTGAACGTGTTGAAAGCTCGTCCACAAGCAAGTATTATTTGATATTTTCCTTAATAAGCAACGTATTTTGATGAAATATGGCGCAGCAAACGCGTCTTCATAAGCTGCATTTGGTGGTCCCGGGATTAAAGCACATACTTATGTCGGTTTTGCTAGACACGGAAATCGATTATTCGCAACAACGACAGAAGTTTGGGCCAAAGTACAGAGACCACAAAATGCAGCTTAACAAGACGCGTTTGATGCGCCATATGTCATCAAAATCATTTGCATAATAAGGACACAATAAAATAATACGTACTTTGAATCTGAGGGATTCTGGAAGTTTCAGTACTTGTTGTTGTTGTAACCACGTGATCATACACCTTGATAATGACATGGTCCAGACGGATCGCTATAACGACAGTGTATCTTATTGAATCCTACTGAAACAACATACTTATACAATTGATTATGCCACGTGAACGTATATCGTGGCATCCTGTCTACGTGCAACGATATAACGGAGGCACACCTTATTGAGTTATTGCTAAGATAGACGAAAAAAGTGAATTGGGTCACCAGGTGACGCAAGGTTTCATGTTTACGGAAGCCCATTAGGGTCACTTCACTATTTTTTATTTCCATTTATTCAATATCTTTTCTTGAATAAAATTCAAGAAAAGATCTCGAAAATTCAAAGAAGTATCTTGAAAATTCAAGAAAAGATCTCGAAAATTCAAGAAAAGAATTTGAAAATTCAAGAAAATATCTTGAAACATCCTTTATTTGAAACGATCTTGAAAATTCAAGAAAAGGTCTTGAAAATTCGAGAAAAGAACTCGAAAATTCAAGAAAAGATCTTGAAAAGTCGAGAAAAGAACTTGAACATTCAAGAAAATATCTCGAAATTTCAAGAAAATATCTTGAAAATTCAAAAAAAGATCTCGAAAATTCAAGAAAAGAACTTGAACAAATGGAAATTAAAAAAAAGGTGAAGTGGTCCTAATGGGCTTCCGTACATGTTTCCCTGTAGTAACACAAATTCTCGATAAACCGTTAAATATGAGGCTCTGCAACTGTGCAACTAACTTAGCATTGAGTTATCGTTAAGATAGACGGAAAATGTGAATTGGGTCAACAGATGACACAAGGCTTCGTGTTTCCCTGCAGTATTAATACAGGCAAATTCTCGGTAAAAACCGTTAAATATGAGGCCTTTCAACTGTGCAAACTTACTGAGCATTGGGTTATTGCTAAGGTAGACGGAAAATATAAATTGGGTCACTAGGTGACACAATGTTTCAGGTTTCTCTGCAATAACACAGACATATTCTCAAATGAGGCCCTGCACGTATGTAAACTTGCAACGGACCGCTAGCGGTGAAAAGCTACCGTAGTGCAGTATTATTATTTGAGGATCCTGAGCATTACGTGTGTGCAAACACTCAGAGATCAAAATTGTAATTTAGCCGCATAAATAATATTTGATTCAGAGAACGGCGATCAGCATAGCCCCTGATCAGACTGCGCAATGCAAATGCGCAGTCTGATCAGGGGCTATGCTGATCGCATACGTCATAGACAACCTGTCTCAGCCGGGACTTATCAAATGTGTACAGAAAAAGAATGTCCTATAGCTAACACGCCGATTATGATACATATATTATTCTTATTCGCAATATGATATTTAGTTATAGAAGTGTATGAGTGGAGTAACTGCTCTGATGTACCATGTTCTTGGTTGGAATCCTTCACATGTGAAATATGTAGCATGTCACTGAGTTACAGTTGTGTTCGGTTTTACTCGCAATCCCAAACCCGAGGCTCAGAATTACGTTTAATTTAAACATACATGTAGTTAAGGACTGGCTTTATATAACACGAACATTTGTTTCGAAGACATTATCTTCGTAAATGTGATGGTATATCTGTGTAAAGTGTATCTGACCCTGTTCTTCTTAGCGTGTACTATACTGTGCATTGAGTTGCCATCTGAGCCATCTTAGCATGACATGGACGAGCTATCGGTCAATCAGATACATTTTATACATATATTCAATCACATTTACGAAGCTATTGAATTTGAACAAATGATGGTGTTCTATGAAGTCAGTCCTTAATGGGCTTGAGCTACACGTTCTGACAACATTATTTACAGCCCTGTAGAACCCTATAATGTCCACTCTCCCCTAGTGTAACCCCGGTTACACTAGGGGAGGGTGGACAGTAGGTGTTTCTACGCAGCTCTTACCCTTGTGATGTGCGTATTCTTCCGATCATGGCCTCAGACAGCATTGTAAATATTGAAACTGAGAGTCTGGTAATATGTAACACTAGTATACTATAAATGATGATACATTTGCAACGTATGGCGACATGGAACACAACAAAGAAACGATCAATACATTCGTTTGGAAATCAGGTGACACATGCGCGAGTTAATGTAGTGTTCTGAGTTGATGGAAGCTCACTAAAAGGTCTTGGACAGACAGAGACTTTAACCCTTTCAACCCTAAGAAACTGGAATGGACTGTGATATGCTAATGTTCCGACCAATCCAATGGTCACAAAATGATTTTTAGATTCGTCCATTTATGAAAAGGGGGTGTTTTTGTTCTCAAAAATATTAAAATTACTTTCAAAAAGTGCAGATCCTGATGAGACGGCTCGTTACGAGCCGGCTCATCTGGATCTGCACTTTTTGCATAAACCGATATAGCGGGATTTCTGGTTCAAAGGGTTAACTATTATGACATCAAGTAAGTTTGTGTACCAAACACAAAAAGCAGCATCTGGATGTAAAAGCAGCAGGTGCCATACATTTAACCTGCTCTACGAACCTCAACAAATATATACCGAAATGATTTAAAAACGCAAGACGCAGGTATACCTGTTATTGAACATCCCTGTGTGATGATCCCATGAAACCGCATTGTTCCACGTGACTTTGAAATATCGATTCCTGGTGATGTGGATAGATGATGAATTAAAGTCACGACTCGTGAACTCAACATATTACTCGTGAACTTACCATGTTCGTGAACTCATCTCATCTTACTCACCAACTCGCCATCATACGTGCGCTGAGAGGAGCTCGGATACTGATAACATCCGAGTGGGGCTCTTGTAAACGGCACCGCGATGGCACCTAGAGTCTTCAAGGAGCCGTCTATGTTTACTTTAGCAGGAACCGTGACCTCATATATATATCGGAAACAGGCGCGTGTACACACGTTATGGCATTTGCGAACAGCGCAAACCCAGATCAGACTGCACGAACGTGCAGTCTGATCAGGGTTTGCGCAAATCGCCATCAGGTAGTTTGGCATTTGTTAATCAGCATTTGTATTCGGTAACTTGATAAAGTACGCGTTTATGTTGGAGAGTTGACTGCCCGTTCAGCGAATGCTCCTTCGTGCCACCCAATTATAGGTAGGCATGTATCATTGGATTTGTCAGGCTCATTCATTTAGCATTCTAGTTCGTAGGTAGCATTCTAAAACGTTCTAATAGAGTGGAATGCCCATGTTCTTCTTAGCGTGTATAATACTGTGTATTGATACTATTGAGATGCCATCTTAGCATGGGCAAGCTATCGGTCAGATGGCGTTCCATGAAGTCAGGCTTGAGATACCAGCTCTGCAACATTAGCTTCAGCCTGTAGAACCCCATACTGGCCACCCTCCCCCAGTGTAACCCCGGTAACACTAGGGGAAGCTGGACTGTATGGGGCCCTCTTCCTATTCGTGGGCGTGAAAAAATGTATACGTTTTCTAAATGAGATGTAAACACAAGTATCATCAACGGTGTAACGGATTAAGCACATACACTATCGCCTGCTTTTATTTTGCCATAGTTGAAAATTGTTTGCTTTCAAAATGCGTGCTATATCGTGCTTGAAACCTAGCATATTAATTGGCTGAGCCTGAGCTGTGCTACAGCTCAGGCTCAGCCAATCAAACTGCTTGATTGCGAGTTGAGATTGCCAATATAATGTTCAGAAACGTTGACGTCTTGATAAGATTTACGCAAGCGGTTGTGTATCGATGTCTTCCCACCCGGGGGTGAATAGGACATATTTGTACTATTGCATCTACATTTATTGAGCATAGGCTGCATATGCAGCCTATGCTCAATAAATGTAGATCCAATAGGTAAATTAGGCAGGAAGGAACTCTAAGATGTGTGGGAATTAGATATGAAAGAAACACATAATCCGGGTGTGTCAGTGATGATGTAAGAACCTGCTGCTTCCGTACTCGGGGAATTAGACAGAACTTTGATTCCAATATGTGGGAATTAGACATTGATATTATAATGTGTCTAAATCCCGAAAATGTACATCCACCACCCCATCCCAACCTCGATAAGGAAGAAATTAATAGCTGCATTCGTTCGAAATGTGATGCTTCGTGACGTTGGACAGATGGGCAGAGGCACACGCGCCGAACTTCACGGCACAGTGCTAAATCCACTTCACGGCACAGTTTTAAATCCACTTCATGGCACAGTGCTCAATCCACTCTCGGTTGTGTGGACGCCGACTCCCAAGTAATAGTCTTGTTTTTGTGTGGGTGTGTGTTTGAATCCCTTAGAAAGCAGGAAACAATAATTGCCGTCTGCTGTTGATTTAAATCTTGTATTCTTTCTCAATAAAAACATGATTTGGCAGCACTTAAGAATCATTTCCATTGTATTGGCAGTACTTCCATTGTAAAGTGCTGTCAAATCATGGAATTGATGCGAAAGATGGAAAATAAAAAAAAAACAGCAGACGACGACAAAAATTAATTCAGCATTATAAAGGTTAAAGCAATGAATGAGTATTGTTACACGTGTATTACAGATAAGCCCTTTGCTGACAGGTGCAGACATTCGTGTCCGATCAAATGTTGTACTCGTTTTATGTTCGCCGACTAGACTGAACGGCCATTGTAACACGCGTACAACACCAAATGCACGTTTTGTGGCATGTTTTACATATGTTAATGGCCTGTCAGGACATATACATTGGTTTGTGGTTACATTTTGTTTTGTCAGCATATAAATATACATATAGCCTATCTCAACTGAGCCAGTGCATGTCAAACTATATCACATCACAGCTGTCGTTTTGGCGGGAACGTGTTTTTTTTAAGTTCATTTTTGTTCTACACATTCATGTAGAAAGTTAACTGCGGCTGTGACTGAAGAAATGGGGCTTACCAGTTTTGCGACCAGTGTGGACCCGGATCAGCCGATGAATCCGCACAAGACATTTAGTGTGATTTGCGATAAGAAACGTATAGGATCACGTGATATGAAATAGTGGAATCAGTACACAACCGCCTGTGTTAATCTTGCCCAGATTACCAACGTTTCCGAACATCTATTGGCAGTGCCAACTAGCAGTCAAGCGAATTGATTGTCTGAGTCTGAGCTGTAACACAGCTCAGGCTCAGCCAATCAAGCTGCTTTACTTCAAGCACAACATTCAAGCGTTTTTAAATAAAGATTTATAAATGTTGGCAATGTTAGAGCAAGCCGCGGACGTGTATCAAAACTAAGCACATAGAGGTTTTCTAAATGTCCGCTTGTATAGACAGTCCTACTTGATTTGAGACGGCATATACAGTGAAACCTCTCTAAACCGGACACCCTGGGAGGTCCCCAGGGTGTCCGCTTTAGAGAGGTTCCACTGTAAATAGCATATATACAGTGGAACCTCTCTAAAACGGACACCCTGGGAGGGTGTCCGGTTTAGAGATGTTCCACTGTAAATCAGACATATTACTATGCCAAGGTATGCGGCTGTGCTGTGCGAACTTGAACAGGCATTATCATCATGAATATACATACACCAATGAACCCATAAAATTAAAGATACACAGGCTGCCTGCGTGTCCGGTTAAGAGAGGTTCTACTGTATCTTGTATATTAGAACAAGCACTTCCACAAACCGCAAATTCTTGGGATAGACATATAGATTCCAATCTGGAATGAAATCTCATCAATCCAGGAAATATCCTGCGGTCATTATTGACCAATATATTAATTACGGCAATAAACCCGGCCGCAGTAAATGATGTCCTCATCCAATTTGTCGGTCAGTTATCCTTGTAGACGTCCGGTCGAAGTTTTCGACAGTTCAACGGTCAGCGTTTTTGTATCGATAGTCAGTTGACCGTTTAAGTATACACACACTAAGTTTACACGGACATTAGCCTTCGACTCAAGGAATGTATACAAGTAATGTGATTTTGTACCTAAGAATATGAGCGATTTTCCATGAGAAATATTTACAGAAACTGTAAATACAAGGTGTATGATCACGTGGTACTAACAACAACAACAAGTACCGATTCAAAGTACGTATTATTTTATAGTGTCCTTATTACGTAACGGATTTTAATGAAATATGGCGCATCAAACGCGTCTTGTTAAACTGCATTTGGTGGTCTCTGTATTTTCGCCCAAACTTATGTCGTTTTAGCGAGGAATCGATTTCCGTGTCTCCGACACAGAAATTGATTCTTCGCAAAAACGACAAACTCCATAGACCACCAAATGCAGCTCATGAAGACGCGTTTGCTGCGCCATATTTCATCAATATCCGTTGCATATTAAGGAAACTATCAAATAATACTTACTTTGGAGTGGGCGACGTTGTTGTTGTTGTAACCACGTGATCATGCACCTTGAAATAATTTTCTTGAAAAATCGCAAAATCATATCGCTTGTCTCACATGAGAACATGGTTTGTTGTGGTGGTTGTGGTCGTGTAGCAAAATAGTAACATTATTTATGCCCAGAAATAAATGTATTTTCATCATTCTACAGTGGTACCTTTCGAAAACGGACACCCTGGGAATTATCCCCGGATGTCCGCTTTAGAAATATTATTTTTTTCGAAAATTGTTTGTTATCGCCAAATAATTCCAGCACAAAACTATTTACACAATTCCCTAACATTTGATTGGTCCGTTGCAAGTCTCCGTCCAAAATTTATATCCCAGTAAACTCCATGCCAAACTACTTTCCGTAACCGTCAGGCGCAGTTAAAATAATTCTTAAGAAAACGGAAAATAAACACATTTTCTTGATGAATTTATTTCAAATGCTGGAATTATAAGGAATGAATGGCCTTTTTGTTGAATTTATGGGGGATATAAACGTGGAAAAGTCGCGGGAATACTGGACGAGGCCTTCCGGCCTTCGTCCAGTATTCCTGCGACTTTTCCAATTGTATACCCCGATAAATTCCACAAAAAGGCCATTCATTCCTATATTAAGTTTCCACTGTAATTCGGATACATGAGCACATGAGATGTGACTGCGTGTTTCGCAATCATTAACATTCATTACAATTAGAGATAACGTACAATAAACCCCGTCAAAATTAATTTTGAAAGATTCTACGAACAATCGTGTATGAGCTGTCCAAGGCATCGTTGCGTGCTTTGCAATCATGAAGTAACATTAACAGGGAAGTGTATGGCTGAGACGAACGGCGACTTATCATGCGTGACAACCAACACTCTGATACATTAACGTTGGAGATAGAGTACAATGGCTCCAGTCAAAATTAAGCAGATTATATACATAGTGCGTGTCCTTTTTAACGAGATTCTACTGTATTCTTTATTGCATATATGAAATACAGTGGGACCTCGCTAAACCGGACACAGAGAAAATGTGCGTGCCCTTAATTTTGATAGCTTTCATTGCCTTTTATCTCTGTAAAAGTAAAGTTATTATAGTATAATTCCAGCACAAAAATATTTACACAATTCCCTAACATTTGATTGGCCCGTAGCAAGTCTCTGTCCAAAATTTATATCCCAGTAAACTCCCACGCCGAACTACTTTCCGTAATCGTGAGGCGCAGTTAAAATAATTCTTAAGAAAACGGAAAATAAAATTTTTCTTGATAAATTTATTTCAAATGCTGGAATTATAAGGAATGAATGACCTTTTTGTGGAATTTATTGGGGATATAAACTTGGAAAAGTCGCGGGAATACTGGACGAGGCCTTAAAAAATTACAATTTTCGAAAATAAACAAAAAAAAAAATTTTTTTTTTTTCGAAAATTGTAATTTTTTATCGCTTCGTCCAGTATTCCCGCGACTTTTCCAAGTTTATACCCCGATAAATTCCACAAAAGGCCATTCATTCCTATAGTCAACCATATTGAAAGGGCCAGCCAGTTTTTACTTATGAGACACACGAACGTCTTAACATCAGTACTTCGCAATTACTATCATCAGGCAGGCATGTATATAATGTATGTTCGTGATCGCATAGCACGCATGCGTATCTTGAAATAGTCATCTGGCTGTTTTGCAGTTGCGAGCAGTAACTCTTGCAATATACACCCGTACCGTCCGTAATTCTGGCTACGGGACGGTACGGGAGTACATTGTAAGAGTTACAATTCGCAACTACCTTCTTTGTTAGTGGAACATCTCTAAAGCGGACACCCTGTGGACTTCCCAGGGAGGGTGTCCGTTTTAGAGAGGTTCGACTGTATATGTTCAGAATCTGCTGAGTATGTTTGACATTCGAGCGAGATTGGCTGCGGCTCAGTGGTAGAATACTGGGGCCCGTTTCACTAAAACTCTCACGACTAAACTGTTCGTAAGTGCAAAATTATGATAGTCTGTAAATTTCACATTAACAATGTTTTCTTGTAAACAATTATTGGATTTACATTTATTGAGCATAGACTGCATATGTAGCCTATGCTCAATAAATGTAAATCCACCAATTGACCTTTTCAGACGATCCTAAATTTGCACGTACAAACATTTTAGTCGTACGAAGTTTAGTGAAACGGTCCCCAGGACTTCAATACTGAAGGTTGTGAGTTCAAAACCTACACTAGGGCGTGGAAAATACTTTCATAGTATTTCCATCCCGCTGGTCTGTCGAATGAGACGTTACACTATGGTCCCGTCTCTATCTGACCTTAGCTGTTGCTGGAACGTTAGGACGGGTTTGCTGCCTAGGTTTTGGAACACCCGATTACAAATCCAGAGGTTGTGGGACGTTAAACCCATTCACTTTCGCTTTTCTAGACCCCATTGATTTCCTTTCATTTGACACTCGGGCAGAACTCCTTGTCGGGTGAGCGGGTGACAACGACACCAGCAGGGCTGTACAATCAATACCGCCCGCTGAGGTGCGATACCATCAATAACGTAACGTGGCAGTTTTGAGTTCGCATCATGTATTATTAAACTTAACAACAGCGCACAGCTCACTAATTTATTCAGGAAAATGAAATGCCCATTCAAAAGACGAGCCATTCTTGTTCTGTGTGGTTTTATTCGTCGTAAGAGGTCTGTTTTCCGTGTTTGACATATCGGGTGTGTTTTTGTGTGTGTTGTTTTTAACATTTATATTTTTATTATATAATGTTTATTCAATTTATCCGATTTTCTTGCGTATAGATATTATAGATATTATAGTAGAACCTCTCTAAACCGGACGCCCAGTGTGTCGGTTTAGGGACGTTCCACTGTAAATGTGAGTAATGACCACCCAGGTAAACATGTTTATGCATTGCGAACATATATTACCATCGGAGATAAGTGACAAAGAAATCCACAAAGATTACCAACACAGCTATTTACAGGGTGTCCTGTGTAGATTTACAGTACAACCTCACTATACCGGACACCCTGGGGGCCCCAGGGTGTCCGGTATAGTTAGGTTGCACTGTAAACCAGGTTTTACTATTTTATTTTCGTTTGAGCTTTTCAATGTGTTCAATCAATCAATTCATGTATGTTACATACGCAACCATAAATATCGGACAGTGACTGTTCTATGCAATCCCTGACCAGTGTAGACCTGATCAGGACCTGCACTGTTCGTCAATGAAACACCGGCATTCTCCTAACAACGAATATAGATTTTTACCAGGCCAAAATCCCAAAAGCCCCATTTCTCCAGTCACAGCCACAAATACTGTTTACTAACAGTGTAGTTTCACATGGGCCGACTCCAGCAGAAAAACATATAACAGGTCTCAATTTCGGTTACATTCGCCATGAAACCATGTTATACTTGTGTAATATTCGTTATATCAGTCAAATCAACTTCAAAAGTTAAAATTATGCAATTGTTACATGTACACTAACAAATGAATATAACTAAAAAAGCCGCCCTAACCTAGTTGTCTAGTATTAAGGGACTAAAATGTTCGTAAGTGCAAATTTAGGATCGTCTAGAAATTTAAATTGGTGTATTTACATGTATTGAGCATAGGCTGCAAGTGCAGCCTATGCTCAATAACTGTATACAAGAAAACATTGTTAATGTGAAATTTACAGACTATCATAATGTTGCACTTACGAACATTTTAAATTTAGTCGTACGAAGTTTAGTGAAACGGCCCCCACCCCCCGGTTTCGCGCCCTGATTCAGTTCAGCTAAACTAAAAAATAAATATGATTATGGTACTTGGAGCCCAGGAAATAACATATAAATGATGGTCTATAAAATATATATGTCCGAGGCCACTTGGATGGAAGATAATTTATGACGATGGTTCGTTGGCGGTTCAAACACACGACCAGTCTCGTAGTAAACGCGCGCCATCTGTCAACATGTGTACTCAAGTAATTGTGAAATGTACATGGCATGTATATAAATACATCGTCCGTCATGACCGCCCGACATGACACTGTACAATCCATGTTGCCACAGCAGAACACATTTCATGTCGAGAGTTTTCGACGTCACACAGCGTTCATTTCGCGTTTCCTCTAAAAAGTTGAATCGTTTTTCAAGCAGGTATTATTTGCCTGAGCGAGCCATCTGTCCCTGTTTTGCGCATTGGGCGAGATATTGTGAAAACCGACAACTTGAAGTTTGTGGGGTATGTACGGGTGTGATTGATTTCAGCATACATTTGAAGTTACTGTATACTCTGTTCACGTGTCACAATCACGTGTGTATATCCCTTACACTGTACATGTTGTCGTCTGCTGATTTTTTATCACTGCGTATGTCTTTTATTTTACTTTTTGTCAACAAATACATATTTTGCCAGAACATGCGAATCGTCTGCAGACGATTCGCATGTTCTGCCAAAACATGTTTTGTGGATAAATAAAAAAATAAAATTGCAGCAGACGACCAGTTAAATTTCCAGCCTTTTACATGTACACGAGATCAGACGGTATGGAAGTGCCTACGTATTTGTTACGCGCCGCTTTCAAATGCAAGCAGGCGTCTTTTCGTAATTTAGTTGCCAATTTTGTGAATAAGGTCAGGCGGGTTTAGTATTCAGCCTCCGGGCAAACATTGATTATTCTAAGGATTTATGATTAAAGGGCTCAGGGTTTTATGAATGCCTCAGAAGGGAACGCTGATTTCGGAAATGGGGAATAATTGTGATAATTCAGAGGCGTGACATTATTATATTTAAGGGCCGTCTCGGGGAAAGCGTGTTTGTGATACCTTTTTTTTCATTAAAAAGATAATGATATTTTTTAAACATACTGTTAAAATCGTGGCGAATTGTAAGCCAGGGTGCGTCAATCGATAGGCTTATTTATCGAACCAGTTTACCACAGTAGCAACATTGACCTACAATGTATTTTTCGTGAATATATGTTTTGTTGCTATGCTACATGTAAACGTAGTGAATTTCATTACTGCTGTTTTATACACATTCTGCATTCTGTACAAAAACATGATATTGCAGAACTGGAACTTGGTATATGTACAATAGCTTTTTTTGTTCATTCTGCACCAGCATGTCCAATACTATTGTAATCCGAAGGCATATACTATGTCATTCTTCGGTAATTTCCATAATCCAGAACAGAACAGAAGATATCCTTTATTTCGGCATCAGTCTCAGACCACGCAGTGGTATATGAGGGCATACATGTATACATATAATAAATAGTATTTTCAACCATCCATAATTTTCCATATCCAAGATGGTAGTCAAAACCAATATGGTTCACCAATGTTTGTATCATTATTATAATAAGTATATATGTTATATAACAATGACTGACTTAATGAAGGCTATTTGAATTTGCTACCATTGTAGTGTTCGCCATTCAGTCAGTCAGTGAAGCATCTGTCAGTCTCATAACAAACATAGTCTAGCCTTATTAGACTGGGTGCAACAGCCAATCAGAAGCTACATCGACCACATATGCCATAGGCCCCATTTCTACAAATTACAAATATGAACAGCAAAATATATCAGCTTAGCGAAATACAGTAACAGTATATGATGGAATACATCATTAATGGAACTTTCGCTATATTGCCCAGCCTAACCCGAACTTTCTGTCTGTAACGCAGGGCGACTAACCCGAATGTTCTGTCTGTAACGCAGGGCTAACGCAGGACGACTAACCCGAATGTTATGTCTGTACCGCAGGGCGACTAACCCGAATTTTCTGTCTGTAACGCAGGGCGACTTACGCCTTGCGTTACAGACAGTAAATTCGGGTTATGCCCTGTCGTAAACGATGTAGTGCAGGATGAAAATATTATTTCACCAAACAGCCAAAATTCAAGTTAGTAAAATAAGAATCTAGGGTTACATGTCTCTGGAAAAACACCTGATTTCCGCTTGCCAGTACATGTGCAAATGTACATGTATTGTATATACACACTACCACCCATGATCATGTAAACAGTGCATGCTATCTATTTGCTGCCACTACTAGCAACATATCAATGATAATTGATCTGCATGTAGATACGTTTATTGGGTTCGCAGCAGGTCCGCAGAACATAAACGTATCTGGCGTGTAACACATGAGAGATAGCCAGACGGATACTGGGCATGTCGAATTATAGGTAAATGGTCAAACCACTGAACAGACGCTGGGGGAGATAACGTGTGATACCAGAGCTCGTATATGCTCTACAAATGTCTTTGATGATTAACTGGTGATCGATAAAAGGATTCACCGTGCAAACATATTATACATATACAGGGGAACCTCTCTAAACCGGATACCCTGGGAGGTCTTAAATGATATATTCTGAGCACGGTTTGGATATGTGGAGACTCGAAATCAGGCAGTTTTATGTGTCGAGGCTGAGCTGTGCTGTGCTCAGCATCGACACATCAAACTGCCTGATTTAGAGTATCCACATATCCAAACCGTGCTCAGAAGATATCATTTAAATAATACCTGACCGAGTTCCACACGACGTGCCTCTTTCCCCCTTACTGGCCTCATCCCCCACACTGGCCTCATAGTAGTCACATGACCCGCATCTCCCATGATACATCAGTCAGTGTGGCTAATTGGAAAGCTACTGATATATTAGCGATAGGAGAATATTAAAAAATAACCCAGTCGTTTATTAGAAACTTAATTTATTCAGAGACGCGATCGGAAAACGAATATGGAACCGACATTTGAAATGTGCCACGAACGTTAATGGTTGCTTTCAGAAGCACGCATCTCGGGATCTGCGACTAAGACATACATGCGACCAGTCACAGCCAACAAGCATCGCATTGAAATTTTGACCGATGTAGCTCCTGATCAACAGGCGAAAACCACACAGACTGATACAGATATAAAGGGTTTACTAAGAACGCGGATGCACATGCTGAGCTGTCTCTGCCATCGTCGTAAATTCAATAAACAAATATTGGCTGTGTCTGGTGCATATTCAAAAATAGCGATAGCTCTGAAATTGCCTGTCTTAAAACATCGGTGGACGATAATAGATAGACACGATCAACTTGTATGCGAATGTTAAATGTATAGAAAGCTGATGCAATATAGATGTGTTTACATCTTGCATACATCAGGTATATTAATACTTCTGGCTAATACGGTTGTATCGGCGTTCATCATCAGTGAGCCAGCGCCCTCTGTTTATTACACGACAGTAATTCTAGCACAAAAATATTTACACAATTCCCTAACATTTGATTGGTCCGTAGCAAGTCTCTGTCCAAAATTTATATCCAAGTAAACTCCCAAGCCGAACTACTTGAGGCGCAGTTAAAATAATTCTTAAGAAAACGGAAAATAAACACATTTTCTTGAAGAATTTATTTCAAATGCTGGAATTATAAGGAATGAATGGCCTTTTTGTTGAATTTATTTTTTGAATTTTTTTCGAAAATTGTATTTTTTTATCGCTTCGTCCAGTATTCCTGCGACTTTTCCAAGTTTATACCCCGATAAATTCCACAAAAAGGCCATTCAGTCCTATATTGAACACCCATGCTCACGTGAAATCCCATGCAGTAGTAATGCAGCGCGCATGTACTCAAATGATTGAAGTTCGTAGTAACTGTCAGTTATCACATCTTTTATGCATGTTCGAGTTTTGTTTCTGCATTTACACAGCACATGGGCAATGTATGGACATGAGGATGTGATGGCGCAGTTAGATCACGTTCGTCCGCATATACGATCGATAATGCACTCGTACATGCGGACGAACCGCGATCTAACTGTGGCTTGTGGAACCAGATCCAGTTGTATACCAGCTGACGTGTACAAGATAATATCAACTTGAAGACAGGTCACTTTGGATACAAGCTGGTTTCCATGATTTCCGACAATACCAATATGAAAATAGGTCATTTACGTACAGTCTGACTGGCTGGTCTATTCCAGTAGCAACGCTATAAACGTCAGGTATGGCTCCATTCCGGACCGGACCGCCCCATTAACGGACAGATCAAAGAATTGGGTTTAGATGGTACTGGCGATTAGCAACATATTGATTTTACGACTATCGTACACCAGTGGGTATCCGGAGAAAAATGCAATATAATAGAATACATTATCCCATCTTTGATACATTTTCGAGTTTTGTTTCTGCATTTACACGGCACATGGGCAATGTATGGACATGAGGATGTGATAACACAGTTACATCACGTTCGTCCGCATGTACGATCGATAATCGATCGTACATGCGGACGAACGTGATCTAACAGTCGAGCAGTTTGATTGGCTGAGCCTGAGCTGCGCAGGGCAGATCCTGTTCAGACTGTGCGGATGCCCAGGCTGATCTGGATCTACACTGGTTGCTAAACCCATAAGTCTCGTTCCTCAAGTCACAGCAACATATTTGAATAGTAATTGATATACATGATATACTGAAACAATATTGTTTCGACTTATGTCTATCATTAAAAAAAAGACCAGCTTGTTTGATGATACGATCAGTAGCCTATTTCACCAACATTGCAAAGTATACTTTTCTAGCAAAGTATACTTTGAGGAAGAAATTTTCAATTTTATGATAAATTTATTAATTTTTATTATACTGAATTTATTACATTATCACAGCCATTTTGGCTGTGATAATGTAATACATTCAGTATAATAATTATGCATACTTGTAATCATCAAATATATACAGTTGTTACTTCTATATGAAATAATGCATTTCGGGAAAAATAAATGATTACGCCCACAAAGTATACTTTGCTAGAAAAGTATACTTTGCAATGTTGGTGAAATAGGTTACTGACCAGTCGTCTGTTTGACATTTGACCTCGGCCTAGACTGGTTACTAATGTGGAATGGTGTCTTATTCCCTGACCAATTACTGCATTCTGCACCGTGAACAATCGCAGTTTCACACTGCGTAGTTCTGCTGTACATGCAAGAAACAGCACATTCCTGGAAATATGTGATGTGTGAAAACATCAAAGAGTAATAATTGTCGATGGAAATACACCTGCATTTGCAGCCAGGTATGGGGTTCTGCATATGTAGCAGGTGTTGGGTGGGACGATACTTCAAAGTCGGCCGATATACCTGATCTAACGAGGTCATTATTATCAATAATTCATCGATACTGCAATACACATCGGGATGAGATTCAGTCATTTAATTGTACGTTTTGCTGTGTTTATGTAGATCTTCCGCATTGGATAGATGCACTGGGACTACAGTGGAATCTCTCTAAACCGGACACCCTGGGAGGTCAACAGGGCGTCTGGTTTAGAGAGGTTCCATTGTAAAACAGACTGATGAATACTTCAAGACACGCGTGGCTGCTTAGCGATCATGAACATACATTATTATCGAAGGTAAATGGTAATACAACATATCTAAATTAAGCTCAACTAACATTCATCCGTGTCCGGTTTAGAGGCGTTCTACTATATTACCATTATGGAAACATTGATAACCGGGCATAAATTGGTCGGATTATCTCAGTAGGTTGACTTCGGATCGGGATACCCCGGGTTCGATTCCCACCTCGACCGCTTCGAATGGCTGATTCGGCGTGTCCTTGGGCAAGAGAACTTCGTGCGAGCCTAGTCCTATCGGATGGGGACTTAAATAGTCGGTCCCGACATGCAAGGTCATCGAGCCAGTGCCGTCGTTAAATCAAAGCATTTACATTTACAAAAATTGGCCTAGACAGCTCGACAATTCAGCTGCACAGATTTGAATATATAATTTCACCTATTCTTACTTCAGTCTGGCTCATGGCTTACATTGATCGCAATCACCATTGCTACTTCTATCGAAGCTATCTAAACCGAACAACTATATAATGATAATGATAAGTATAGGAGGCATGACACGGCAGCAGACCTCCATATTTACGTAGTTGCTTGCAGATAGTATTGAAGTTTTACCGCGAATAGTAGCGACATGTTGTAAATTGTGTACAAAACGGGATGGATGTAAATATGAACATGGTTATGGGCGCATGCTGCATGATGAACAACCAATGTCAACTCGTCAAGAGATTGCTCTAAACAGGGCGAAAAAGAATACTACATAATACAGATTACATATCGTATCTGATCATGTTTGCAAAGAACTACATGTCTTGTGCTGATATACCCGAATATTCAGTGTAATCTCCCTAAACCTAACAGAATGTCTGGTTTAGAGAGGTCACAATGTGTATTGGTGGAGAAATGGGGCTTATGGGTTTTGCGAGCATTGTAGATCCAGATCAGCCTGTGCATTCGCACAGTCTGATCAGAATCTGCACTGTTCGCTATTCCATCAATGAAACACCTGTCATGCTTCTAATAAGCAATATAGCATGTTATCAGGCTACATGAGTGTGCTTTTTGATCAGGAGATACACTAGACACAAATAGCCTACCGTAAGTCTCATTTCTCCAGTCACAGCCACATTTAAGTATGCATTGCATCTTCATGCAGCTCAAATTACCGTAAATTAGCGCGAAATTGCGATTGTTTGAAGTGTCACGCGTGACGTAATTTATCGATCGCCAATAATCCAATCAAAGCCATTTGACACGTCTTATTTAATTTGGTTTTACGACTGCCATAAAGGCGCTTTTTACGACATGCCGACAAGCAGGCATCTGCGCAATGTCACTGCAGACATGTCATAGTGAAGTCTGGATTTGATACTAAAAACGTCAAATGTTATCTGAACTTTGCTATTAAGATCTTCTAATATCCCAAAATAGTCCCCTTTTAACTGTTTGACCGGTCAGGGTCAAGACTGGGCATCATTTCTTTCCGGTGACAAAACGACTGAAACGTGGCTGTGACTGGTGAAAATGAGGCTTAAAGCTTCGGCGAATAGTGTAGACCCAGACCAGACTGCGCCTCGCGCAGTCTGGTCAGGGTCTACACTGTTCGCCACTAATTCAGGTAAGCAACTGTAAATGTGTCTAGCAAACAAATCTCATTATTAAGCTGGATGAGTCTTCGAACGGATCAGAGGTTACTCTGTCCACGAATGCCATAAGCCCAATTTCTGCAGTCCCAGCCACACATGATAAATCAGCAATTGGCGACCCTGGTCGATTGTAATCCGGAATGACCTCAGCATTTCTATAGCAATGAAAAAGGGAAGGTGTGCTGTTCGTTCACGCATTCTTCCGTCCTGTCCATCCCACGGTGGTATGAATTGAAGTCGGCTCCTCTCCCACACCACTCTCCTATAGGGTTGCATTAAATCACACTCCAAGGCAACGGTGAGATATGACCCACTTTTCCCGACCGCAACTCACGACCGAGACACAAAATCGAATGTTATCTTTATACAACATATTTACTAGAACAACTAGATGGGATTATTTTCATTTAACCCTGATGTTAACGTTTGTTCGTGATTGCAAAGCACAGAAATATGTCACATAACGATTATGCGCCTGGAATTCTATGGAATCTCTTTAAGCCGGGCACCATGTGCTGTCTAATGGTGGGGGTTCAGGTATAGATAGCAATAGGTACACAGTAGTTCGCCATTGCCACCACCGAAGAAAAATGCTGCATGTTTGTGGCTGTGACTTGAGAAATGGGGCTTATGGGATTTATAACCAGTGTAGCTCTGGATAAATAACACTCTCCTGTAGCCTAAAATGAGATATATTCCTTGTTAGAAGCATGACGGGTGTTTCATCGATGGAATGGCGAACAGTGCAAATCCTGATCAGACTCATCTGGATCTACATTGGTCACAAACCCCATAGGCCCCATTTCTTCAGTCACTGCCCCATTTATCCACTGAAGCCCACCTACACCCTCTCGCACAAGCTGAGTGCAACTTTCTAATTTCCACTCTTCATCAATTTATAGTATAACCTACTCACAGTTTTCGAACACGTTTGTTGTATTGTCTGTGCCTTCTAGCACGCTGTATCCATTTGTTCCATGCCATGGTTCAGTTGGTAGATTCAATTCTGCTTACTTAATTAACACCCCTCGTCAATAGCCCGGTCAGGGTCAGCGTAACAAACCGAAAACAAACATACTTGGAGATTGATTCAATTTTCGGACCACCGGTTGAATTAAGATAGCTGTTTGTATAGGCTATGTTTCGTAAAAACACATTTCTTCAGTGTGTCAATCAGCGTAGGTCCAGACCGGGTCACGTGTCCGAGTGTCGATGCATTTTGATTCAGATCAATACTAACTGATGTTCCGCTTGCAATGTAAGAAATGTAACACGTTAATTGCAACATAAAGCACAGGGGACAGTGTTGTCGATGGCTGTCACGTAACGATGCCGCTTTCCTACAGGATAGGGTATACCAGGTTTGCAGCGTTTACGTCGACAATGTTGATGATATCCAAATACCTTCATCGTCTATAATAACAATCGTACACATTGATCAAAGGCTGGAGTCAAACTGGACGTATCTAGTTTCAAACAATTTCCGTTCGCAGCCTGGTGTCTGGTTTGAACTCCATCGGTCAATCGCTGACCACTGTATTAGTAACACAGACTCATACGTGTCATACGTGGATGTGTTTCGGTTGCCCAAACCGGAGTCACATTCTACGGAGCCCCGGAGGGGACATGGATTTTTTTTATTAATTGGTTCCCACGAAATAACAATTGGTTCCCTCAATTTAACAATTCGTTCCCACTATATAACAATTCGTTCCCACGGGAACGAATTGTTAATTCATGGGAACGAATTGTTAATTGAGGGAACCAATTGTTAATTCGTGGGAACGAATTGTTAATTCGTGGGAACGAATTGTTAAATTGAGGGAACCAATTGTTATTTCGTGAGAACGAATTAATAAAAAAATAAGTTCACGTCCCCTGCGGGGCTCCGTAACATTCAGTATCCAAAACCCCTGCCCAAACAAGGGCTGCAATAGGCTTGTATTTATAACCTGGCACCCGGGAGGACCCCAATTTGTTTAATTTCGATGTATATTATTTTGACGGCCAAGAATTTATGGAAATGATTCAAACCATGTTTTTGACTGTGCTTCAGTCAAATATGATATTGAGGTTCAAATATGTCCCACTATATGTGATAATTGGCGATCTGCAGATTAACATCATAATAATGACCCGCAAATAAAATATTCCAACAACTTATTCTCAAATAACACAACCACAAATCGACAGAATGGGTGACCGTGTAAATATTTTTTCGACAGATGTTTATTTGTAAAGCTATGCACTCAATCGCGACAGAACACGCACGTTTCGTATCAAATGAACATAATTATCCTGGATGGCTAGTCAACGGTTTATGACCATATGTCGCATGTTCTCAATTACTCCCCTTTGCTAGAGATATAAACTTTATTATAGGAATGAATGGCATTTTTGTGGAATTTATCGGGTATATAAACTTGGAAAAGTCGCGGGAATACTGGACGAAGCGATAAAAAATTACAATTTTCGAAAAAAACAACATAATTTCTTTATATATTTTTTCGAAAATTGTAATTTTTTAAGGCCTCGTCCAGTATTCCCGCGACTTTTCCAAGTTTATATCCCCGATAAATTCAACAAAAAGGCCATTCATTCCTAATAATTCCAGTATTTGAAATAAATTCATCAAGAAAATGTGTTTATTTTCCGTTTTCTTAAGAATTATTTTAACTGCGCCTGACGGTTACGGAAAGTAGTTCGGCGTGGGAGTTTACTAGGATATAAATTTTGGACAGATGCTTGCTACGGGCCAATCAAATGTTAGGGAATTGTGTAAATATTTTTGTGCTGCAATTATTGCGATATGAAAACTGATTGTATGTTTCACTTGTAATTAAGCTACATGAGCACGTGGTGTACTCCCATCACCAACATTGTCTCTCGTACGTCGTCACGGAAACACACTTGCCATGGTAAATATATTTTTATACAATGGCCTCATCATTGGCTAATACTAGTGTTCGTTATTTCACCTGCAATTCACTTGTGGTGTTGTATGTACTGGGCAATAAGTGTAGGGTCAGTGGACGAAGGGTACCTTATGGACGTAGCCCCAGGGGCGGATCTGGAATTGGGGGGGGGGGGTTCCGGGGTTGCACCCCCCCCACACCCACGTTCAGCCACGGAGTTTACATAGATCACAGTTTACCACCAGTTGAAGTCTGAATTTAAATGCCGTAAAACACAGGAAAGTGCATTTCGAAGAGCTCGAAAATAGGACAACCCCCTAGTTGCGAACTAGCTACGGGCGGTACGGGAGTAATTGCAAGAGTTACCTTCGCAACTAGACACCCCCGTTCCCAAATGCTGGATCCGCCCCTGAGCCCCCTTCTTCAACTAACCACAAAAGCTGTATTCACCCGTTTAAATACGTAATTCGACAATTAATTAACAGTCTTGTAACATGCTTGCTTGCTTAAAATGTAGTGTGCTATTATGATGTAATAGAATTCGTAAACTGATTTCATAACAAACGAGGTTATGTCGATTGTTAATGAAATCGGTCAACTATTGCTTGGGTCTAGGATGATGTAAAATATATGTATTTATGTATGTCTCTGCTTGGGCACAACATCGCTGAGTTGAACTGATCACGTGTTTTCTGTAGCGGATGAGACTTTAAAAATAATAAATAAATAATAAATATATCAGCAGTGTCACAGAAACAATTGAACGATCCTCAACTGTCTTCTCCAAGCGGCATAGAAACGAAAGAACGAAAGAAAGAGACCGGCATAAACACGAAGTATCGGAATTGAAATACCTTCCGTTTCGTCTGTTATTAAATATTAAGTTTCATACAGAGAGTATCTTATAGCTGTGACTGGAGACATTGAGCTTCTGGGTTTTACGACCAGTGTAGATCCAGCTCAGAATGTGCATCCGCAGCTCAGAATGTGCATCCGCACATTCTGATCTGGATCTGCACTGTTCGCCATTCGATCAATGAAACCCCGTCATGCTTCTAACATGCAATATGGATTGTTACCAGGCTACAGGAATGTGCTATTCGATAAGGAGCTACACTTGTCGGAAATCCATAAGCCCCATTACTACAGTCACAGCCACAGATGTCCCTAACTGGCCACCATAGAAACATGGCAACTGCTTCGAGCAAATGTACACCACCGCCTGCGCTAATCTTGCCAATGTCAATCGTTTTATTTCAAAATACTTGAATACTGTGCTTGAAATCAATCAGCTTGCAGGCGCGGATCCAGGATTTCGGGTTGGGGTGGGGGGCGTAACTATTTTGCAATACTAGACTATATTATCGAACGAGCTATGCTCGTTCGATAATATAGTCAAGTATTGCAAAATAGTCGACCAGCGCTAGAGGGGTTCGGGCATCCCCCCCCCCCCCCCCCCGGAAAATAAAATTTTGGAAATCTACATCGCATTTCCTGCGTTCTGGCGCATTTTGGAGCAACAATATTGACATTGTCACAGTATGTTTAGACATGATTTTTGATTGAAAACGTTTAAATTTTGAAACAATAAGAAAACGACCGAAAAATGCATGGAATACATGGCACTTGGCATGAATGAAACGTGCCTTGTAACTTGTAAAAAATCTTTACTCGGCGAATTACCCCTGAATCCGCCCATGGCTTGGTTTACTGAGCCTCAGATGTGCTACAGATCAGGCTGAGTCAATCAACCTGTTTGATTGCGAGCTCAGATTGCCAGGAGATCTTCAGAAAACGTTGACATCTCGGTAAGATTAACACAGGCGGTTGTGTAAGAAGTATACTCGAGATTTCACGAGACGTTACAGTGGGGTCAGCGTGTAAGCGCACACACGAACGAACACGACAGGTTGGAACGCTGACCCCACTGTAATTCATGTATAAACAAAATGTAAATATTTTTCTGCATTTTTTCTCATTTCGTATCAAAAGTGTATGTTGTTACCACTCAGTTGAACCGTCTCGGCGAGACGGTTCAACTGAGTGGTAACAACATACACTTTGGGTGGGTAGCGAACCAACATGTCGTGCTCGTTCGTGTGTGCACTTACACGCTGACCCCACTGTACATGGATAATATACATGGAGAGTTAATACGCGTCTGGAGTAAATTGCGCACAATTTGTACTGCACAGACATGGTGCAGCTTCCTAGCCGTGCAAACGAAACACCCACCGGCGCCGGATGGAAACTTTCTGTCGATTCAGCAATTTCAGTTTCTCACTCGGCGGAGTCAAAAGGTCAGCGTCAATCAGGCGTTTTGTGCCCGGTACCCTTCAATCAGCGCGAGGGAGACCAAAATTCGCAAACCCCCCCATGTCTATTTTATTTAGGCCACAATTGCGCAAGTGAGCAGAAATTCCCAACCAGGCAATTGAGACCAGTGTAGAGCATGATCAGACTGCAGGATCGCGACTTACGCTCATTATTCAATTTGATAATACGTGAACGCATCATCATAGACATCTATATATGGTACAGTAAGAATTTAATGTAGACTATCATCATATTCCCACAGTTCGGTGGAAATACTACCTGGTAGGCATGTTTCATCAGAGAACGTTTCCAAATCAGAAATTCCGTCTGTTTTATTGAAACCACACGTATCAATTTTAGATTAACGTTGCGTGAAATCGGATGAGGACGTTTTGATAAATTGCATCAGAGTGTTGCATGAATTTTGCCTTCTATTGAAATCTAAACGAGCAAAAATATAGACACTGATAGGTTGCTGTCTGTTATTATGGTCTGCGTCAATTACGTTTGACAGACCGCATGTTACTCTGGTCCTTAGAATGCGGGAAACACAAATTATCGTCTGCTGTTGTTTCATATTTTGTCATCTTTCTCAATAAGAACAAGGTTTGTTAACACTTTAGAATCATTTCCATTGGAAATGATTCTAAATTGTTGTCAAACCATGTTTCGATGAGAAAATGGGAAATAAAAAATGACAGCAGACAATAAAATTTAATTCAGCGTTGTAAGGGTTTTGATAACAAGTTTTATTAATTTTGCGCTATCATCCCACCAAGGATATACGAACTTAGAACAGCAAACGGACAACAACAATGGAATCTCTCTAAACCGGACACCCTGGGGATTTCCCAGGGTTTCCGGTTAAGAGAGGTTCCACTGTTTTCAAGTATATATACACTCAATAATATGTTTAGTTTAAACAATAGTTATTTCAAATAATATACAGGTATATATGCATCAAAATACATATAAAGTAACGATGAAGCAGGATTAGAAAACAAGCTCACGGAGCTTATGTGAATCTTCTCCTTGATAATACATGCATATATCTCATTGGCAATACAACATGAAGAATATGTTTGTTTAGCCATACAATTAAACAACTGGGGGCCGTTTCACTAAACTTCGTACGACTAAAATGTTCGTAAGTGCAAAATTATGATAGTCTGTAAATTTCACATTAACAATGTTTTCTTGTAAACAATTATTGGATTTACATTTATTGAGCATAGGCTGCATATGCAGCCTATGGTGAATAAATGTAAATCCATCAATTGATATTTACAGGCGATCCTAAGTTTGCACTTACGAACAGTTTAGTCGTAAGAAGTTTAGTGAAACGGCCCCCTGGGCTGTTCTGTATGTCCGATTTATGTATGTTCTTCTGTAGTAGATAGCAAATGATACATGTGATTGTCTTGTACAAGAGTGGTGAATACATGCACACGTATATGTATGCGGCAATATATGTTATATGTGCTATCAAAGCATGACCGAATGCACGTAAAGAAGAACATGTCCCGACGGAGTAGGACGTCAAACAATTCAATACAATGCATTACTTTCTTTCAGATGCATACTCAAGTATGCGGTCTGTAACTTGCATAGGTAATAGTAGAAACAAATTGCTAGCCCCGCTCCATACCTTTCGCGAGGGTAGCAATTTAACCCCATCTTTTAAATGTAACGCATGGAATAGTGAATTTTGCAATCGGTTATCCGGCGTGTTTGATATGTTAGCGATATAAAACTGTCAAAGCTGTATCAATAAATTATTAATAAAGAACATACACATGCAGAAATTGGTTATTTTACCGTGCCAAAGTGTTTATCTGACATTTACATGTATATCCTGTAAATTTGAAAGCTTCATTTCGTTATGTTGAACAACAACTAGATAAAAATAGAGCTTCCATGGGAAAATGATTTCCCTGTTCTATTATTTTTGGCAATTTACTAGTTCTACATCAAATATTATTTGTTTACGGGTTTAAAATATACAGTTTACTAAATGTTGACATAACGTCAACAGGTTTGGGTTGCACTTCGGTTGAATGGGTCAAATTGTGGCCGTAGATAACATATCGGAGGCAAATTATTGTAGCTAATGTAATAGGTACTGGGAATTGAATACACGAGATGAAGCTCCACTCTGGTAGACAGACAGACAGACAGACAGACAGACAAACAGGCGTTATGGCGAGCTAACTACCGCACGATCCTTTTTACGGAAGCCCCGCAGGGGACGTAGAATTCTTTTTTTTATTAATTCGTTCCCACGAAATAACAATTCGTTCCCTCAATTTAACTATTCGTTCCCACGAATTAACAATACATTCCCTCATTTTAACAATTCGTTCCCACGAAAAGACAATTCGTTCCCTCAATTTAACAATTCGTTCCCGTGGGTGCTCTAGTCAGCCCAATTCTGCTACGGTGGGCCACAAGTTGCACATATTGCAGAAGACAGCCCCGCCCTTGACCTTCAAACACACCATCACCCGTCCGCCTGCCTGGTGCCCGCGAACCGTGTCGCCCTTAGGTCGAGGTCAGGTCATGACAGGGGGAATGGCGTAACGCCTATTACCCAATACTAACAGCCCCTAACCCCTTGACCGGCGGAAAGGGCCCAAATCAGAGGCAATTACTCTCTGTTGACCGGCGGATTACACAAACTGCCAGATTTAGAAATACAGCAGGCCGGGGTTTTGACCCCCTCGCCTCGGAAAGTCGTAAATTACAAAATGGCTGGCTGACCATGAGAAAATAAACGACTGGTACCTGCTACCCAGGTAGACAAAACCACCAATGACGTGTCGCCGCCATCAAATCGTAATATCCACCATTTATCAGTGATGCTATTTTTTGGATTTACGAATGTTGTCGCAAACAGTGTAGACCCTGATCAGCATGCACATACGTGCATGCAGATCAGGGTTTACGCTGTTTGCACACGCTGGGTTTTGGGTTTTACCATGGACATTTCAATTATCATAATTAATCGCCAATTTGAGGGTTTAGCTCGGGTATGGCCATTCCATGTACATTTCAAGATGTCGTCTGTCAGATTCCAATCCTTCAACAGACGCGGTGGAACCAGCTGCAAGCGTTTAAATTTAATTCAGCAGACGAAATGTTTGGTGTACATGTGAAAACAGAAAGCAGACGCACAAGAAAACAAATGTTGTACACATGCCTGGATATGTTTTTCTGCATATATCGATAATTCTGAATTGAGCATATGAACTTGCCACTACAATATTGACGTTAGAGCCTTAAACACATTATTTTATGTGTTATGATACGAGATTGTGTCCGACCTAGGAAAAGGAGCTGTAATTCGATATTATTTGTATAAATATGTTCTAACTATGTTATTTTAGCAAGATAACAATAACTCTCAAATGAAAATGTGCACTTTCTGCCAAAATATTCACATTAGCGTTAATAAAATCGCGGAATGAGTTACGATGCGAGGTTGTGTCCGACCAAAGTTAGAAGCATTGTGCATATATACAGAGTTATACCAATGAAAGCCGAAACACGCCAAATGCCCGTGGTTCCACGCACAGGTTGAAGTAACGAACCAAGGTCGTCTATACATACATTAAATATATCTAAAAGCATCAAGAAGTGAGAAAAAGTAAGCCAACAGTCTATTACTCCATCTTATAACACATTAATGTGTGTAGGAGGGATTAAAGAAATGTTTTAGCTTATTTTTTTCCTCCACTTATTTAATGTATTTATAGACAATGGTCCGTCACTTCAACCTGTGGTTCCACGTTACTAAGAAGCTATGGAATTTGCATGTGTGTTAAATACGAGTACGTATGTCATTTTAACCCTTTCAACCATAGGGAACTGGAATGGACTGTGATATGCTAATATTCCGACCAATCCAATGGTCACAAAATGATTTTCAGATTCGTCCATTTATGAAAAGGGGATGTTTTTGTTGTCAAAAATATTAAAATTACTTCAAAAAGTGTAGATCCTGATGAGACGGCTCGTTACGAGCCGGCTCATCTGGATCTGCACTTTTTGTATAAACCGATATAGCGGGATTTCGGGTTCAAAGGGTTAATTAAGGTGGAGAGGAAATATCAACACGTCCAGAAGATGATAAAAATACGAATCCTCAAGAAAATGTGTAAACGTGATAGACGTAAGTCACAGTCATGAATTCTCGCGTGGTAGCGAACCGTGTATACCCTGATAATGGTCACAGGCTTCGCTCAAAGACCTTGCGTGTACACACGTGATGTCGTTGAGCGACACCGGGGACCATCTGACATGGTTATGCGACCATGTACTGTGTACACGCACCGGTTTGAATGTATTATCCACACGTCATCATGACAGACTAAACCCCAATTGGAGTACATGCGAACATACATGCCCAATGCAACCCCAGGGTGTCCGGTTTAGAGAGGTTACATTGTAGCATGACAAGTGAGTAGCGGGAACCCTGATCAGACTGCGTGGATGTCTGTGCGATCGACTGTATGCCCCATTTTCTTACCAGTCCGTGGTAATAATAATTTCCCGATTTTCAGTAAAAAATTTATAATAATGCGCACAATGCATCGTCTTATGCAAATTCGTATTACATGGGATGCTGGAATACTAAACAGAAATGGCCGCGCTTCATCCGGGTTGCTGACTTATTTACAATACAATTAGACGACTGGGCGAGTGCTGTCAAAAATAATGTATGATAATTATAAGTTGAGGGTATAATCGGATCTCCTGCGAGTCGGCGACGCTACGAGATGACGAGTAAATCGATACCCCCGGGTCTAGAATCGCAAATAAGCCTTTTCGTCACGTACGCGACACGTGCCGACATCCGTAACTAGGCAACGCCATGGCGAAAAGGGCCTCATGCAACTGACGTCGATTCGGATCAGTGTCTACTTTGTTCTACATGGTGTGTGTGGATACAGAAAGCCACGTTCAGTGTAGACACTTACCAAATGTGCAGTTTGGTAATTGTTAACTCTGGCCGTTGAGGTTAAATGGTTTGTTTTTTCTGCACCCACTTTCGCTTCATTAATATTTCAGTGTTAGAGTACCCATAAAAATGCTTCTTAGACATTATGCAAAATTCAGAAGCCATGAAACCCTGTCTAAAGGGACTGTTTAAGGACTGTCTAGGGATTATAGGGTATCGTAAATATGCTGCGGGGGTTTTGCGAATTAACTATAATACATTTCTAAAATCGCAAGGTTATCCGGTTTTGGTGATTATAACGTGCACAACGATTACAATTTTAGACAGAACGCACAGCTGTATGGAAACGATTGTTTTGATTGCAATATTGTTAACCCATTCCTTTCGTAATACACCTTTACGGATATGAAATTTATTAAATATTTTACATTTATTTTTGTTATTTCTCAATGAAAATATATGTTGTGACCACTCATTTGAAAATCCTAAATAATTTTCCTATATAGTCTGAGTTCAAAATTATTTGTCACGATCACCATTTGAACCGTCTCGTCATTATTTGTCACGATCACCATTTGAACCGTCTCGTCATTATTTGTCGCGATCACCATTTGAACCGTCTCGTCATTATTTGTCACGATCACCATTTGAACCGTCTCGTCGAGACGGTTCAAATGGTGATCGCGACAAATAATTTTGAACGCAGACTAGAACAATTATTTAGGATTTTCCGCAAACATAATGGCGGATTCTCGGTTGAGGATGTATTATTCTGGAGTGAGAAGAAGCCAAGATGAATCATCTCCACATTGCAAACCTAAATTATAATGTTTATAAACAGTGTAGAGCCATATCAGTGTCATATACGGTGATTTTGGATTGTCGGGGTTTGGTCCGCCTGGCCATTTGGGATGGGATAGGCTTTCTCCACATGGGACAAAAATACTGGGAGGGGTTTTGTCCGGGGGTGGGGAATTTGTCTGTATACCATATATATCCTTATATTTTGTATTAGTTCCTGAGTCTGAATAGTAGAAGAGCCTGCAAATCATTCTGACATTCAGGGATGAAATACTTAAACATTACTTTCCGGTCCATGTCCTCGAACTGTTTTCTGATGTCCCTGAGCAGTTGGTTTATCAGATGCGTCATATCCGTTATATAGCTAAGTACTGGCTATAACACATAAGCTCTAAACATATACAGTGGAACCCTCTACACCGGACGCCAATGACACATCTGAAACTGTATTGGTCATTTAGCTTACATGAGAATGTATGTTCAGGATCGTTAAGCACACACGTATGCCTCAGAATGGTCAAATGTCTGATTTACAGTGCAACTTCTCTAAATCGGACACCCTGGGCCCGCCCAGGGTGTCCGGTTTAGAGAGGTTGCACTGTATAGGCGGTTGCATAGTAACAGCTAGAGTACACCAAATACATATTACAGTACCTACATCCCTGAATACACAGTCATGCTTTGGCACTTTTGCAAATCTTACAACGAATCAAGGTTGCATATTTCTAAGTAGCCATTCCCGTAGCTTGCATTATCAATTTGTTCACATGTGTTTCTAATTCAATACAATTGATTAATGGAATATCGAATGAATGGGAAAATCAAGTACTAGCTGCCCGTATTTCACTGTAATGATGGACCAACGGACGTTATTTCTTGACCTTGACACAGACGCCAGTTAATTTTACGCATGCTCATTAAATATGGCTCATTTGGCTTCAAAACACTATCGCAAATGTCATTTAAACCCGATTAGCTCTAATAGGATGCCAACGAATACTGGTTGACTGCGCCGATTTTTTTTGGCAACCGTCTCTCGCGTGTCGCTTTCAGAAGAAACTGTGAGTTTCGCGTAGTCTCAACGCGCAAGGTGACAACCAATAATTTAGTAGTATACAAACACGTGACATGACGGTTTCACGCGATTTCGGTTCTTTTATCCGTTTTGTCAGTTTTCATTAAAACTGGCGAAAAAGCATTATGGCATTCTGGACACTTCGCCGATATTGACAAGTCATTTAGAATTGATAGGTGACCAATGGTCATTTGTTAGCGCGTCGGGGAAAGTGTCAGCTCGCGAAATGACATACGTATATGGACATGTGTACCATCACTTATAAAACCAGTGTAGACTAGACCCATCCTGCGTCCCCACATACAACGATTATCTGCGCTGTTGGTCATTTATCACACCGTTAAACAACAGTATTACGTGGCATCAGCGTAGATCCTGATCTGACTGCACAGGGGTGCAGTCAGATCTGGATCTCCGCTGATACGACGTGTTAATAAAGTACGCTTTCTCCTGTGTTGATTGGCGGCTGTCAATCGGCTTAGCAGGGGAGATAATGCCGGATTACGCAATGTTGATACAACAGCTATATCACCGAGGTCAAGGGAGATAACTGCTGCCTGGGGAATAATTGTATATTGACGTCACCACAGACACATCTCAGCTGTGCAAATAATTATTTATATTTATTGCGTATAATTGGTTTTCACAGTGTAATAACAAGAATAGTACACTAGTTTAATAAACATGCAAACGAGACCGCTACAGAAAACATGCTGGGTGATCGTACAGCTTCAATTAATGCTTCTTTACGCGGCGTTTACGCATGCAATAATGTTATCTAACATTGTGGTGCTTTAAAGGTACATACCCACGCAGCATGTTACAGTGTACTACTACTTTTCATTTTCTGTCATGCCTTATATGAGCCATTTGTCTACCCACTAACGAGTTATTTTTAATTACGGCGCGTGTTAATTGGTGTTAAATCGCATTTTATATGCCGCGACCAGAAAGGGTATTTTCCGACCTCGTGCTATTTTTACCAACACGCGTCACGTGACACGGTCAATCATATCACATCTTTGACATGCGCAGTGAAGTATCGGAAGTTGAGAAAAAAAATCTCTGTTCTTAACCACTCTCTCTCTCTGTACTGCTTGACCCTCAGACATTTCGCCTTTTTTTTGGCCGATGCCGTTTCATACAATTTCCGTCCTGGACGTTTCGACATGTTGATATTCTTGTTTACATATTGGGAAGCCTACTGGCGTGCGTAGTATACTGCGCATGCGCACCGCAAGCCGTGATGTGAAAGTCGTCGTCCCCGCACATTATCAAAATAGACTGTTACCGATGCGCGTCGCTAACAGTAAATTGATAATTAATAAATGTTTATATTTGTATAGCGGGCACTCGTAATTTTTAGAACTGGTGGAATAGTGACATAATTATACACTTATTTAATTCCTATAAAGAACATTTTGTGCCTACTGCGTGGGCATGTACCTTTAAAATATGTTAGTTTTGCTTAAAACTCGTTGACTGATTTCATAAGAAACGCGGCATTAATAAATCAGTAAACCCGTGTAATAAATATCAATTTAACTCATCACTCATGTAAGATCCTGTATACCTGTGGCCAAATAATATCCGATTTAATGTATTCTGAATTCGGATTGGTTTTCTTCTTCTGCATTGACAATAATAATCACACAAACGCCATCGAGCACCGGTTTAAACCATACCCAATGCGGAAGATGCACTAGAAACCAAAATAGGAGCAAATGTACACAACAGTTGAAACAAAATACCCACCAAAAATCTGGCAATAAATGACCCCATGCACGGTGGCGTACGTTCGTCAAATGTTATCACTTCGGGTTGTCGGTCTTGAATATAACGCATGCTAAATAAACTGTTGTATATAATCTGACATTGAAAACAATTATCAAGTAACGACAGAACCCAGTGTGTTTGTGTCCCCGACATCGGGATATCATCACATTTGAGAAATTTCAAGTGTGTGTCTCATTTTGGACATTTCAAAGATTTGCTACGCGTAGATAAAGAACCTTAAATGTGGCTGTGACTGGAGAAATGTGCATCATAGGTTTTGCGAACAGTGTCGATCCAGATCAGACAAAGTCAGTCACAGGATGTGCACATTCCATCAATGAAGCACCGGTCATGCTTCTAACAAGGCATATAAATCGCTATCAGGCTACAGAGGTGTGCTATTTGGCCAGGATTGACTAGACCCATCACAATCGTTGTATGTGGGGACGCATGATGGGTCTAGTATACACTGATAGACTAGTGGTAACAAATCACTGGTAACAAATCACATAAGCCCCATTTCTCAAGTCACAAACAAAAACATCGTTCCTTCGTTTCTTCGCCGCGTAGAGACGAAAATTAAGAACCTTAATTTTCGTCTCTTCGCGGCGAAGAAACAAGGGGACGAAATGTCAGTAACGAACAATCATGGTTTCTCGTGTACCCCGGAATTAATGGAGATTAATTGAGGCTGATATAGCACTATCTACTGTTCAATCTGACGTAAAATGTCATTTTACCATCCAGCACCTGTCGTTAATATGTATAATATACAGGTAAATATGTAAATATGTAAATTAACAGCTTATAAAAATGTCCCCAGTATACGTATATCTGACCGTGATTGCGATTTTGCGGCTCGTTTTACTAAACGTCGTACGACTCAAATGGTCTGGTCGTAAGAGCAAATTTAGGATCGTCTTGAAATTTCAGTTGATGAATTTACATTTATGAACATAGGCTGCATATACAGATTATGCAGCCTATGCTCAATACATGTAAATCCAATAATTGTTTACAATAAAACGCTGTTAATGTGAAATTTACTGACTATCATAATTTTGCACTTACGAACATATTAGTCGTACGGAGTTTAGTAAAACGGCCCCTGACACGTGTTAGCGTAATTTAACGGGTCTCTACTGTTCGTAATATGTGCATGTACCATTGACAGAACATGAAGAATCACATTGCGTCAGCATATAATACGTTTGTTTTTCAAGCGATTGTAGATGAAGTCAACCTGGTTATATCTGAACGAATGTGAGTCAGCATATCGTTATGAGGAAGGTCCGATCAATTTGATCAGTGTCTGCAGTGGGTTTATGGCAGTGCTAACATATAGTATCACTCAGCATTACCCTATGCAACCAGATGCTAGAAACACACACATTCCTGTTGCCTTTATCGTGATGCATAGGGAAAGTGGGCTAGCGGTTATTTTTTTGCAATCGATGGTTTTAACTACACCATATACATCCTAAGACTAAAACACGAATACTCGTGTTTCTAGTCTTAGGATGCATATGGTGTATTCGTGTTTCTAGTATTAGGATGAATATGGTGGTGTTGTAGCGATATGCGAACTCCATAAAGATAAACGACGCATTGAATATGTCGTGTTTACCAAAGTAAAGTAACAATAAATAACATACACATATACTATCCTATTCTAGGTCGCGTGTCTAAATGGCGGTAAACATTGATTTGACATGTAATATAACCATAGGGAGATGTACACGTCGTTCCTATCTGTGCATGTCTATATGCATGCATTAATGACTATTTATCTTTATGTATTTTGATTGTTCAGAGTTAATACCAGATATACATGATAATTCAATTACCCATGCATGTATGTATAACGAAATTGTTTCACTATCGAAATTGTCTTGTTCTTTCGGCACCAATATGCGCTACAACACTCGTAATATTCATATTTTTGCAACGAATATGACATATATGTTCATCTCGTGGTGTGAAATGTCGATATTTCACGAGTGCCGTTATTTTTGCAACGAATATGACATATATGTTCATCGAGTGGTGTGGATGTCCATATTTCACGAGTGCCGTTCATATTTCACGAGTGCCGTTAGGCACTCGTGAAATATGGACATTTCACACCACGAGATGAACATATATGTCATATTCGTTGCAAACACTATTTATTATATACCGCTCCATGGAAATTAGCAGTTTTGTAGACTGTATACGGTAATGAATGTGTATGTGCAGCCTATTTGCAGTCCGGCACTGCAAGTGTGCGTTATGAATATAGATAGCGGAAGTAGTCGTATATTCACCGGAAGTTGTTTATTTCATCGATGAGAACATACGATTTTTATTTACATCGTATAACTATGTATTTCATAGGTAGGTATATAATAAAGCTCATTGTCTTCCATTGAATGGCGAACAGTGGAGAACCTGATCAGAATGCAAGATGGTCAATAAAAAACTAAATTCACTTTGACATTTACACACCATAAGGAAGCCACATACAGTATAAACTCTTTAACCCTTTCACCCCTAAGTAACTGGAATGGATCCTGATATGTTAATTTTGCAATAAATCCAATCGCCACAAAATGATTTTCAGACTAGTACATTTATGAAAGAGGGTATCGTTTGTTCTCAAACATAGGAAAATTACTTTTAAAACGTGCAGATCCTGATGAGACGGCTCGTTACGAGCCGGCTCATCTGGATCTACACTGTTTGCATAAACCGCTATAGCGGGTTTTCCGGTTCAAAGGGTGAAACCGGACACGCAGGCAGTCTGTGTATCCTTAATTGTATGGGTTTCATTGGTGTATATTTATGATGATAATGCCTGTTCAAGTTTGCAAAGCACAGCCGCATACCTTGGCATAGTCATACGTCTGGTTTACAGTGGAACATCTCTAAACCGGACACCCTGGGGGACCTCCCAGGATGTCCGATTTAGAGAGGTTCCACTGTAGCAATAATACGGCTATTACGGTTTAAAATATTTTACTTATTACAAACAAACGTGCTGTCCGGTTGGCTGTAACCGAATACAGGTATATGTAAATAAAGTTGGAGACTTTGTGTATGTTTTTCCAATCTCATTATATAACAGTGTGCATGTAGGTGTCACAGGGCGACAAAGATACGCACAGGCCCGACTCGAACCGGAGACCTCTGGATCATCGTACCATTATAATATGTGTATAATACGCCCCAATTCTCCAGTCACAACGACATATGAGACACGCACTGCGATTTTGTACATACGGACATCTGCGATATTTCATGAAATATATTTACAGAAAATCGAATATTTTCCGTCAATGACTTCAGAAGTTGACACAAATTTCAGAGTACATGCGGAATAAAATTCCGCATGTACTCTGAAATTTGTGTCAACTTCTGAAGTCATTTATGTAAAAACATGTTAAATTTTGTAAATGTATTACATGAAATAACGCTGTTGTCAGAAGGTACACAATTGCATGGCTTGCCTCATATACGGACATCTCATATTGGACCACCAGTATAGAATACACGAAGAATTTACATACAGCTGATACCACGGGGGATTGACACGGACTGCCGGGCGAGCGGCGACCCAGACATATTGCATATGTGACGAGCCATGTGGTTTTGTGCCTAAGAGTATGTGCGATAATTCATGAACGAATACAGTGCGACCTCTCTAAACCGGACACCAAGAAAACACATGTGATCTTAATTTTGATGACTTTCTTGGTTATTTATCTCGGGTGATAATGTCTGTTAGCGATCGCATAGCACACAACTGTGGCTCAGAATGATCAGATGCCTGATTTACGGTGAAATTTCTCTAAGCCGGACACCCTGGGGACCTCCTAGGGTGTCCGGTTTAGAGAGGTTTCACTGTACAATATATTTACGATATTTCCCCCGTAAATGACGTCGAAAACTGTCGAAAATTGACGAATTGCCGCATTTGCTCTGAAGATTTCGTAAATGTCATGCACTAGTCAGTATGGCTGTGACTGAATAAATTGGGCTTATGGGTTTTGCGACCAGTGTAGATCCAGATAAGCCTGTGTATCCGCACAGTCTGATCGGGATCTGCACTATCCGCCATTCCATCAAGGAGACACCCACCCATCATACTTCTAGCAAGCAATATAAATCGCTATCAGGCTACAGGAATGTGCTATTTGATCATGAGCTACACTGGTCACAACTCCCATGAGCCCCATTTCTGCAGTTACAGCCACATTTAACCCTTTCCCTGATAGAGACGACGTTTCACGCCTCTGCAGAAGATGTCTTATGAAAACATTGTGGGAAAAGGAGAAATTGCTTGTAACAAGCAATTTCTCCTTTTCCCACAATGTTTTCTACTCTATCAGATAATTTAACCATCATTTGACCCAGCATTTGATTCTTTTATTCAGATGTTTTGGATTTGGATGAGTCGAAATATCGCAAAACAGGGAAAGGGTTAAGGAAAATACAATAGCTTCTGCAACAATTTGTCATGAAAAATAGCACATTCTCTTATGAGTTGTCGTCTCATATAGGCAATGGTATAACCGGCCATGACAAAATGGGGCTTATTGCGAATTTGTTCAGTGCATTCATGTAACCGAATACAGGTCTATGGTTAAAGTTGGAGACTTTGTGAATGTTTTTTTCAAAACTCATTAGAGAACAGTGCACATGTACATCCAGTAGCAGATTTCACCACAATTACTCAGTGCGCTTTGCGAGAGTAATTACATATTTGTGGTATACTGAAATCTATTACACGTATTTCCAATATGTGGCTATTTCTGGAGAAATTTGGCTTATGGGATTTGTGACAAGTGTAGCTAGTGATCAAATAGCACACTCCTGTAGCTTGATAACCATATATATTGCTTGTTAGTAGCATGGTGCTTCATTGATGGAATGGCGAATAGTGTAGAACAATGCGAATGCACAGGCTGATCTGGATCTACACTGGTGGCAATACACATACGCCCAATGTATCCAGACATAGTCACATACAACAAGTGCCTGGTTATATTTGATGATCAAAATTACACAGCAGTCATAACATTTATCTCATAATCACAGCCATTGTTTTCCCTATGTAAATGCACTTACAAGGTGTATGATCACGTGGTACTAACAACAACAACAAGTACTGAAACTTCCAGAATCCATCCGATTCAAAGTACGTATTCTTTAGTATTGTCCTTATTACGTAACGGATTTTGATGAAATGTGGCTCGATTCTTCGTAAAACGACATAAGTCTGTGCCGAACTCACTGGACGACCAAATGCAGCTCATGAAGACGCGTTTGCTGTGCCATATTTCATCAAAATCCGTTTCATAGTAAGGAAAATATCAAATAATATATACTTACTTTGGAGTGGGCAAGATTTCAACACTTTCAGTCACTGTTGTTGTTGTTATAACCACGTGATCATGCACCTAGACTTAGCTATTTTGGTGAAATCGGCTATTTACCTTGAACTACATATATCGTAAACGTATGAAGCCCTCTTTTCGTGGCGGGACATACGCATGAATTATGTGCCAATCCGTGACAAAATGGGCGTACCCAATATTAGATCAGTGCAACGTTCGATCATCGTAACAATAATTCAGCGGATACATATTTAAATTTCTTATTTAAAAAGTCATGAACGTTTCCCGCGGTTAATAAATTGAAACGGAAACATAGAACCCGTTTTAATTTCAATGCCACATTTCTATCGCGATGGAAAACGGACGCACGCTAGAAACACATCTATTTCTGAATTAAAATACAATGTAGATCAGTTTGCGATAATAAATACAAATCATCAATGCAATTTCCCGCTTAAAAACAGATATGCGATACGATTATTTCAGCTTGGCCTTCGGGTGATTTGTACACGAACTGCGGAAAATATCGTACGTAAATTGGTTATAAAAGTAGTGCCCCCAAAACGGTCCAATTATCGTGTAGTTACTACAGTTTTTATAAGGGTTTACTGCTTAACATATATACACTTAACCCCCATTTAATATATACATTGACAACTAACCGGTTAATAGACGGCCATCATTAGGACAAGATATAATGTCACGAGATCGGTTTATTAAGTAAAAACTGTAATAAAACTGAATGTTGAGACGAATTTATTTGGAGTAATTTATTTATAATTTATATACAATCTCCCGATATACACCCGACAGAAATAATTGTTTCGCGATCCAATACATTCGGGATTATTACCACTAGTGTATACCCAGACCAGCCTGCGCATCCCATGCATGCCCATGCATGGGATGCGCAGGCTGGTCTGGATATACACCGTTCATGGTCCTTACTGCTTGCATAGGAAGCGTACATGATGTAGTCACAGTCCAATATGGGCCATGCTATTTTAGTGGAGACGCCGACAAGGAATGCAAGGAGATGAAATAGAATACACACCGTTTTGTCAGACTGTGGACCAATTATTAAACTCGCGACGATATCATCTCAGCCCCGGGGCACGGGTCTTTTATTTAGATTCATTGGGCAGGATATAAGTAAACAAACATAATACTATGATACGAGAGTACATTAGTATATGCAGTTTGACGAAACTAATACAATTATAGGGTATAATAAACATGTGATAGTATGTCCGATACAAGCCATGGTTTTGTTATATATACATATAGCTGTAGCATACCGTAATTTGTCAGCAAATACGCACATGCTTGTTGTTATATACGGCGGCTGACATATGGCAAATCATAAGTATAGTCATATTTAATTGTAATCTCACCATGGCTGAAGATGTCAATGTCTCATCCAAAAATAAATGATGTCAAACAAAATGACGCGAGCCGGAGTATAACGCTATTAATATATTCACAGGTGGAAGACTCGGACCTAGGACCTGATAAATGGCTCATGTGTAAACCGTTACCCCACCCACCAATTTCCGTACAATATACACTTTAGGCTATATTGTATATTGTAAGAAAATGGGTGGGTGAGGTAACGTTTTTCAAATGAGCCATTTATTGGGTCCTAGGTCCGAGTCTTCCACCTGTGAATATATTATACGTATAACATTCGAGGCGTTGATCTGACTGAGTACGAGCAGGTCGCTCTGGGGCGACACTGGTGTCACACTGAATGTGGACCTTCTATATGCGTTTCACGGGTTCATACTTTGATACTCTAAACTACGGAGCCCTGCATGGGACATGAATTCTTTTTATTAATTCGTTCCCACGAAATAACAAATCGTTCCCTCAATTTAACAATTCGTACCCTCGAATTAATAATTTGCTCCCTCGAATTAACAATTCGTTCAAACGGAATGACAATTCGTTCCCTCAATTTAACAATTCGGTCCGTCGAATTAACAATTCGTTCCCACGAATTAACAATTCGTTCCCGTGGGAACGAATTGTTAATTCGTGGGAACGAATTGTTAAATTGAAGGAACGAATTGTTATTTAATGGGAACGAATTAATAAAAAAAAGAATTCTATGTCTCCTGCGGGGCTCCGTACTAAACCGGTAAAACAGTGTTTTCAGGAAATCCACGGTTACTTGGTTATACTATATTGAGTCACACGCTTGCTGTTTATGATATATCTCCCGAGAACTAATTTAAAATGACCATAAACAAAAAGCTAGGCATATGTGGCTGTGACTGGAGAAATGGGGTGTATGGGTTTTACGTCCAGTGTAGATACAGATCATCACTGTCTGATCAGTATCAGGATCTGCGCTGTTCGCCATTCCACAAATGAAACATCGTCATGTTTCTAACGAGCAATATAGATCATTATCAGGCTGCAGGAGTGTGCATTGTGATCAGAAGCTACACCGGTCACAAATCCAATTAGCCCCATTTATCCAGTCACAACCACATATGGGACACGGCATTTGATTTTGCACCTTCGGACAACTGCGTAATTTCATTAAATACGTTTACAAAATGTACAATATATTTCATGAATAAAGTCAAAAGTTGACAACATTTCCAGAGTACATGCGGAATATAATTCCGCATGTACTCTGAAAATATTGTCAACTTCTGACGCCATTTACTGAAAATAGTGTAAATTTTGTAAACGTATTTCATGAAATTACGCAGATGTCCTAAGGTAAAAAATCACATGGCGTGTCTCATATAGTGAATATCTTTATACACCATCTGATTTCATAGCTCAAAGAGGAATGCATGACGTTGTCACCATACAGAATTGCTCTCTCAGAAGATATTCCTACACCAATAAATCTTACAGAGGAACTTCTAGAAACCTAAAAGGCACCAGTGTGATTAACTTCCATATGTTTTTTTGAACGTATCTGTAATTACAATGTCTATTCGTGACTGCGAAGCACTAATACCTATCTTGAGTGCTCATATGTAAGAAACTGAGAAATTATAATGAAGAATCCATAACCTGGGGGCCGTTTCATTAGTACAAATTTAGGATCGTCTGGAAACTTCAATTGATGGATTTACATTTATTGAGCATAGGCTGCATATGCAGCCTATGCTCAATAAATGTAAATCCAATAATTGTGTTTACAATAAAGCATTGTTAATTTGAAATTAACAGACTGTCCTAATTTTGCACTTACGAACATTTTAGTCGTACGAAGTTTAATGAAACGCGCCCCAGATATGTGACTATTACTGGATAACCGGGGCATTTGTGATCAATGTAGCACCTGATCTGTGATTGTTACTGAATAACCGGGGCATGTGTGACCAGTCTAGCACCTGGTCAAGTCACAAATTATATTACTGCCAACCAACCAACCTTAAAATCACAACTGTTTTAATGCAAACCATTATATATGTATATATGTGGCTGTGACTGGCGAATTGGAGGTTATGGGTTTTGTAACCAGTGTATATCCAGATCAGTCCGTTCAGGATCTGCAATGTTCGCCAATTCATCAATGAAACGCCCGTCATGCTGTTAACAAGCAATGTAGATCGTTATCAGGCAACATGAGTGTGTTATTTGATCAGGAACTACACTAGTCACGAACCACATAAGCCCCATTTCTCCAGTCACACTCACATATCAAGAGAATAGCAGCAGCATTGCATGTCTGTGGTAACACCCAGCAGGAGCCGGTTGATGGTTATATGTGGCTGTGCCTGGGTAAATGTGGCTTAAGAGATGTGTGACCAGTGTATCTCATGATCAAATGGCACACTCCTGTTGCCTGATAACGATATGTGTTGCACATTAGAAGCACGACAAGTGTTTCATTGATGGAATGGCAAACAGTGCAGATCCTGATCAGCCTGTGCGGATCTTCACTGGTCGCAAAATCCTTAAGCCCCATTTTTCCAGTTACCGCCACATATTGATGAAAATGTCAATACAGTTCTGACAAGTGTGTTACACCCATACTCCCCGTGCTTATCACACGTCCAGATCTAACCTGCCCATTCTTGCCGGGTTAATTAGGCACTGGCACGTATATTAGATAATTAATTAGCATTGATTACGGTTCTTGGCATTTAATAGATACAGGTGGCACGGTGAGTCTGCAAGACACACCTGTATATCAGTTTTATGGTGTACGTATAAAGATTGTTTATTAACGTCTCATCAACCGTACATCATAAAATACATTACAATAATAAAACATAGGTACATTTACAATTGCCATTGTAAAAGAATTACAAGAGACGGCTCATTATAAACGTTGAGTAAACATTTATACATTTCAGCATACACATGAACAGCACGCACAAATGAGCAAAAATAAATCAATGAAGTTGACCTGATATATTAATGTACGTGCGTTATAATAATATACGATATCGACCTTTCATTTCGCGGATATTGATTTCTAAAATATGTGGTTGTGACTGGAGAAGTTGGGCTTATGGGTTTTGCGACCAGTCTTGTCCCTGGTAGAATCGCACACGCCTGTATCCGGATAAGGAACTACATTGGAACCTCTCTACACCGAGAAACATCTGTGGTCTTCAAGTTACTTTTGATAGTTTGGTCATTTATATCAGGGATTTGTGATCGCAAAGCACACATCTATGACTCGGAATTACCAAATGCCTGATTTACAGAGAAACCTCACTAAACCGGACACCCTGGACCTCCCAGGGTGTCCGGTTTAGCGAGGTTTCACTGTACAATGTGTATTACTTGTTAGAAGCAGTGGCCGAAGCGCATGCTAGTCTGATGGCAAATTCAATAAACACAATTTCTCCGGTCACAGTCGGAGATTATGAAGTCCAGATTATGATACGTTTCTAAAGCATCCACGATGGTGTTGATACGAACAGGGCATATATTTTCATTGATGTATTACTTGTTTGTCTAAAACAATACCGAGCAATATGTTTGTACTTTTATTAAACGTTTTAACCCTTTAACCCCTAAGTAAATGGAATGTATTTTGATCTGTTTATTTTGCAATCAATCCAATCGTCACAAAATGATTTTCAGACTAGTGTATGTATGAAAAGGGGTGGTTTTGTTCTCATAAATATAAAAATTACTTTCAAAAAGTGCAGATCCTGATGAGACGGCTCGTTACGAGCCGGCTCATCTGGATCTACACTGTTTGCATAAACCGCTATAGCGGGATTTCGGGGGTTCTGGGAACATTGGTATTGGCAACAGTCACTCCACAAGTTTGTATTCAAGTAGAATGTTTCAATAATGACACGACAGATATTCTCATAATCTATTATTAGTTCACCCTGTTAAATCAAATCGACAGACGGTGCATATGTCAGTGTGTGTCGATTTCTGCTGACTTAGCAACATCGTTAGACAAGCATGCAGAGATGAGAGCCGCATTACACGGCGTTACACAACCCAATTGTAAACAACTGCACCGAGTGGACAGACTAGCATGGGGAGGTGATGTAACATTACGCAGTCTGACGTCATCTTATCGGCAATTCACACAAGCCGACGAAATGTTAATGCGGCGACAGGTGTCTGAAGACCAGTGAATGGTAAGTGCTGATTGCCAATTTGATCTCCAGGTTACACAACAGATCAATAGTGAAATAGTAGTTCGACATTCATTCCGGCAGTGGATGATCGATGGTTCGAGTCCCGCAATGGTCGTTATATTGTATTGCATGCTCAGTAATCACGTCGCTGCGTATTATCTTGGATGTCTGACAACAATTGAAGGGGTCAATGAAAGAAGCGGGCACCCTTCTTCCAATGATCGCTTACATCGAAGTCGGGCGAAAATCGTTCTGTAATCGTTGGCCTGTCACAGAAGGAAATCGGAGTATCAGGAGGAAACCCACTCGTCCTTTCTGGCGACGACCATTCCATCCATCATACTGCCCCAGTCGGAGATCAAACCTGGGCCGCATTGGTGAGAAGCGCGCTCGTTGCCAATTGCGCTAACTGGAAAATCACTATGCAGTAACAAATAAGACGAAAAATGTTGAGCTTGATGCTTTCAGTAACATTATAGCGTATTCCCAATTCTGGTACTCTGGAACCAACAGCAGCACCGCGGGTCGCAGACAGAATAACAAATGCGGTATTCCTGATAAACTGTCACACTGGACATCTGTAATTTTATTTGTGGTTTCATTAGATTGACCAGAGCGAGACAATAAAATATGTCTTCAGGAATCGATCCCATGACCGGTTTGACCTGACAACTCGTATATCAGCCAACTCGTGCCCGCATAGATTCGTCCTCGGCAAATTATGTCATAAAATATGCAAACGATCACACGGGAAGTCTCAACACTATAAATATTGATGACCACGTTTAAGTTGACGCATGCCACTCCTGCAGCAACATATGTTCAGCGTTTACAAACCACATGAACCCTGATCAAACAGCATTGTTTTGTGCAGTTTGATCACAGTTTATTATTAGGTATGTCACCATTAATTATAAATATGCACAATGTTTAAGACATGGTGACTAGAGAAAGTATGGTGGTCGGTGTCAAGGCCGGTTGCCAAGTTGTCCAGTTTCACCGGCACTAGCTAATTTTGTCTTGGTCAAGGGATAGAATACTCACAGACTGGCAAGTCCTAAACGGTCGGAAACTCTAGTAATTACTCAATTAGTTTAATTACACCGGAGATAATATCTTGGACTGCAATTGACCCGGGATACAGATAGTGCAGCTGGCACGTCAACCGTGTACAGGATAATTGACGGGGTCAGTGGAAGAGAAGGGATCGTTGGAAGAAGGGGGCTAAGTCCCTTATGGACTTAGCCCCCTTCTTCCACTGACCCATTCAATTACGGCTGTTGTTAATTTCAATAGGGTGGGAAGCATGCGGACGGCGCTGTCGAGTTATTATCCAAACTATTGTGGTCGGACGAAACCGTGGTGGAACGACTAAACGGCTGCTTGATCGTTCGTGTCAATGACGGTTCGCCCCTTGGACTGCTCGACTTGTTAGTTTGAAAAGTAATGTATAAATTACATTGAGTAACAAGTCATACCATGAGTAAAGCATATGCGAATAAAACATGCTAAAACATTTTTAACGTTCCATGATTATTTTATAAACATACTGTCCTGTAAGTCCTGTAAGCACGTTTCTGTACACCAAGAGTGGAATTGTAGCCGAGAGGTTACGACCTCCGACTGTCATTCCGGCGGCCCGGGTTCAAACCTCGATCCCGGCACTGGAGTTTATGAAATACAATTGTATTTCCCGCCATATAGCGGCTTGGTCCGCGGGTATTCAAGGCCTAAGAGCCAATTTGGGACCCTTTTAAATCGAGCAACAACTACACCACGCTGTGTCTACTCAACACTCTTAGCTAAATATTCACCCTCTCCTGGTCAATGGGTCAGACAGGGAACGGAAAGGGAAATTCACACCCCGTCTGTTTTCAGATTTTAAATTAGCTCCCGCATTCGCGTTTGCAAACATACGGCTGGGGAATTCAGATTGGGTTGCAAGCACCATGATCACACGGATTACGCCAAGTGCCAGGATGATGGGATTCGACCCCCCACGAGGTAAAGACGCATCAAGGTCCAAATTGGCTGACTATAGTGTTTATTCTTCGTACAAACGCAGTATTTTATTTACTCAGCCGGGAGACTATCTCTGGCTTATAGTCATTGACGAGGTTACAGAACCCACTTTTGTTTGTGTTTCGTTTCGTGTCCGATGCCAGAAGGAACTATGCCCATTTATCAAATTTCACCTCTCAATGAATGTACACACGGACTATTCAAATGAATGGTTACGTAATCTGGTGGTGACAAAGTATAAGATAGTGTCAAAAGATCGCCGCAAACTACCAGCAGAAATGTACAATTGAACCCCTCTAAACCGGACATAGAGACAGTCAGTGGTGCTTACTTTTGATAGGTTTCATTGACATTTATCTCCGATAATAATGCATGTTCATGATCACAAAGCACCAACACGTGTCTTGTAGTAGTCATATGCCTGTTTTACAGTGGTACCTCTCTAATCCGGACACACTGGGAACCTCCCAGGGTGTCCGGAGTAGATAGGTTCCACTGTACATGGCAAGTCTGATTGTATTGCACCTGTTTAATTACGTCTGTATTATCGCATTACATGACATACACGCTTCATATAGTGCCGGATTTTGTGAAAGTGAACGTAAAATGGTGCACCACACATAACATACAGTTGAATATTAATACAGTGGAACCTCTCTAAACCGGACACCCTGGGAGGTCACCAGGGTGTCCGGCTTAGAGATGCTCCACTGCAATTCAGGCAGATGAGCTCTCCAAGATACTTTACGATCATGAACATACATTATAATCGGGGGAAAGTGAAAACGAAATATATCAAAATTAAGCATACACATGTGTGTAGGGTGTCCGGTTTAGAGAGGCTATACTGTATAAGAGAGTTGACTACGCCAACACGAGTGAATTAACAGCCCACGGTGTTGTAAATAATGTAGACCCTTATCAGAAGACGGACTGTCTTCTTATAAGTGTCTACATTGCTTACAACGCCACGGCCAAGCACGAAAGTGCATACACACGCAATAACTACAGTGGAACCTCTATAAACCGGACACCGAGATAATATATGTAATCTCATTTTTGAGAGGTTTCTTGGTAACGATTCTCAGATAATATGTTCATGATTTCAAAAGATATGCAGGGGACCTCCCAGGGTGTCCGGTTTAGAGAGGTTTCACTGTAGTATATACCTGTTTGTCACATTTCTGTATACCAATACCACGGCTTCGAAGTTGTCTAATATCTCTCCGCAAATAAGATAATATTGTTATAATTGAAGCCGAGATATAAGTGCAACGAGGGTAATACACCCTAAGAGGGTAAGTCTTGGAGCTAGCCCTCTATTTGCAGAGAAAACTTCAATTGCCACTTTCCATGTCAATGTCCACTTCATGTCAAGACACAGTACTTCCCTGAAATATATTTGCCATGTATATAGTGTGCAATTACAATAAAATAAATGGTTCCTCTGGAAATGGCGGAACGAGCACGGAAACTGTAATTATTGGGCAACTGAAAGAGATCAATGCGAATATACACTGAATTATAGTCAAGCCAGTAGTAATAGACATGTAACAGTATAGCACATTGTTATTTTGTTTTTGTTCATTGATACTCACAGTTCATGTCGTACGTCACTGTCGATACTGGGTCTAATCACATGACATGATGTAGAGATTATAGAACAACGTCAAGCGATCCCTGATATTCATCGAACACGTGCAACAAAACACGCACATTGCATGTCGAAATTAGAGTCGTGGTCAACGATCACCAAAGATGTGGACATAGATAACATCACTGGATAATGCATACATCTGATATGTTGCGGGAAAAAAAGTTACTGTTTTTAATGTCTGTTTCACAAAACCTGCCCAAATCTTACGGCCATATAAACGATGCAAAAGCAATATTATTTCGATAATATTAAATGTTATCAAACATTTGGACAGGTTTCGTGAAACAGACAGTAGAAGCTATCCATGGGTCTTGCGGCCAAGATATACGCCATTACTGCACAGTGTGCACGACTGCCTGCGCCAATCTTGCCAGTTTTGTCAAGTTCTTCATTATAGGAATGAATGGCCTTTTTGTGGAATTTATCGGGGTATAAACTTGGAAAATTCGCGGGAATACTGGACGAAGGCCGGAAGGCCTCGTCCAGTATTCCCGCGACTTTTCCAAGTTTATATCCCCGATAAATTCAACAAAAAGGCCATTCATTCCAAGGCCTCGTCCAGTATTCCCGCGACTTTTCCAAGTTTATATCCCCGATAAATTCAACAAAAAGCCATTCATTCCAAGGCCTCGTCCAGTATTCCCGCGACTTTTCCAAGTTTATATCCCCGATAAATTCAACAAAAGGCCATTATTCATCATTCAATCTTTAATTTAATCCCCAGCATTTTAAATAAATTCATCAAGAAAATGTGTTTATTTTCCGTTTTCTTAAGAATTATTTTAACTGCGCCTCACGGTTACGGAAAGTAGTTCGACGTGGGAGTTTACTGGGATATAAATTTTGGACAGAGACTTGCTACGGGCCAATCAAATGTTAGGGAATTGTGTAAATATTTTTGTGCTGGAATTATTTAAAAATGCATGTACTTGAATAGTGTGCTTGAAGTAAAGCAGCTTGGTTGACTGAGCCTAAGCTGTGTCACAGCTCAGGCTCAGTCAATCATATTGCGTGATTGCGAGTTGACATTGCCTATGTATGTTCAGAAACGTTGATGGTTTTGTCAATATTAACGCAGGCGGATGCGTATCTGACCACGGTGTCGTGTTCTGTCGTTGGGTGGCACAGAGCCGTACCACAATATTCGTAGATTTGATTACATTCGTATTCAAGCGTAATACAACTACAACAACAACAACTACTACAACTAAACACATCACAACTCGAATGGGAAATCGTAGCTAATTATCTCCCGTTGAATCTATTTATAGAAATCCTGTCCAGATGGTGTAGTTTAGGGCCTTATTGCTTGTAAAAAGAGCGAATGTAGCATGATTTGTTATGAAAAGGAGCAATTATAATGATTTCGATTAGTTTTTATCCAGATCAGCCTACAAAGCTGCGCATTCTGATCATGAACTGCATTATTTTCCAGATTCATATTTTCACACTTATTAAGTAAAAAATAAACGCTAAAATAAACCAAAGTACCAGCCCTCTATAAATAGATTTGCAAAGGAAAATAACTAGCTACGATCCCCCATTGGCTCTCTGAGAGCTGCCAAAACATGCAAACATGCTGGTGATAAATGGTCGCAATCATCAACCATAGCAATTCATAGTTTCTGTCACATGACCAAAACGTAATGACCACAAACACGGCAGCTGTGTGTCACAAGTAATGCCAATAATCGCACCGTGGGCTCAAATCACGGCCAATTACTGAACAAAACAGGGGAGAATTACAGCCACTGTCGCCCGTCCCCCGCAGGCTAGCCTGGGAATCATTGACCTAACCGCCATATAGCGTCGTCTCCCATGGTAACACCGAAACTTGGTCATGTACTCCACCGATAAATAGCCCAATCGATCGTTAAAACCCATTACCGGGTATGGAAGGTGTTTGAGCCAATTCCCACCCTTAAATATTATAGGAATGAATGGCCTTTTTGTGGAATTTATCGGGGATATAAACTTGGAAAAGTCGCGGGAATAGTGGACGAGGCCAGTATTCCCGCGACTTTTCCAAGTTTATATCCCCGATAAATTCCACAAAAAGGCCTTTCATTCCTACGGAAGCATGGAGGGGACATGTGTGTTTTTTTATTTATCTCGTGGCCACGACTTATTATGTCGTGGCCACGAGATAAATAAAAAAAAACACACCTAAAGATCTCGTGGCCACGACATAATTCAAGTGTGTTTTTTTTTATTTATCTCGTGGCCACGACTTATTATGTCGTGGCCACGAGATAAATAAAAAAAAACACACCTAAAGATCTCGTGGCCACGACATAATTCAGGTGAGTGTTTTTTTTTATCTTGTGGCCACGCCACGACATAAAAAAAAACACACCTGAATTATGTCGTGGCCACGAGATCTTTAGGTGTGTTTTTTTTTATTTATCTCGTGGCCACGAGATAAATAAAAAAAACACACCTGAATTATGTCGTGGCCACGAGATCTTTAGGTGTGTTTTTTTTTTATTTATCTCGTGGCCACGACATAATAAGTCGTGGCCACGAGATAAAAAAAAAACACACACCTGAATTATGTCGTGGCCACGAGATCTTTAGGTGTGTTTTTTTTATTTATCTCGTGGCCACGAGATAAATAAAAAAAACACACATGTCCCCTCCATGCTTCCGTACATTCTTTATAATTCCAGCATTTTAAATAAATTCATCAAGAAAATGTGTTTATTTTCCGTTTTCTTAAGAATTACAGTGGAACCTCTCTAAACCGGACACCTAGAATACACCTGTAATCTTGTTTTTAATGAGTTTCCTGGTCATTTATATTCGGTTATAATGTCTGTTCGTGATCGCATAGCATGAAACCATGGCTCAGAATGATCAAATACCTGATTTACAGTGAAACCTCTCTAAGCTGGACACCCTGGGGACCTCCTCCCAGGGTGTCAGGTTTAGAGAGATTTCACTGTATTTTAACTGCGCCTCACGGTTACGAAAAGTAGTTCGGCGTGGGAGTTTACTGCGATATACATTTTGGACAGAGACTTGCTACGGGCCAAGCAAATGTTAGGGAATTGTATAAATATTTGTGTGCTGGAATTATAAGCCGAATGAATGAATGTGCTGTTCACAGCGAGTCTGGCCAGAGCATAGACTCAGTTCAAAGTGTCTAAATAAATACGCTGAGGTGCGAGCAACAGCCTCGAATATACATGTAATTGTTCTCGGTAGAGTCGGTCGGACTTTTGTTTGTTTTCATTTTATTACTAGATAGACATTTGTACGTGTCAATATGGCATAATTGTTGCGTGCCAACCTGATGTCATGTTTTTCTGCCTACCAACGTTTGGCTATTACATTAAATCTAAACAATATTTGAATGCTATTACGTTCACCCTCCTCCACAAAAACGTAGTTGATGATATTCTTCAAATTTTGATTTCCCATGGGAATTTAACATGGGGTAAACAAGAGGCGGAGATTGACGAAGAGGGTTGAAAAATTATGAAAAATGGAAAGCGACTCAGAAATCTAGCTATATAGCTTGGAACTGATGTAACTAAGAAAACAAAAGTTGGATTTTGAAAACGGGTCAACATATTCCAAAATTCTTTCAAAAAGTCCGTGTTTAGCATCTATGTTAAATTCCTATATGAAAAGTGTTTTTGTTTTCGCAATAATGCCCCCGGACCTCCCTAGCAGTCTCATGTCCTCGTTCGAAAATAAAGTAAACTATTTCCATTAATAAGTTGCTCCCCACCCACCCCCACCACCCCCCCCCCCCCACCCCTGGATCCGCACATGCAGCATAATCAGGTGACGCACTGTCATTTCATCAATGAAACAACCATCATGTTTCTAACAAGCAATATCAAGGTGCATGATCACGTGGTTACAACAACAACAACGTCGCCCACTCCAAAGTAAGTATTATTTGATAGTTTCCTTAATATGCAACGGATTTTGATAAAATATGGCGCAGCAAACGCGTCTTCATGAGCTGCATTTGGTGGTCTATGGAGTTTGGCACAGACTTATGTCGTTTTTGCGAAGAATCGATTTCCGTGTCTCCAACACGGAAGTCGATTCTTCGCAAAAACGACAGAAGTTTGGGCGAAAACACAGAGACCACCAAAATTCAGCTTAACAAGACGCGTTTGATGCGCCATATTTCATCAAAATCCGTTACGTAATAAGGACACTATAAAATAATACGAAATTTGAATCGGTACTTGTTGTTGTTGTTAGTACCACGTGATCATACACCTTGAATATAGACCGTTATCAGGCTATGGTCGCGTCCTATTATATAAGGAGCTACACTGGTCACAATCCCGTAATCACCATGTCTTCAAATAAACTTGGTATTGTCTGCAGCATTTTATACATCGCATTACGTATGCGGGTTAACCCTTAGACCGCTACTCACAACAATTTTCCTCTGCTGTTGCTTTTATATCTTGTCTTATTTCTCAATAAAAACATGGTTTGACAGCACTTCAGAATCATTTCCAATGGAAATGATTCTGAAGTGCTGTCAAAGCATGTTGTAAATTATTATAAAGTACTGTCAAAGCATGTTTTAGATGATAAAAATGGAAAATATAAAATAAACAGCAGACAACAAACAAATAATATAGCGGTGTAAGGGTTAATATATACTCGTGCAATTATTTGATCACGTTTCCAGATTTTGCACTCGCCTAGCACGCGACAGCCTAGTGACATGTTTTGTGACACATATGATATGGCAGATGCTGTTATAGTCGGTCATTATCAATACATTACTTGCGATCTGGCTACTGTAAACATTGAATTACTTGCCGTGGTTCATGCAGTGGAAAGTAACTAACCCGACACCCTGAGAGGTCCGCAGTGTGTCTGTTTAATATGGAGGTTTCACTGTAAAATCAAGCGTGGGCATGCCGCAACACTTGTTAACGTTTTAGAGCACATGACAGACGTTATACATGTACTTAGAACTAGATAACAGTTGGAAACAAAATTTCTACTCTGCTCCATACCTCTCGCTAGGGTAGCAATTTAACGCCATCTCTTTAATGTAACACATGGAAGAGTGATTTTTGCAATCGGTTATCCGGCGTGTTTGATATGTTAGCGATGTAAAACTGTTAAAACTGTAGCAATGAATTATTAATAAAGAACATAAACATGCAGAAATTTGTTAATTATAATAATAAATAGTTTACCATGTCAATGTTTGTATCTGACATTTACATGTATATCTTGTAAATTTGAAAGTTTCATTTCGTTACTTTAACATCAACAAGAGAAAAGATGGCTTCCATGTGAAAATTATTTCCTTGTTCTATTATTGTTAGCAATTTACTATTTCTACATCAAAGATTATTTGTTTAAAGGTATAATTTATACAGTTTACTAAAGTTTGACCTACATACAACATGAACTTCTGTTGCTCACATTTTTTGAATGGGTCAAATTGTAGCCGTAGATAACATATCGGAGGCGAATTATTGTAGCTAGATAACAGTGAAACCCATTCAAACTAAACACAGGAAGTCGTTATTGGGAGAGATCCGCCATGGCGCTTAATATATTTCAAATGAATACTGTTTTCCCAGAGACGTCTCACTCATAGAATACATTCTTGCACAGAGGCATTGCCCAATAAATACACATGCACATACATGTACAAGCAAGGATTTTAAGTTCTCTCTATGTCTCTGTTACAAGGATTGCCTGTCTACAATTCCGAGACGGGGGAATACAGCGCCGACATTTCCAGAACTGTGGCACCAGTTCACCGCGTCGCTGAATTAATGGATCACTGCGCGTCTGTGTTGACACTACTTGTCTTCTGACAGCTGCGTACACATTTTTCAAATGAGCCAGTCATTGAACTTGTACTCGGTGAAATGAACACCTTCACCTTTGCAACCGTTGTAGACAAAGATCAGCCTGCACGACTGTGCATGCTGATCTGTGTCTACAACGGTTGCTAACTTATCATGAATATGCGTGATACGAAATGCGTATCAGTTAATTTGCGTTGCGTTAATGGGCTCATTGTGTATGGTGCGAGGTTTTAATTGGTTTTCCGGGACTACAAACGCAATGTTGTCTGTATTCCTACGCGCATTTTAAAACGTCTTGTCTAATACGGACCCTGTATCATACGTAATTCTATACCCTAGACATCATGCTATCATTAAGTGTAGTATCACAGGGGGAATCGGCGCTAGTACAAATCAGCGGGATACGGATGACGAACGAACCACCGTCTACATGTGTCGTCGGCGTTATATGAATCGAATACGTCCATGGTTGCGTAGGAATGCGTCTGACGTCACACGTGATACGCTACCAATCACTACTGATCATTCTAATCGACGTATGTCATTCACCGATTAAACCAACGCTCATTCTGGGATTCTCGGCAAGGTCTCGTGAAATCTCATGAACAGGTGCCCGTTTCATTATTAGCAGCCTTCCGAAACGTCACGTGCCGAGAACGAGCGGCAAGGGTCCATTACAGTTTACCCATACAACGCGGAAACGTAGTGTTCGTCGTATGAAATATTTGTTTTCCGTAGAACATTAGTAAGTTTCTTACCAATGGAGACGATTCGCACGTGCACAGCCGCAAATAGTATGCATTATGTCTTAAATATATATACAGTGGAACCTCTCTAACCCGGACACCAAGAAAACACCTGTGATGTTATTTGTGATGAGTTTCTTCGACATTTATCTCGGGTGATATTCGTGATCGCATAGCACACAACTATGGCTCAGAATGATCAAGTGTCTGATATACAGTGAAACCTCTCTAATCCGGACACCCTGGGGACCTCCCAGGGTGTCCGGTTTAGAGAGGTGTCACTGTACTTACTTCATCTATATAATTTACGGAACATATTAACATGACTGCACATATTAATATCATTAAGCCCTGTCCATAAAGTAGAGATAATTATGACAGGTTGCTCTCGTGACCGCTGTATTCTGAAATACGACTCTTATTATTGCGATTCGAAATATCTTTTTTATCTATAAAGTATCGCTATCTCATAATGTCGTAGTTTGCCTCGAACCCAGCGAATACAACATACTAAAAGCCACCGACCGCACGTCCTCGAAATAATGTGAACAGTCCATTGACAGAGATTGAGTGCTTTTGGAAATTTGACACCGCAAATCCCCTGATACTACGTTACTTGGAGCTTTCATCAAAGACACATGTCGAAATTACACTTATCAAATTGACATAAAAGTTGGTCGTTTGGCAAGCTGTTTGCACGTGCCAGCAAAGGCCACCTAGGGGTCACGCCAGTCGATGGTAAGGTAGTTGCAGTAGCGGATTTCAACATTGCAAAGTATACTTATCTAGCAAAGTATACTTTGAGGGAGAAATTTTCAATTTTAGGATACATTTATTAATTTTTATTATACTGAATTTTTTACATTATCACAGCCAAAATGGCTGTGATAATGTAAAACAATCAGTATATAATTTTGCATACTTTTAATCATCAAATATATGCAGTAGTTAGTTCTATATGACATAATGCATTTCATGAAAAAGAAATGATTACTCCCTCAAAGTATACTTTGCTAGAAAAATATACTTTGCAATGTTCGTGAAATAGGCTACAGAACTCGGAACACGCCAGCTCCTTTGGGCAATGTCTCTGTGTCTACGTTCTTTAACCATTTCGCCCCTAAGTAACTGGAATGGATTTTGATATGTTAATTTTGTAGCCAATACAATCATCACAAAATGATTTTCAGGCCAGTCCATTTATGAAAAGGGGGTGCTTTTGTTCTCAAAAAAAATTAAAATCTCTTTCAAAAGATGCATATCCTGATGAGACGGCTTGTTGAGCCGTGCTCAATCAAATATCCTGGAACAGAGGCTGTGCAACACTCTGAGCACGATCTCCGAATCTATGCTCGAAATCAAGCAAATTGATTGGCCGAGAATGTCTCGACCAATCAAACGGCCTGATATCGAGCATGAGAATGGATAACCCGAATTTTCTGTCTGTAACGCAGGGCGACTTGTAAGTTACATGTACATGTAACTCTACACTCAATTACTATCTATGTAGTTTAGTAGTGAAGAAATAAGAACAAAAATAAACAGATTAGTTAATGAAGAAATGAAAAATAATGAAAATAATGAATTGCAGATAAGACATAAGAAAATTAAGAAATGAATGCTGATTATATCAATATTTCACTATTTTCCTTCATAATTCACAATACAAAGTTGAAACAGAGCATTGTCCCAAATTCACCCAAGGCTATGCTTATAACAACAATATTACCTGTACAAAATCCCTGATTCTACTACATGTACATTGCAATTAGCCCCAAATTAACAAAAGTAGGAGAATCAGGGGCCCGTTTCACTAAACTTCGTACGACTAAAATGTTCGTAAGTGCAAATTTAAGATCGTCTGGAAATTCCGATTGATGGATTTACATTTATTGAGCATTGGCTGCATATGCAGCCTATGCTCAATAAATGTAAATCCAATAATTGTTTACAAGAAAACACTGTTAATGTGATATTTACAGACTATCGTAATTTTGCACTTACGAACATTTTAGTCGTACGAAGTTTAGTGAAACGGCCCCCAGGAAGACACGTTGTGGGATACCCGGCGTGACGACCCAGCATTAGTACCATCACGTGATACCAGCTGACCGTGACTAACGGTCATTCTAAACATTCGCAGTTTGACGTCTGCTGCTGCGTGTATCAATAGCAACGGGGTCAGCGGGGAGCCAGAGGTCACTGGGGCTGTGGGGGTCACCTGTAATTAAAGAAGCGTGTACACGTACGCGTAATTTCATCATTACGGAACTAGATTTTGGAAAACTCCCATTTACACATTCGATTGTTTTAATTCGTAGATACATAACAAAATTTCCCTCTCGGAGATCATGGCCCAGTATTATTTTATGACACGAGTCATGTGAGTTTGTAACAAGATGTGCGATTTTTCATGAAAAAGAAATCCAGAAACTGTGATAGTTCCTGTAAATGACGTTAATCGACCAGCTTTTCATAGCAAATGAGAATCATGTTTTTGTTGAGGCAAATCGAAAATAAAAACTATACAGCGGACGACACAGTTTAATTCAACATAATACGGGTCTGGCGCATGCGTCCTACCAATAATTCCTCGGCATGAAGGGTGATCAAGCCAATTCTGGCCGCCATTATACGACCAAACAAGCAATCAAAAGCTAACGCTCCGCCACAAATTGAGTTGTTCCGTTCAATGGTACGATATAGGATGACATGCGCACGACTATATCGTATTTAGCTCCAGGACAGTTCCATTAAATTTGGATTAGTCGACTGACCATGATGGGTATTATTACCAATTATTTACACGACTCGTTACCATGGAAATACGATTCACCGCGGTCATCCGAATAGGAAGTATTCGCCGGTTCAAAGGTTAGAACATGCTGGAGGAGTGCACGGGTAAAGAAGCATGTTGAGCACATGGCCATCATATAGTCGCCCTTTATAAACGGTCAGGCCTACGTATATAACTAAACAACACACATAACGTTGAAAGGTTGAGGGAGATGGGGGTGGCATGATTTCCCCAACTTTTTAAACGGATCAGTTGTAGTTCATTTCGTCACACTTACTGCAATCACCAGTATGTCCATTTTTCTCATTTGTAGTTGATACTGGCGAAATGGATCTTATGGGTTTTGCGATCAGTGTAGATCCAGATCAGACTGTGCACTGTGCACCCGCACAGTCTGATCAGGATCTGCACTGTTCGCCATCCCATCAATAAACCACCCACCATGCTTCTAGCAAGCAATATCGATCGTTATTCGCGTCCATGGTTGTGTTATTTGATATAGATCTACACCGATCACAAATCACACAAGCCCCATTTCTTCAGACACAGCCACATTTCTGATCAATTATTCAAGGTCGGAAAATCAAAGAAATCCAGGGTCTGGTCAAATGCTGCAAGTTCAAGCAATCAACGCGGCACAATAACATTTGTAATAACGATACGGCAATGAATGTCATTTCGGGAACGCGTGCAGATTTGTGGAATGACTTCTGATATCCGATAGATCATCCTTGTTTGTCAGAAGAGACATAAATGTGTCGTCTGCTCGCTGTGTCTGCTGTCTTTTACGGTTGTTACTTTGAACATTGACTGCGATTGGATGAATTGAGATAAGCATTAAAATTTAGTCTGTAGCCTGTTTCACCAAAATTGCAAAGCATACTTATTTTTCTAAGTACACTTAGAGGGAGAAATTTTCAATATAAGGCTACATTTATTAAGATTTATTTCCTGAATGTATTACATGATCACAGACATATTGGCTGTGATAATGTAATAAATTCAGTATAATAATTCTGAATACTTTTAATCATCAAATACATGCAGTTGTTAGTTCTGTATGGAATAATGCATTTCGGGAAAAATAAATGATTACTCCCTCCAAGTATATTTAGCTAGATAATTATGCTTAGCAGCTATGGTGAAATCGGCTCCTGAGCGATCAGTGTTGAACCCGATCAGAAAGATTCAACAGTGTTCGCCATTTAGTTAGTGGAATACTATGCATGTCTTTGACAAACAGGATATATCCTTATCATACTGCAGCATTAGACCGATAACTTGACCGTGGATTTGAACGAAAATTTGGTATAGCTGCAGAACAGTAGCTCGATTGGACGCACAGAGACGTCCACTTTTTATAGTCACAGGCACAACTGCATACTCGACATTTGTGATTATTCAAAGTTGCCACAGACATTACCAGATACCGTTTTACTTGTGAACAGTTTCACCAACATGCACAGTAAGATATTAATATGTAAGTTAACCATATAATATACAGTGGAACCTCTCTAAACCGGAAACCATGGGAGGTCCCCAGGGTGTCCGGTTCAGAGAGGATCCACTGTAATTAAGCGCTCCATGAACAGTTATTTCATTTTTAATCATGAACAGACACGACAATGACGTAAACTACATCAAGTGGAAACACATCTAAATTAAACACAATGGAGTCCCCTGTAGTTCAGTTTTGATTAGGATGCACCTACTGAACTCCATTATTTGCCTGAAAAATTACAATTTTCGAATAAAAACATCTTCTTTTTTTTTCTTTCGAAAATTTTATTATTTATCGCCAATGTCTCACAGAATGTTGGAACACAATGTCCAATGTGTCCATATTCCAAACGAGTTCCAATGCCTCAACGTGTTTACGATTCCTTATTTCATAGTGCTTATCTTGTGTTTGGCGCATCGTATTTCATGGAGTTTGATAACAGAATGTTTAACAGCTGGTGCCTTTTCGTTCAAAAGCATTTCCGGCCAAGTATATTCGTTATACTGTGATACACCAACGGCTGTTTAGCGTTTCGAGTGTTTTCACATGCTATTAATTGGTGCGATATGTTTACATTAATATCAATTTTATAAAGATATGGTGATCTGACAAAACGTTTCCCATAAATACCGGAAATAGTCCGTACCCCTGGTGACCGTCCTACCCGTTAACTGCCGGCATTTTCCACATGCCCGACAGGCGGACCGCGAACTAGACTCGGTTAGGCTCTAGAATTCCATGCGCTTTATGTATTGAATATTCGTATCTCAACGAAAGAGAATTCAACAATTAACTATATTTTCCGTCAATGACGTTGAAAGGCGACATGCTATTTAGAGCACATGTGGAATTTAATTCCGCAGAAATTTACAAAATATTTAGAGCACATGCGGAATTTAATTCCGCCAAAATTGACAAAACGTTTAGAGAACATGCTGAATTTAATTCCGCCGACATTGACTAAACGTTGAGAGCATATGCGGAATTTAATTCCGTCGAAATTGAAAAAAAATATTGAGAGCATGCGGAAAACTTTTGCCAACTTTCGGCAGTATTTACGGATACGATAATGCATTTTCAAAGTCAGTATCGGCTATGTAATTTTAGAGCTGGACAAACGCGTGTCTTCAATTCTAACGACTGCTGATCACCACTCGTACGCGACTGTAATTTAGTCCCATTATGAATGTCGTGTGTCTCTTCTGTGCATTCCAGGAAGTCTAGAATGACAACTTCCGGAAATGAACGTCGTGTTTCCCAATGTCCCAAGTTTGACCCCGAGTTCCATTCAATTTTGCCAAGGATTAGATTAAGATGGGTGCAGATTGTCCGGATCAATAGTACCAACATTTCATCTTGGATTTGCGAAAACCACCCTTCTAACGGCTGAACAGTTGTTCTCGAATGAAGTACAGTGGAACCTCTCTAAACCTGAAACCAAAGACACATATGTGATCTTATTTTTGATGGGTTTCTTAGTCATTTATCTCAGTTGATAATGCCTGTTCATGATCGCATATCACACAACTATGACCAAATGCCTGATTTACAGTGAACCCTCTCTAAACCGGACACCCTGGGAGGTCCCCAGGGTGTCCGGTTTAGTGAGGTTTCACTGTACTGGTACTCATTATGCCGGTGGGTAACTTATAACATGCGCACATGGTATTTGTATCCGCTTATACAGTGGGACCTCTCTATGCCGGACATTCTGGGAGATCACTAGGGTGTCCGGTGTAGAGATGTTCCACTGTCAATCACCACTCCAAGACATGTTTTGTTTTTGCGATTTGCAATCACGAACAGACAGTACCACTAATACCAACAGACAGTTTATGTAACTGACGATGAAATCATCAAAATTACCCATACAAGGGTGTATGGAGTGTTCGGTTTATAGAGGTTACACTGTACCTACATTTTGATTTAAGTTCACATTCTGGATCATTGTTGAGAAAAAACACACGCTGGTACCCATGTTGGTAATTAACAAACATCTCCAACAGGTGATTCCGTCCTCAGAGCTATACCCGTTTCGCAGGAATTTCGAGACAACGTACATTCATTTTTGTAAATTTTCTGAAAACTTACAAAAATGAATGTAAGTTTTCTCGAAATACCTTCGAAACAGCTACAGTTGCGAGGACGACGTCATCGACGGGTATACTGAGCAATTTCCTGTACAGGCACATCAGCATTGCTCCAGTAGTTTGTTTTTTTTCAAGATATTTAGTAGAAAGCAAATGAGACAAGCCATGTGATTTTGCACCTTATGACGATGTTCGATATCTCATGAAAACTACTGTAGACACTACGCTGCTTACATACGTGCGTGGAAACAGTTTGTCAAATGCCCATTAAGATGCCAGGCCACATGCTCTCAGTGTCACTCGAGATTAAATGCAATGCCACTTCAGGTTTTCCGGAATATTAGTCACGTGATCTGTTCCATCTTTCAATACACATGCTTTGGTAATTGCTAGTAGCTTTCAAGGGGAATATAATACGCGATATCTGTATATCATACCGAATTAAACAAGCGCAAGTGAGATGGTATGGTGGTCACTTTTTCAGACAAGTGGGGCTTCCCCGGGCACTCACATTCTCACATTAACTATTTGCATGCTGGGAAACATGTGGGCTATAAAATAGGTAAAAATAATAGCAGACAATTCATAAGATTTTCTTTTATTTCTCCCTGTAAACAGCATGAATATGTCTTGGCATTTCATTAGAATTGAGTCCTCCGGACTCAATTCTAATGAAACTCCAAGACATATTTACAGAGTGAAATAAGAAAAATACTCCTTAATATGTTGGTTGTTATTTTCACGGCTGGCATGCAAAGGGTTAAGGGTCACATTATGCCTCTATTAGTGTATATACGTGATCTCACTCTTGTTTGTAATCGTTGTAAACTAAACAAAGTTTATTTTATATGCGGTTGCAATATACATGTACTTGACAACATCAGTCAACACTTAATTGCGTCTGTGACTGGAGAAATGGGGATTATTGGTTTTGCGACCAGTGTAGATACAGATCAGCCTGTGCATTCGCACGGTCTGATCATGATCTGCACTGTTCGCCATTCCATCAATTAAACACCTGGCAGGTTTCTGACAAACAACATAGATCGCTATCAGTCTACAATAATACACTATTTGAGGCAGTCGCCAATTTGCGTATTCTAAGGACCCGTTCTTCACCTGACCATCGTTTGATTCAAACATAATTGATTCGTAAACGTTATGGAATATATGTATAACATATATGTGAACACTGCCTCACTACTGTGTCATATACGGCACATGGAGTGGCCAAGTCGGCCATCTTTGTGTTTCACCTGACAAACCACACAACACATACCATATATACCCACTACTGTACTCTCTGTTATTAGCTATCGAATCCAGTGACATGTCAGTAGTTACCTGAGTATATTGTCCCTGGTGTCTACTCACCTACTATGCGAGTAGATATGGCTTTACCTAGGCTGTGCATCAGATTGAAAAGTTTACACATCAACATTTATTTTCAGATTGATGGAAGAAATGCTCAGATATCTCTTCTTTTGTATAATTTGCTGGCATACTATTTATAGCTTGCCGTTGTTATATCTGTCTATTATATATTGCACCAAATTATACTTGGTTTACTGTCATATTATTTACTGTCTGTGTCAAACGCACGAAGTGGTGAAATTGTACGATGCTTTGTACATACACAGATGGTGGAGATGGCAACACAATGCTCCATATACTATACAGTAACAAGACAATATTTACAGATATCCTGCAGGATCGAATGGGCAGCGGTTTAGAGATTAACGAATTGTCATTGATATTACTACTGTCCGCAGATGACATGGTCATACTTGGTAAATCGCCTGATGATTTACAGCAGAGCGTAAATTTGTTAAATGACTATTGTGACAAGTGGGGCATAGAAGCAAAGATAATGGTATTTAGAAAAAGAGGCGCTACTAGGGTCAATGAGATATGGACATATACTGGTCGGGGCATTGAAGTTGTGAACATTTTCATTTACTTAGGAGTGGAATTTAACTACACTGGATCATTTGTATTGAACAACCAGGTACATGTACTGAGTGGAAAAGGTCTGACGGTTATGAATGTTTTACTTTTAAATGTTGGAAAACACAAGATTCCTCCGAAATGCATGGGCCAGCTATTTGACGCATTTGTCTCATCAACGCTAAATTATGCTTGTGAAGTTTGGGATTATAGTAAATCAAAAGAGCTTGAACGAATTCAGCTCAAATTCTGCAAGTCTGTCCTGGGTGTCAAGGCGTCAACTAGCAACGCAGGCATTTATGGGGAACTGGCACGTTACTCATTGTATATACAGAGATACATACAAATTGTAAAATATTGGGGCAAGCTGATCAGTACTGACAATTGTATCTTACATAACTTGTATATTGCTGCTATGAGGGAAGCTGATGATGGTGAAACAAATTGGGTAGCAAGGTTAAAAGATTTGTTATATATATTCGGTTTTTGAGATGCTTGGTTAAATCAGCGAACAATTTGAGAACTATTTAAGTATTTTGTATAATGATGAGCTAAGGAAGTACCTAACTACAATACGTTTAGCTTTACATTGGCTGCGGATAGAGACATGGAGATATGGTAGGAATCGTATAGAGCGCAATCAAATAGTATGCACTCTGTGATTCAGGAGACATCGAAGACGCCTATCATTTTATTATCATATGTCCCTCTCTCACACACATTATATCGCAGTATATTGCATCATTCTACAGGTTGAGACCAAGCGTATTCAAGCCTACTTCGCTATTAGCTACATATCATAAAAGGACGGTCGTAAATTCAGAAAAATCAGCCATTCTCTAAGGTAAATGTGTTCACTCTTGGAATACTATCTACTATTTTGTATATACTGTACATGTATTTGTTTATATGACGAGAAACCTGTATGAGTTTAAGTCAATAAATTATATTCTATTCTATGTTATAGTCATATATCACATCACTCTTATGAAGCAATTATCATTGAAGTCAAATGTATCAATATATCACCTAATACCTTAAACATGTTAAATCACCGACAAAGCAATGTAGGGTGTGTTTTTCTGCGGCACTGATTCTATAAGGATTATACTAGTAGTAAACGTTTGTCGTCATATGGTTGTATTTGTAATCACAGTTTTGTTATAACAGTGTAATGTCTGCAAATCGGACAATCTGTGACCTCTCAGGGTGTCAGATCTGTAGATATTACACAGTATGTCGTTTTGTGTCTACCGACACGGAAATCGATTCTTCGCAAAAGCGACACAAGTGTGTATTTAGTGTTGCCTTAGTTTCGCGACCCATGAAAGTACATAATTTCTTCTTAATTAATCGAATGCTGCGACTCTTTCACCAATATCTATTAAATTAGTCATTAATTGTTAGCAATAAGTACAACATTATATTTATAAACAGACTTCACGCCTTGTTGACGGAAATTCACGACACACCCACCATGTTACCACGTGTGCACGCACGCGTCAGTGTAAACCGCCAATAACAGAATAGTATCGCAATTCGAAAGCTCGGTTATGGGCGGGCTGCATTCAAACAAACATGTGCACGTGAAGGGGGGAGACAACTATAGTTATAGTTAACATACTAGTATTGCATATTTAATAATTAAATAAATCTTTAGTAATTTCGAGCAAACACTAAGATAAACTATGTCTACGCTCGCTAGCGCTTGCTGAAAATTTATGTATTAACCATTCAATATATGAACTATAATTGATACTGAATCACCATATGTCACCGAAAACTACTTGTGGCGATATAAAGTACCACTATCTGGTACTTATAAAGCAAATGTCAGCACTAGAAGACAAATTCATCACATCACATCAAATACATCGGTTCCGGAACTATACGGCGTGAAACATACACACAATGGGAGACGAAGCTAAATTGCAAAATACTACCATATATAATATCCAAACTTCCGTGTCTCCGTTACCTTGTATAACCACTTCAGACGATTGCACAATATTGTTGGTTAAGGACGTCAGGGCGAAGTACCGGATGCTCACCCGTTTCAACACTTTATATTATTTACGTTGGATACTAAAACGGAAGTCCTTGCATTGGATAGTCGTATGCGTCTTATACAAGTAATGTGACTGTAACTGGAGGAATATGACTTTAAGCCATATTCCGCCAGTTACAGTCACATTACTTTTATAAGATGCATACGACTATCCAATACAAGGACTTACATAATATGGTATTTACTACCAGTGTATACCATCAGCAGACTGCAATCAGTATTGTCGACTAAATAAAATAATTCGAATGAGCTGTTTATCGGGTATGGCCACCACCCACCACAAGCATAGTACGGGAACAACATATACAGTGGTGTCAGCGTGTAAGTGCACACACGAACGAACACGAACCAACCTGTCGTGTTCGTTCGTGTGTGCACTTACACGCTGACCCTACTGTATTTTCCAAGCATAAAAGAAATATGACAATTCAGAAGATGTCAAAAGAAAAGACAGTATCAATGAAGTGAAAATGAGCATCGACTTACATAGCAAACGTCGGAAGGCAGATGATGTCGAAAGTTGACAAGAAAAGTTTAGATACTGGGTACACCCCTACCCGCCATTCGAATATGTGAACTATTGCATTCGACCCGTTAACCTGGCCTAAAACGACCTTTAAAATTTTAAAAAGTTCAACCCGCAAAATATGTGCTGCGACCGACATATGCTTATTTGCATACATCTGTACGACCTCAAATTTGGATGTTAATTCTATAATTCTTCGCTAGCGGTCGAATAAAAATAGCTGTTGACAGTCCGCTAATAAACATCTTGACATAAATAGATAACAAATTAAAACGTAGACTTCCCGGTCAGTATCTATACAGTCTACAGAGTACACACTTGATTGTGGACTTATAACAAGCTTATTTGTGGCTGTGACTGGAGAAATGGGGCTGATGGTTTTGCGACCAGTGTAGATCCAGATCAGACTGTGCATCCGCACAGTCTGATCAGGATCTACACTGTTCGCCATTCGATCGATGTAACATCCGTCATGCTTCCAACAAGTAAAATAGATCGTTTTCAGACGGAGTGTGCTATTTGATCAGGAGCTACACTGCTCACAAATCCCATAAGCCCCATTTATGCAGCCACAGCCATATTTGTACACATCAACACCACGTTACAAGTGCTATGGTGCCGCTTCAGATAGAGCACGGATTTGATTGGTCGCTACCTGGCATACCCGGATGTGTCATACAATGTTGACACCGAGTGACCTTCATTTGTCGTGTACAGTAAGACTTTTCGTTTAAAGTAGTCATCGAATCCTGTATGCTTTAAACCAGGACACACAACTTAACTTGAGATTCAGTTTCAGTGTCAATGGCGTCGTAATATTGTGTACAGTGGCATATGAGATAGCCAACACAGTTGCGAAGGTAACTCTTGCAATCTACTCTCGTACCGTCCGACGGTACGTGAGTAGATTGCAATACATGTACTTACCTTCGCCTACGGACGGTACGGGAGTAGATTGCGATAGTTACCTTCGCCTACGGACGGTACGGGAGTAGATTGCAAGAGTTACCTTCGCAACCCAACATTGCTCTTGATCTGCTGGAGCCTTCTAACATCCTAATCAGGATATATTATGTTCATTAGAAGCATGGCGGGAGTTTCACATGCTGAATGGCGCGAACATTGTATAGCCAGACCAGACTGCGCGGATGCGCAGGCTGGTCTGGATATACACTGGTCACACCCGTAAGTCACATTTCTCCAGTCACAGCCGCAAAATACAGATGTAAACATACTGGGCAGACTTTGTAATTCGTTGCCCTGTCACCAATGACCACGAACTCCTTATGACGACATCCGGGGCACTAATTGGCGACAAGTACCAATTGTCGGCATCTGTTTGATCTAGACTGATGACGGCATCAATTGGGACAAAAATAACCGAACTAGTTCCGGATCTCAAGTGTTTGCAATAGTCGGAGATCTTCATGGGATAATTTTTCTCACGGTAAAGTGAGGACATACAGAAGAACCTCTCTGAACTGGAGACGTGGGATGTCGTCAATGTGTCCGGGTTGGAGATATTGCATTGTACGGAGCCCCGCAGGGGACATGTATTTTTGTTATTAATTCGTTCCCACGAAATAACAATTCGTTCCCTCGATTTAACAATTCGTTCCCTCGAATTAACAATTCGTTCCCACGATATAATAATTCGTTCCCACGAATTGTAAAATCGAGGGAACTAATTGTTATATCGTGGGAACGAATTGTTAATTCGAGAGGGAACACATTGTTATATCGTGGGAACGAATTGTTAATTCGAGAGAACGAATTGTTAAATTGAGGAAACGAATTGTTATTTATCCCGTCAACACAGTGCGTATGTGCCGTGAAACACGGTGCCGTGAAACATTTTTGATATCAGTCAATACAATTTTTGCATTTTACAGCCATTTGTAGGTGTTGACGGGATAAATAGAATAGTAGGTTAGTGCCGTGAATGGGAACAAATATCTGGCGCTGCACGGAAACGGGATGTGCTCGGCAGAGCCTCGCCCACCCCGTTTCCTGAGCCTTGCCAGATATTTTTTCCCATTCACGGCACTAACCTACTATTCTCTATTTCGTGGTGGGAACGAACTGTAAAATCGAGGGAACTAATTGTTATATCGTGGGAACGAATTGTTAATTCGAGAGGGAACAAATTGTTATATCGTGGGAATGAATTGTTAATTCGAGAGAACGAATTGTTAAATTCAGGAAACGAATTGTTATTTCGTGGTGGGAACGAATTATTATTTCGTGGGAATGAATTAATAAAAAAAAAGCATGTCCCCTGTGGGGTTCCGTAGCATTGTATGTGTGGCTGAGACGAGAAATGAAGTGTATGCGATTGTTTGACAAAAACAGTCAATTGCCCAAATTGCATGTTGAAATGCTGATCTACCAGAATTGAACCTCTCTAAACCGGACTTATTGGTGGAATCTAGGCTGTTCTGCATAGACATGTTATATTGAACGTAGATTCTCACCAGGGTACATACTGTGTAGCTGTGCATGTACTTCTTTTATGGGCTTTTCTATGTGAGTTTTTCGTTCATACGGAGCACTACAGGGGACGTAGAATTATATTTTGTATAATTTCGTTCCCACGAAATATCAATTTGTTCCCTCAATTTAACAATTCGTTTCCACGAATTAACAATTCGTTCCCTCAATTTAAAAATTCGTTCCCACGAAATAACAATTCGTTCCCACAGAAACGAATTGTTAATTCGTGGGAACGAATTGTTATATCATAGGAACGAATTGTCAATTCGAGGGAACGAATTGTTAAATTGAGGGAACGAATTGTCATTTCGTGGGAACGAATTGTTAATTCAAAGTAACGAATTGTTAATTCGAGGGAACGAATTGTTATAGTCGTCGGAAAAAATGGTTCATTCGAGGGAATGAATTGTTAAATTGAAGGAACGAATTGTTTTTTCGTGGGAACGAATTAATAAAATAAAATCCATGTCCCCTGCGGGGCTCCGTACGTTCACACACAAAAACCCATAAAACAAATATATGTACAACAAGACACAGTATGTTTTGTAAAATATTGATATGCCCACTTGGTATACTTGACTGTAAAGCGGCTAAGTGTTTCAGCGACCTTGTGCATGTTAGAATGGTTAATGTAATGGTAATGGTGGTGTCACTGTGTCACATATGAGACACGCCATGTGATTTTGTACCTTCGGACATCTGCGTAATTTCATGAAACACGTTAACATAATTTACAATATTTTCCGTAAATGGCGTCAAAAGTTTACAAAACTTTCAGAGTATACGCATGTACTCTGAACATTTTGTCAACTTTTGATTTTATTCATGAAAAATATCTTAAATTTTTTAAACTTATTTAATGAAATTACGCATTTTTCCGAAGGTAAAAATCACATGGCGTGTCTCATACTATGTCCAGTTGTGTATGAAGTGTGCGGATATTAAAGTAATGCATCCACTAATATTTAAGCTATGACACTAATATTTAAGTTATAATGAAGAGACTTTTACAATCTGTTCCAGCCAAAAAAAACCGGAAAGACGGGCCCTAAGGAGCAAATCAATATGCCCCCACACCGTGCTATCACATTTGAGGCATAAGTATATACTGGCTCTTCTAAGGCTTGACAGTTTTGCTTTGGTGTCTGTCACGAAATCGAGCATGCGCATTCTAGCAGTTCATTTACGATACAATCGTGTCATCGCGATACCGCGATAATGGAATCAATCAAATGTCGATGTTAGATAACGCGATAGCTGTTCACCGATGGTACGCGAGTGCATGACACGATCTCACGTATGGTGGCTAGTTACGGACATATGTCTCGTCCTTCTGGAAAGCTTAACCCTTTCAACACAATAGGTCTGTACAGTGGTATTGGCAAAAAAGTGTAGATCCAGATGAGCCGGCTCGTGACGAGCCGTTTCATCAGGATCTGCACTTTTTGCAAGTCATATTCATATTTTAAAAACAAAAACACCCCCTTTTCATAAATGGACTAGTTTGAAAATCATTTTGTTACGATTGATTGGTTGCAAAATTAACATATATCACAATCCATTCCAGTTACTTAGGGTTAAGACTCGTTTAAGAATCGTAAATTTAGTTTCTAAGCCGCGTAGAGGCGACAAGTAAGAACTTCAAAGTTCGTGCCTTCGTTTCTGTGCCGAGTAGAGACGAACTTAGGGTCCTTAATTTTATTTTAGTTGTTTTATTCCGTCTCTTCTGTTCCGCGTAGACTAACCCTTAAAATGCTGGAAACAAAAATAATATTTTGTCTTTTCTGTCAATAAAATTTAATTCCGCATTGTAGGGGTTAAGAAGCTCAACGTCGTGTCTTCGTTTCTACTCCGCTTCAACTTGAAAGACGAAATGGAGGTTCTTACTTTTCGTCTTTATGCTGTGCAGAAACGAAGGAACGAACTGTAATGCTCTTATTTATCGATTCCGCGCGAAACGAATTGACGAAAATTCGCTAACGATCCACCATAAGCACGTACGTGACTTAATCTTGAACTAGTTGCCGATGCGTGGAGACAGCCTTGTAACATGGGAAAAGACACAATGCTGACGCATTGCCGACTGTTCACATTCCCCTAGTGTAACCGGGGTTATCCTAGCGCCAACCGGGGTACACTAGGGGATGATACAACGCCCGGATACTCAGCATACAAAACAAGGCATGCGCCACTGTATCCGAGTAGGAGCCCGTTTCACTAAACTTCGTACGACTAAAATGTTCGTAAGTGCAAAATTATGATAGTCTGTAAATGTCACATTGCAAAGGTTTTATTGCAAACAATTATTGGATTTACATTTATTGAGCATAGGCTGCATATGTAGCCTATGCTCAATAAATGTAAATCCATCAATTGAAATTTACAGGCGATCCTAAATTTGCACTTACGAACATTTTAGTCGTGCGAAGTTTAGTGAAACGGGCCCCTGATGTTAATGGTTACACCAGCGTCTCCGCAAATATCTTACCAATATTTGTAATTATCTTTATGTGAAATCAAACAGCTTGATTGGATGAGTCTGAGCTGTGCTACCGATCAGGTTCAACCAATCAAGCTGTTCGATTGCGTGTTCAGACTGCCAGTAGATGTTCAGAAACGACGGCATCTTGGAAAGATTAACGCAGGAGGTCGTGTATGTATGGCTGATATATCGACCATTTAGTTAATTTGACGACATGTTTGTACATGTATGCACTCATATACCACTAAGTGGTCTGAGATCATTGCCAAATAAAGGATATGTTCTGTTCTGTTAATATACTCTATGTTAAAAAATATTACGCCCAACGCGCCCTCGACCCTCAGATGTCTGAGTGAATATCAAACGTAAAAGTCTGATGCTCTACCGACTGAGCTAGCCGGGCGACATGTCACATCTTTTATAGCAAATATAATTGTAGTCAATGTACTTCTATCAATTTACTCAGAACGCGCTGGATGTCACAATGTCCGGTTTAAAGAGGTTCCATTCAAGTACATGCAAGATTCCACCAGCGGTTATTATAGATGAATTATAGTGACACTCATTTACCATTCAATGTCTTCTAAAACATGATTTGACAGCACTTTAGAATCATTTCCATTGGAAATGATTCTAAAGTGCTGTCAAACCATGAATAATGTGAAAATAAAATGGAAAATAAAAATAAGCAGCAGACGATAAAATTCGATTTCATGGACCATTTGGAGAGGATTTTACTTTATGTTCAATGAATGGAAGCCATAATTAAGCAGAGATTACAGCATTCCTGAGACTACCACCCATATGAATGGCAATGACTGCGCTAATACATTAATTAATTTAATTCAATGTAATTAAAACGTGTCTGCAATTAGTGCGGAATGTTTAGTTTGCGCCCACGATAAATTGAATTTGGAAGAAGGTGAATACAAAATGATTATTATTAACAGCACAGTGTAAGAACACAGTGGATTAACCCGTTGAACACGAAATCCCGCTATATCGGTTTATGCAAACAGTGCAGATCCAGATGAGACGGCTCGTAACGAGCCGTCTCATCAGGATCTGCACTGTTTGAAAGTAATTTTCATATTTTTGAGAAAAACAAATACCCCCTTTTTATAAATGAAATAGTCTGAAAATCATTTTGCGATGATTGGATTGGTTGCAAACGAACATATCGCAGCCCATTCAGTTACTTAGGGGTGAAAGGGTTAAAAGTGAATTTAGCACCGCGATCACAGATTGAAAATCAATACTAGTATTCAAATCGAATGTCGAGTTGAATATAGAGCTGAAAAGTTAAAGGTACATGCCCACTCAGTAGGCACAACATGTTATTTATATCAGAGACATCATCTGAGACATTTTCTGGCAATATAAACATGCATTCACCATTAGACACGTATTGAGTACTTTTAGTTTAGCTTATATTTAACGGCGGCACTGGCTCTAGGACATTGCATGCCGTCTCCCAAGAATGGGAGAAAGAACGGAAGTAGAGATTTTTTGAGAGAAGCCGGTAATTCGTATTTACAGAGCAACTACGAATTATCGGTACCCATTTACAGCTGGGTGAACTGGAGCTGTGTGGATAAAGCAGTGTGGACGCACGCCGCTAGTCAGGCCCTCAGACCCACGACCCTTAGATCAGTAGTCCGACACACTAACCATTACGCCACACTTATTGAGTGGCATTATTATACATTTTATATCAGAAGTAAATTTCCACACTAATATCAGGGGCGATAACCGTGTTTCCGTAAAATGTTAACGGACATGTCTATTTATGCTCTGTATTTATTTTTTCGAAATATATACATTATAATCTGTCGAAAATATTATGTTTTCAGGTGACTCATTTAATTTGTATAAATAATTAAAAAATGTCACGCCCACCTTTAACTTGTATAGACAAATTGAATGAACATATGGCTAGTTCCAATGCACTTTTGGCTCTGCAATCGACATTCAAAGATGTATTTTCAGTACAATGTGAATGTACAGCTGGCTAGTTCCAATTGCGACATTGAAACTTACATTTTTCGTTCAATCTGAATGTACAGCTGGCTCCAAAATCGACATTCAAACATGTATTTGTGGGTCCAATGTACAGCTGGCTCCACAATAGACATTCAAACATGTATTTCCGGGTCCAATGTACTGCTGGCTCCAAAATTGACATTCAAACATGTCTTTTCGGTTCCAATATACAGCTGGCTCCACAATCGAAATTCAAACTCGTATTTGATGTTTTATCTGAATGTAGACCTGGGTACTTTCCTGTTAAACTATATGTAGTTCACACTTGATTATTTAAAACATTTAGACATTTGTATATATTTCGAATAAACAATCTATATTACAAAAGATTGCGCCCAACGAGGGACTCGAACCCTCGACCCTCAGATGTCTGAGTGAATATCAAACCTAAAAGTCTGATGCTCTACCGACTGAGCTAGCCGGGCGATATGCGATATATTATATGGCAAACATAATTGCAATCAATGTGTTTCAAGCAATATATACAGACCACAGATTGAAGTAACGGACCGAGGTCTATAAATACATTAAATATGCCTGAAAGCATCAATAAATGAGAAAAAAAAGAAGCTAAATTTATTTTACCCCCTCCATATAATTCAGTATACTTTGGGCGAAAATACAGAGACCACCAAATGCAGCTTAACAAGACGCGTTTGATGCGCCATATTTCATCAAAATCCGTTACGTAATAAGGACACTATAAAATAATACGTACTTTGAATCGGTACTTGTTGTTGTTGTTAGTACCACGTGATCATACGCCTTGTAGAGGTGTGTACTTGCAATGTGCAGCTGGCTCCATGTGACCCACTGTGAAGAAGGGAGCCGATTATGGTGAAGGGCTTGTGTCTGGAGTGTGAGAAATGTAACCCTGGTAGCCCCCCCCCCCCCACACCCACACACACACACACACACACACCCAACTACTTAGTATTGTTATAAAAAGTGGCTGTGACTGCAGAAATATTGCTTCTGGGATTTGTGACAAGTGTTGATCCAGATCAGCCTCTTCATCCGTCTATTCCATCAACCAGGCTTACATGAGTTTGCTATTTGATTTGGAGCTACACTGGTCACAAAACGCATAAGCGCCATTTCTCCAGTCACAGCCACATATGTATAAATGTAACCAGTTACCTCAACTCTAGGACCCGTCTCACTAAATGCCGTACGAAAAGTTTTAAATGAATTTCCTTTTGAAATTAATTGTATTGATAGAATAAATAATCAATGCGGTAATGTATCAAACGATTACGCCCAACTCGAACCCTCGACCCTCAGATGTCTGAGTGAATATTAAACCTAAACGTCTGATGCTCTACCGACTGAGCTAGCCGGGCGATACAGTACAGGGGCCCGTTTCACTAAACATCGTACAACTAAAATGTTCGTAAGTGCAAAATTATGATATTCTGTAAATTTCACATTAACAATGTTTTCTTGTAAACAATTATTGGATGCATATGCAGCCTATGCTCAATAAATGTAAATCCATCAATTGAAGTTTCCAACCGATCCTAAATTTGCACTTACGAACATTTTAGGCCTACGAAGTTCAGTGAAACGGACCCCAGGGTCTTAACGATATATAGGATGCACTAAAGTGGCCGGTTAAATACGATACAATATACATATACCAACGAATTCTTCTAAAAGAGTAATACTTACGTGATAATATATTATTGATTTGATATACATGTAATATACATGTATATAATAGTAAGACAAGTACTACCAACATACCAACCTAGAAGTCGGATGCCCCACCGACTGAGCTAGCCGGGCGATATGCGATACAATATACAGCCAACATAATATACAAACAAATAATTACTATTAATAAAGTTACTTCAACCATCGTATTGATCTGGCCGGTCGAAATACGATAGAATATTACGGATACAACACTAAAAACTAATTAATAATTATTGACAGAAAAAAAAGCATACATCACGAATAATACTGACATACAGAAGTGAGAGATTGTAAAGTTGTAGTAAACTTATGGTAACATGTGCAAAATAACTTGGTCGACAGCTAGGTAAATTAAAATATGAAACGTGTTGTACATGATTTACACTATACTTATGATATAAGGTTCATGACGTGAAGTCAGAAAGTAAGTGGCAAAGTATGTATCAAAATAATACGTCCAACGAGAGACTCGAACTATCGACCCTCAGATATCTGAGAGAATAGCAAACATAAACAATTATGGTAACATGTGTCAAATAAGTTTGCCGAAAACAAGGTAAATTAAAATATGGAGCATGTATTTAGACTGTGTTTATGATATATTGTTCAGGAAGTAAGTGTCAGTGCAGTAAATGAAAAATATGTATGTGACAAAAGAATGCGCCCAACGAGGGACTCGAACCCTCGACCCTCAGATGTCTGAGTGAATATCAAACCTAAAAGTCTGATGCTCTACCGACTGAGCTAGCCGGGCGATATGGTACAGTATATTAACGATATATAGGATGCACTATAGTGGCCGTTCAAATATATCATACAATATACATTTTTCAACGAATTATTGTCAAACATAAATACATACTTGATACTATATTCTTGATTTGATATACATGTACAATGAGGTCAGCGTGTAAGTGCACACACGAACGAACACGACAGGTTTGTGTACACGCTGACACCACTGTAATATACAACTATATAATGGTAAGACAATTAATTCCAACCTAAAAGTCGGATGCCCCACCAACTGAGCTAGCCGGGTGATATGCGATACAATATACAGCCAACATACGAGTAGCTTAGATAATCTCAGCTATGCGAACGACGTTTGCTATTTCATCTATCTATTATATTATCTGTATCCTTACAGCTGTTTGTAATTCAAGATGACGTCCAAGATGGCCGAGAAATGTTTAGTTCACCCCTATATGAATGAGCTCCAAATATATACAATATATTTAATTCATTTTGATGAGTATTTAACGAAATCGTGTAGCCATTTATATTTACCTTGTTTTAGTATGAAACAAAACATATGAGCTGAAAGTGAAAGTGATGGGTTTAACGTCCAAGCAACAGCTAAGGTCATATAGCGACGGGACCACGGTTTAAAGTCTCGTCCGACAGACCAGTGGGATGGACATACATGTACTATGAACGTATTTGTTTGCCCTAGGCGGGGTTTGAACCCACAACCTCCGGCATGGAAGTCAAGCCACATCCCAGATGAATGAATGGAACCAAGGTCAATGTCAATGTGACAAATGTCTAAAAAAAGAATCTGCTTCTACCTCACGAAAGTTGTTATATTGTAGCAGGTGTTAGATATGTATATCGAACTTTTATATATACTACTTCAGACATATATCTGCCTTCAGAATTTAGCATGTTGGCTTTATACATATGACAAGTAAATAGTTGGCGACCGTCTAAGGCTTCTTCCAGTAATACAATTGCATAGTATTGCATTTACGGTTACATAAAACGTTCAATGTACCCATAAACCTGAGAGTCGTATACTAAAATGATTCAGTTACTCAATAACCCGAGTAATTATTATGCAACATAGTTGCGAAGGTAACTATTGCAATCTACTCCCGTACCGTCCGACGGTACGGGAGTAGATTGCAAGAGTTACATTCGCCTACGGACGGTACGGGAGTCGATTGCAAGAGTTAACTTCGCAACTATAGCCAACATTGCTCTTGGTCTGCCAGAGCCTTCTAACATCCTAATCAGGATCTATTCTGTTGATTAGAAGCATGGCGGGTGTTTCACATGCTGAATGGCGCGAACAGTGTATATCCTGACCAGACTGCGCGGTTGCGCAGGCTTGTCTGGATATACACTGGTCACACATCCCGTAAGTCACATTTCTTCAGTAACAGCCACAAAATATAGATGTAAACATACTGGGCAGACTTTTTAACTCGCTGCCCAATTTGCGCAATATAAGGCAATATGATTTTTGAATATTTTGCGACCATTTTTGACTTCTGCTATTGGCAAAATTATCTAATTATATTGCTAAGTTACTGTAAACGCTAATTGTATACCTAACTTCAAAACTTCTATACCAATTTACTAGGATATGGTGCCCATGCGCAGATATGTACTTAATTGTTACTCGTTTACATTATCATTATATGATAATATATTTATATATGGCGGCCACCTTGGACTTCCGGGTATGGCGGCCACCTTGGACTTCCGGGTATGGCGGCCACATTGGAATTCCGGGGGCCGTTTCATTAAACTTCATACGACTAAAATGTTCGTACATGTAAGTGCAAACTTATGATTGTCTTTAAATTTCACATTAACAATGTTTTCTTGTAAACAATTATTGGATTAACATTTATTGAGCATAGGCTGCAAATGCAGCCTATGCTCATTAAATGTAAATCCAACAATTGAAATTATCAGACGATCCTAAATGTGCACTTACGAACATTGTAGTCGTACGAAGTTTAGTGAAACGGGCCCCCACTCTGTAGCAACTTGTCTACTTACATATAAAATGCACTGAAAGAGCTTATTGTGTCACTATATCCCATATTAGTATACATGTTTGCTTTGATATGGAGTGTGAGAGCAGTCATAAGTAAAGTATGTTACTTTTGGCGTCCATGTTGGATTTTACCATGTCACATTTTCTTGAATTGAACTTAATGTTGACCACTTATTCTCGATAAGTCGAGTAAATCCACTTTACGCTCTTAAAGTACTCCAATGCCTCATGTGGATGCAACTATATGGCATAGTATAACTGTTTAGCGGCCATTTTGGATTTATGAACATTTCTCAAAACGCTCAAGGCAGACACAGTGCCATCAGCTAATTGTCTTGATGTGGATGGTCTTGACAAGCAAAATCGTCAATAATAAAAAGCTATGTTATTTAACAAGGTAAAGCTCCTACAGTTTTATAATCCAATATCTACAACCCGCCGGGTAGTGATAAGGTAATTATATATATATACGAACATATTCTCAAAGCTGACCAAAACAGTTGCCGCCTTTAAAAGAGGCCAATATACTGGCAAATTGTGGTTTAATTATAAATATATATTCTCATACCTGTCTCTATGCGTTGGGTGACCTTGACACAATTACATACAGCCAATGTCACGGTGCCAAACCACAAGGCTGACTCATACATAATATAAGATCCTCTGTAAACGACTTAATCATCGGTGAACATGGGAAAACGTAATTTAATTTCGCAAGCCATGCAAGAAGTCATATGCGGCCGTGACTGGATGAATAGGGCTTATGAGCTTTGCGACCCGTGTAGATCCAGATCAGCGTGTGCCTCCGCACAGTCTGATCACGATGTGCATAGTCTGATCAGGATCTACAATCTTCGACATTCCATCAATGAAACGCCCTTCATGCTTCTAACGAGCAGTACAGATCGATCGTTATCAGGCTACACGAGTTTAATATTTGATCAGGAGTTACACTGGTCACAAACCGCGTAAGCGCCTCTTCGCCAGACACAGACACATATTACTTGTTGAGGTTTTGACCAATCTCCCTTCAGTAGCCGATTTCATCAAAATTGCAAAGGATACTTATCTAGCAAAGTATATTTTGAGGGAGTAATCAATTATTTTTCCTGAAATGCATTATTTCATATATAACTAACGACTGCACATATTTGATGATTACAAGTATGCAACATTATTATACTGAATTTATTACATTATCACAGCCAAAATGGCTGTGATAATGTAATACATTCAGTATAATAAAAATTAATAAATTTATCCTAAAATTGAAAATGTCTACCTCAAAGTATACTTTGCTAGAAAAGTATACTTTGCAATGTTGATGAAATGGGCTACTGGTCAGCTACTAAACTGATTGATCATGGTACGCGGCTTTCGTATCCGTTAGCTGCATCAAGACGATGGTCATATATACGCACAGTGTAGGTCCAAAACAGACAGCACAAGATGCACACACAATGACCAATTTTACTGCCGTAAAATGATCATTCACAGTGCAGGGATTTCCCTGACCCCTGTTTTCTGCATCCCCGATGCATTTTATTGGCCGATGACCCACAATGACAATTGGCACTGAATCCCGTGGACCCTCAAAACTCGGTGGTGCAAATGAATCATTTTTCAAAAGTTTACAGCATTTTTACACTTTTTGGGAGAACCTGTGTGACTGTTCTTTATAGAAAACAGTTCAGATAATTCAGGACTATCAATACCATTTTGATAGTATGTTTAATGAAATATGTGTATGGAAGTTGGGACCCTACAACATCATCAGGGATCCCCAAAATAGTAAAGTTGGGAGTCCTGGGACCCACATTTAAAAAATCCTAGTGAAATTCCTGTCAGTGTAATATTAATTAATGCAATTATACATCATAATATACTTGTGCAATATGGAAATGAAGCCTCAACTGAAAACACATTAGATCATTGGTACATCTTTAATGTATGAGGCTGTGCTTATGTAATAAATATAAAGTAACAGTTGTGTTGATTGAATATAACATTTATTAAACTCGTTGAATGATTTCATACGAAACGCGGCATATGAGACACGACATGTGGTTTTGTACCTTCGGACATCTGCGTAATTTCATTAAATACGTTTACAAAATGTACAATACTTTTCATAAATAAAGTCAAAAGTTGACAAAAGTTTCAGAGTGCATGTGGAATATAACTCCGCATGCACTCTGAAAATTGTGTCAATCTTTGACGCCATTTACGGAAAATACTGTAAATTTTGTAAACGTATTTCATGAAATTACGGAGATGTCCGAAGGTACAAAATCACATGGCGTGTCTCAATTATGAAATCGTGGCTCAATTAAGGCTGTCTATATATAGCATGATGCATCGCAAAGTTCCACGAGTACAGTGGGGTCAATGTGTAAGTGCACACACGAACGAACACGACAGGTTGGAACCAACCTGTCGTGTTCGTTCGTGTGTGCACTTACAAGCTGATCCCACTGCACACTGTGACTTCTGTATGGCAGATCTTATGATGCCAGATTGTTCAAAATGTGTGTATTTTATAAAATAAAAAGGCAATTATTTTTAGCTCATCGGTATATTCGCAATCATTGGCGATTTTGTATTCTTATATAACTTTAATGCAAAATCAAGACGACAAATATTATCTGTACGGCAGCTTAAAAGGGACATGCGCATTTTGTTCTATCACGTTCCAACGACATAGCGTCTCGTTACCACATAGTCAGCGAATCAAACTGTAGCAACAGTGCCATTGAGGATGGTGGAGTATTATCTACTATTATGTTGGCTGATTGTGTCGTTAGAACTAGATGCTGTCTCGTGGGAACGAGATGCTATGTCGTAGGAACGAGGTGCTATGTCGTCGGGGCAAGATGCTATGTCGTGGGAACGAGATGTTATGTCGTGGGGACAAGATGCTATGTCGTAGAAAAGAGATGTTGTGTCGTAGAAACGAGATGCTATGTCGTGGGGCAAGATGCTATGTCGTGGGAACGAGATGCTATGTCATGGGGGCGAGATTTTATGTCGTGGGAACGAGATGTTATGTCGTGGGATCGAGATGCTGTGTCGTGCGGACGAGATGCTATGTCGTGAGAACGAGATTCTATGTCGTGGCGACGAGATGCTCTGTTGTGGGAACGAGATGCTGTGTCGTGTGGACGAGATGCTATGTCGTGAGAACGTGATTCTATGTCGTGGGAACGAGATGCTTTGTCGTGGGAGCGAGAGTGCTAACTCGTGGTAACGAGATGTTCTGTCGAGGGAACGAGATGCTGTTTCGTGGGAACGAGATGCTATTTCGTGGGAGTGAGTTGCTCTGTCGTGGGAACTGCTCTGTCGTGGGAACGAGATGCTAGCTCGTGGTAACGAGATGCCAACTCGTGGGAACGAGATGCCATTTCGTGGGAGCGAGATTGCTAACTCATGGTAACGAGATGTTCTGTCGTGGGAACGAGATGCTCTGTCGTGGTAAAGAGATGCAATGTCGTGGGAACGAGATAGAAACAAAATCGCGTATGTCCCTTTTAAGCTTCCATAGATTTTGAACTTGTCTATTCTGAGACAGCATCCCGCAGCACTGCACAAATTGTCAGAAGTTGCCTTGATGGGTGCATTTACCAATTTGATGTAGCACACATTAAAAACTGCAGTGTACGAATTATATGGCATGGCTCACGACATGATAAAGCCAGGCTTACTGCATTTTTAGACCAACGTATGCATATAACGGCCAGCACTGCTACGTCGCCTGATCAGGATCGAATCTACACGGTTCGCCATTCCGTCAGGGAAGCGTTGGTTATGCAGCCAGCACGATGGATTTACATTTATTGAGCATAGGCTGCATATGCAGCCTATGCTCAATAAATGTAAATCCATCAATATGTTGATTACGACGCTGCTACATGGATGCTGAGGCAGAACTATACGCGATGGTCTGAAACGGAATAGGACGGTGGTTTTGATGGACACGAGGGGCTTATTGACTTTGCCACCAGTGTAGAACCTGATCACCGATTGCAAGGTCATCTAGTGAACACATTATGTTATGTGTCTCGCAAACAGTGTAGAACTTTACCTGGCGGCAGCAGATTCCCAGCGGATCTCGGGATGTGCACTCATCGCGTTGTAGTCCCTGCCTCTGACAAACAGTATGGACCTTTATCTGAATTTATACCAGCGCTAGCAGGTCGAGAATTATGGCTTGCCCACACACGGATATAATGTCACCTTTGCTGCACTCTGTGTTAGCGTACAGTGTGTCACGTCGAATTAGACGCCATATTCCTGATGAATTCCCATTCAGCTACAGCAGAATATAGCTGCATAAGCATTTTCGTCTAGTAACCGGCGCAATAAATGTGTGCTAGTTACTGGACGAAAAATGCGTTTATGCGATAGCTCTAGTAGAGCTGAGTGGCTGAGTCAGAAAAAGTCAGTGGCGGAGTCAGGAAACCGGGAAACTTTTCGACGTGAAACAATTTACGCCGGTGCGGAGTGCAGCAGCGGGAGTCTATTTTGCCACGAATCGTGATTAGCAATGAGAATCAAGAACAAGCCGAGTCAGGAATAAGATGAACGGAAAAGATGCATTAGTCACTGGAGCATGTTTTCCCACCCTTCCACGTAAACCTGTTTTATTAGTCACCAGGGGGCGCTCGCCGATTCCCCATGCGCACGTAAACAGCGGAGACGGAGCCAAATGCCATTAATGGGCAGATTTTGCGGTAGTCTGATATCCTTAAATGTACGAAATCGGAAAATGCGCGATTCTACGTAGTGGGTTTGTAGCATTAAGGCAATTTAATTATCCCTTAATTATTTGAAGAAAGGCGCTGTTCTATTTATGAATCAAAGTACTAAAAGTACTCAACCCCTATTAGCCGTCATTCATCATTATGTGGCAGTTTCGATTCGTATGTACAGATGGCGTAAAATTATGTCTTGATAGATAGTAGCATCGAAAGCAATTTTTTACTTATTGTACGAAATATGTATTTTCAACAAAACAGAAGGTTGTACGGTGGAACCTCTCTAAACCGGACACCATGGGAGGTCCCCATAGTGTCCAGTTTAGAGACATTATAGGAATGAATGGCCTTTTTGTGGAATTTATCGGGGTATAAACTGGAAAAGTCGATAAAAAATTACAATTTTCGAAAAAAAATCAAAAAAAGTTTATATCCCCGATAAATTCCACAAAAAGGCCATTCATTCCTTACAATTCCAGCATTTTAAATAAATCCATCAAGAAAATGTGTTTATTGTCCATTTTCTTAAGAATTATTTTAACTGCGTCTCAAGGTTACGGAAAGTAGTTCGGCATGGGAGTTTACTGGGATATAAATTTTGGACAGAGACTTGCTACGGGCCAATCAAATGTTAGGGAATTGTGTAAATATTTTTGTGCTGGAATTATTCCACTGTAAATCACAGTTATCACCACCCCAAGACACATGCTTATGCTTTGTGATCACGAACAGATAGAGCCATCGAAGATAATCCATCAAGATTACCAAAACAGCTATTTACAGGGCGTCCGGTTTAGAGAGGGTTTACTGTAGTATAAGTGTGATACTAATCGCCCTTGGTGGCAAAGGACACAAATATATAGTGCCGGGTTCATATGGTTCAATTGTACTGGAACGTCTTCAAGGCGAATACACCTTGTTGACCAGCTGGTCCAGTGTTGAGTGGATGAGTGGATGATTACCGGTAGAATTTATATGTGGCTGTGGCTGGAGATATGAGTAGCGACTGATAAAATAGCACATTCATCTAGCCTGATAATGATCTATATTGCTTGTTAGAATCATGACGCGTGTTTCACTGATGAAACGGCGATCGGTGCAGATCCTGATCAGACTGATCGGATCTACACTGATCGCAAAACACATAAGCCCCATAACACACGTTATAACTAGAGCGACATTCCAGTGAAAAACATTCACATTTAATACTCAGATTTGTCTAAGTGTCCGGTTTAGAGAGGTTTCACTGTATCGGAAGCTCTCTAAACCGGACACCATGAGTACCTGCTATGGTGTCCGGTTTAGATATGTTCGACTGATTGCATTATTTCAACTGCAACTGTATGTAAGTATAAGTGGACCCGGGTATATGCAAGATTAATGCATTTACATTTATTGAGCATAGGCTGCATATGCAGCCTATGCTCAATACATGTAAATCCATCAATTCGAATCATTGTATTTTCCATGCACGATATCACGTTCTAAATATAGCGATGATGAGTTGACACCACTGGACGATACAGCACGACTAGTAGATACCGGCTATCGGGCTACGGGCACGATCCCTGACCTATAACCCAGCGAAGGGCAATGTGTTTGTATGATGGAGTGACACCAGATAAAATCATCATTTATGTGACAGATAGGTTGTCTTGCCCTTGTAACTACCCGCAAGTCACGCGTTGTTGTCCAGCAACCGACAGTAACCTTGAATGTGGTGCTAAGATGTGGGCCGTTTCACTAAACTTCGTAAGATGTTCGTAAGAACAAAACTGAAATTAACCAGACCAACGACCATCCGACCATTCTTTACTAGGCTATATCCCGGGTATGGAAGGTGTTCGAGCTAATTCCCACCCTTAGGTATAAGACGAAACGAAAACATATGAAGACGTAAGGGTGGTCCTTAATGTGAGAGGAGATGGGCGTACCAGGTGTTTCATGGACTGACTCGCAATCAGTGAAGATCCTGATCAGGATGATCTGGATCTACACTGTTCGCAAACACATCACCCCCATTTCCCCAGTCACAGCCACACGTATGTTTTATAGTAATACAAGAAGCGTAGACGACATGGGTGTGATTAACGAATTGAAGCTTTAGACGAGTATTGCATGCAAAAAGTAGTCAACGTCGAAGTATCGGGTTAACAGTGTTTCGTGTTTGAAAACCGATCTAACAAGAAACAGTAAAAGGAGATATTTTGAAGTAGTTTAATTACGTAAGAGCTATTGGTGTTACAAACAGGCCATTACTGTTCGGTGAACATCGGTGGTGAGAAAAAATGTGTGGGGGTGGGGGGGGGTGGTGAGGGTGAGACTGAGATTTCGAAAGTTAAAGTAGCCTGTTCTGACAAAAAAGGCCAATAACTTGTGATTAAGTTTGGCCCCGTATCTGGCATGAATCTGGAACCGGATTCGGTCACTATCGCCAGAAATGTAAGGGACAGTATCGATATTAATGCACTTAATTTGTGGTCGTCATGCTTGAGTAAATGCGGGTCTGTGTGATACCAATTGCCTGCCTGTGTTCTATATCGATGATTATACCCACTGTTTTAGAACATAATGGGTATATTATTTTCGTCACGGTGTCTGTCCGTCCGTCCGTACGTCGGTCACGTTTCTTGTAAGAAGTAAAACTGTTTAACCGTAGTATGTAGGGACTTGAAACTTGGTGTGTGCCTTCCTTATGGTGTGTAGATGTGCAAAGTGAATTTTGATTTTTTTATTCGATCCCCGGTCATGGATTATCTCCCCCTTTTTTTAAGTAATGTAACATTTTTATTTTTCCGTTGTCATGCTTGGCTGGGGAGTAGCGGGAGCGGTTTGGCCATAGCTCTACGTCTATATATAGAGAATAGTAGGTTAGTGCCGTAAATGTGAAGATATATCTTGCAAGGCTTAGGAAACGGGATGGGCGAGGCTCTGCCGAGCACATCCCGTTTCCGTGCCGCGCCAGATATTTTTCCCATTGATGGCACTAACCTACTATTCTATTTATCCCGTCAACACCTACAAATGGCTTTAAAATGCCAAAAAATAACCCCAGTCACCGCACTTATTCATACGCGGTGATTATGTCATATTGACAGGATATCAAAAATGTTTCACGGCACCGTGTTTCATGACACATAAGCACTGTGTTGACGGGATAAACACAGGTTCTGCACTCCGCGCCAGCGTAAAATGTTTCACGTCGAAATTGACGATTCTATGACGAATTCCCATTCAGCTACATGTAGAAGATACTGCATAAACACATTTTGTCTAGTAACCGGCGCAAGACATTTGCGCCGGTCACTAGACGAAAATACGTTTATGCGATCATTCTAAGTGGAGCTGATATGAGTGGCATCTCGTTAGGAATCCGGTGTATGTTTTCGACGAGAAACATGCTATGCCCGAGCGGCATAAAACGTCTTCTCCCCTGTTATGTATTGATCGTTAATCATCCCTGGAGTTTCTGCCGCGACCGATTTGTTACATTACAGGTGTAAATAACGAATGTAGGTAACTGGGTCACTCCGACATCGTCAGCGCTATAAATATATGGCTTATAAACTGCAACTGCAGCGCGCTCATGAGATAACATGGCGTGTAGAAAATACACTATGTGACAGTGACCGGAGCCGTAGGCACTGTGACCAGTATAGCTAGCTCGCTAACACATTATTGATATCAGATAATGGTGTTTGTTGTCAGTCTGTTATTGAATGGCGAACAGCGCAGACCCTGATCAGACTGCGCGAATGCGCAGTCTGATGAGGGTCTGCGCAGGTCGCAAACGTCATAAGCCCCCTTTCACCTAGCACATGTTTGTCATCGGACAACAGCGGTCAGTTAAATATAAACAAAACATAGCGAATATCCTCATTTGCAGTGACATGTTGAGTTTCGAAGTTATTAGGAGAAACATAGGTCAGAAAAAAGTAGCGTAATTCTTGTGGAGTATTTATTTACCGGTTAACTGATATTGGTTCATAAACCCGATGGCACAATTACGACTGCATTGAGTCATGGTTTATTTTTACAATAAGCCTACTGTTTTAATCCTTCAAAAGTACCTAAACTTCCCAAACAATTGTGTGTCATGGATTATCGGAAACACGCCATGTGAGTTTGAACTGAGCCCTGCAGGGGACATATATTTTTTTTATTAGTTCGTTCCCACGAATTAACAATTCGTTCCCTCAATTTAACAATTCGTTCCCACGATATAACAATTCGTTCCCTCGAATTAACATTTCCCTCAATTTAACAATTCGTTCCCACGATGTACGATTTTTCCAGAAACTGTGATATTTTCTGTAAATGACATCGAAAGTTGACGACATTATCATATCAAATGCGGAAGAGAATGAAATTTTCGTCAACTTTCGACGTCATTTATGGAAAATATCGTAAATGTTGTAACTATTTTTCATGAGATATCGCACATGTTCGTAGGTATCTAGTCGCATGACCACGAGCTGATAAAACCGGCCTTATTTCATGTATGGCCAGTGTGAACCTTGATGCTGTCCGATCAGTACGGCCTTCTTCTGGATGAATATAATTAATATTTCGCTGGGTGTCTTGCATTGGTCCTAAATCGTGCTGGGGCGTATCATTCGGATTTGGACAAGATGGATGCCACAGGTTCACGAAGAACGGTTCATATTTCTGTGTTTTATGCATTATTTCGGTATCTCTGGTGGTTTGGGTGCATTGTTACCAACATACAATTTACGTCAAATCCCGCGAGTTACACGTACAAGTATTATGACAGTATAAAATGGGCCCGAAAGTTCGGAGCGGTGAATATGTAGATAATTGGTGTGATGTTTGAGCATTAGTAGTTGCACAATACTATGCAATTTACCCAAAAGCCAACGAAATCCACCAAAATCTACCAAAATACCCATATGACACCAACACAATGACCATCTGTTCAAACACCTGTGTAGGATGCTATTTGCAATGACATAGAGAATAGTAGGTTAGTGCTGTGAATGGGAAAAAAATATCTGGCAAGGCTTAGGAAACGGGATGGGCGAGGCTCTGCCGAGCACATCCCGTTTCCGTGCCGCGCCAGATATTTTCCTCATTCACGGCACTAACCTACTATTCTATTTATCCCGTCAACACATACAATTGGCTTTAAAATGCATAAAAAAAATAAGCCCAGCAACCGCACATATTCATACGCAGTGAGTAGGTCGTATTGACTGGATATCAAAAATGTTCCACGGCACCGTGTTTCACGGCACATACGCACTGTGTTGACGGGATAAACCTATATACTGCTGTTGCAGGTGGCGTTTTCACCCGGGTCGAGTGATTCGTCCCAGAAATAATTCGGACCCAGTGGCTTATCTGGGGAGACGTTTCACTAAACTTCGTACGACTGAAATGTTCATAAATGCAAAATTTAGGATGGTTTGGAAATTTCAATTGACGGAGTTACATTTATTGAACATAGGCTGCAGCATATGCTCAATAAATGTAATTATCCCGTCAACACAGTGCGTGTGTGCCGTGAAACACGGGACCGTGACACATGTTTGATATCCTGTCAATACGACCTAATCACTGTGTATGAATATGTGCGGTTGTCGTGCTAGTCGATTTTCCGATTTTGAGGATGCGGCTGGGGTTATTTCTTGCATTTTAAAGCTATTTGTAGTGTTACACGGGATAAATAGAGTACCAGGTTAGTGCCGTGATTGGGAAAAAATTATCTGGCGCGGCACGTAAACGGCAGAGCCTCGCCCATCCCGTTTCCTAAGCGTTACCAGATATTTTTCCCATTCACGGCGCTAACCTACTATTCTCTAAATCCAATAATTGTTTACAAGAAAACATTGTTAATGTGAAATGTACAGACTATCATAATTTTGCACTTACGAACATTTTAGTCGTACGAAGTTTAGTGAAACATCCCCCTGGTTCTTCACAAGACAGCTGGACATCAAGAGGTGTGCATGTCGGCACAATACATACGTGTAGTGTCCTTATGTGAGTGACAATGTCAGCACATCCGATCCGATAGATACGTAATAAATCATTTCATGTCACACGATTCGCGTTCGTCCCCATGGCCGTTTCGTCCCTATTTCACATCGCCTTGTATACAAAACGTTATACACTTCATACCACGGGCCATAATCTTCAATATTATGTCCAGAAAGAAGAATTAACGCTGGCATTTGAAATATTAAATCCCGACTGTGTGGATGTACATATAACTATCAGGATCTGTTGGGATTCATGGAGATTTATTTCATCAACTGAAACGGTCAACTGTCTCGCCATTCAGTAAGCGAAACTTCACCGGTCCTTCCGGCAATTAACCGTTGTCTATGTATGCTGACATGGAGTCGTCACTTGCTGACCATTCCAAAGTAGATTACAATGAAACCTCTTTAAACCAGACAAACTCCCAGTTTGTCCGGTTTAACTATTTCACCCCTAAGTAACAGGATTGGAGTTTGATATGTTAATTTTGCAACCAATCCAATGGTCACAAAATGATTTTCATACTAGTCCATTTATGAAAAGTATGTGTTTTTGTTCTAAAAAATAAGAAAATTACTTGCAAAAAGTGCAGATCTTGATGAGACGGCTCGTCACGAGCCGGCGCATCTGGATCTACACTGTTTGCCAATGCCACTAATACTGGTATGTAGTGGTGTAATAAGGGTTGAAGAGGCTCAACGGTACGTCTCTAATATCATGGCTGCAAGACACGTTTGTGTGTTTTGCGGCCGGGAACGTACGTTATCATTAATGAGGAATTACAGTATTAGCTATCATACTTACAAATATTCAGATAATCTGGATGTCCGGTGTAGAGAGGTTGTACTGTCTGTTGGTATGGCTTTTATAAAACAAAATAAATAAGAAACTATAGCAGATGACACAACCGTCTGATTCGTATCACATAAAGGCTTCATTTGGAGGGGCGCAACAACGCATTGCTGTTGATATATAAAGGTTTTTCAGTTACAGCTATATTAAACAATTAAAAGCTATATATTGCAATCTTACGTGTTTCTGTTGCTCACGGACAATTGATACCGTATCCGTGATACATCAATGTTTTGACACAGGTATTGTAAGAAACTCAAATGCTGACGAGGACTATAATTAACATAATGCGCAGTACATGTGATGTCATCACAACATGCTAATAATAGACAACCAATGCTGTCGCAAGTCGGTACAATGTGATATCATGGTAAACAGCACGTCTTCTAAGTTCTACTCCGTTGCATCTTGCTCTAACTTGAATACGCAACAGCAGAGCTCATCGTATCTGAAATTAACATACTCCAAGCCAACATTGAAGTTGTAATCAGCCTATCATTTCGTGTTGGGTGAGCAGTATCAGAAATTGGAAGTCAACTGAAGCCAGCTTAGAGCATAACCGGTCTGCACCAATCCATGTCGGTCTGGATCGATAAGGTTTTCCTCCCCATTGGCGTGTCATGTTACGTGTGTGTACGTGTCACATTGAAACAAACACAAAACATCGGCAGCTTGTTATATCTGAATGAAACAATAACCTACAATATTCTATTCAGCTCACCAGAAAATCTGGCGTTACTAATTACAAACAATTTGAGAAGAGCAAGCCATTGCGGGCTTTACATGCACGAGTTACTTCAGTATAAATGCTGACTGGCATTCCTTAATTGGGCTTTATTCCTGATAATTAGCATCTCTGGGACGAATTTAAGTCTGTGGAACAAAAATTGAAGTGGTCAGTTGAATAAGGAGGATAACTCCATATGGAGTTAGCCCCATTCTTCAACTGGCCTCTTCAATTAGGCTTAATACGTGACACTCAAGTCCCCTTGCTCCATCTGTCGCTGGAAACGTGCAGTAAAAGTCAATTTCCGGTGCCGCCATTACACGCATTTGATCAGTGTCCAGGGACGCTTTACGGGCTCTCGGATACGCCGAGAAGTGATGCTATCTGAATTTGATAAATTTGGAGTGGAATAAAATTTGACGTGCCAGCGGCATTTCTAAAGGCGTCAATGCGAAATACACGAGGACAATTAAATAACTCGCGTGCCGACTGATGTTAATCGAGCGTGAAGGTATTCCCGTTTTATTCTCCATGTTTCTTTCAAAAGCGTCTAACTCATATCGCTCTTTATGAATCAAACGCTTCATGGACTCGAAAGTGGTTCCTTCATTCATTTCCGAAATTGAACGAGAGCGTAGCTGGCGTTGGGTCATTAATTACATTTCTTGGCTGTATTAGAAATCATGTTTGGAACAAAATTGAAGCCACTTGAATACACTGCACAAACACCTGTCAAAGTGCTTATGTTGTTAGCTTGCCGAAATGCCGATCTCAATGTGTATTTGTGACTGGAAGAATGGGGTCTATGAGTTTTGTAGCAAGCAATATAAATCGTTATCGGGCTATACGAGTGCGCCGTTCTATACCTGATCATCGTTTGATTCAAAGATAATTGCTTCATAAATGTGATAGAATATGTGTATAACATATATGTGAATACTGCCTCGTTACTGTATCCTATACAGCACATGAGTGGCCATCTTTGTGTGCTCCAGCCACCAGCCAGTTTTACCTGTTCTGCCGTTTGACAAAGAGTTCAAAATATGAAGTAGAACATATGATATAATGTAGCTAATCACATGTACAAACGCCAGGAGAACGGACTCCTATCAGTTATATTACACTAAGCTGTAAAATACATCTGTTTTCTGGACAGGTTTGTGCTTGTGTTTTTAACAACATGAACCACCATTATATAAAACCTCATACACAGAAAATCGCACAGTGTATCACTCTTACCTGGCTAACCACACAACACATACCGTATATACCCACTACTGTACTCTGTTATTAGCTACCAAAACCAGTGACACGTAAGCAGTTACCTGAGTGTATTGTCCCTGGTGTCTACTCACCTACTATGCATGTAAATATGGCTTTACCTCAGATTGAAAAGTCTACACATCAACATTTATTTTGAGCTTGATGGGAGAAATGCTCAGATATCTTGTATTTGGTATAATTTGCTGGCATAATATTTATAGCTTGCCGTTTTCTTATTCATCTATTATGTATTGCACCAACTTTTATTTCGTTTACTGTCATATTATTGCCGTATGTGTCAAACGCACGAAGTGGTGAAACTGTACAATGGCTTGTACATACAAAGATGGCGGATATGGCTACTCAATGCTCCATATAGTATACAGTAACAAGAAAATACTCACATATAGTAGGGGGGGGGGGGGGGGGCAAGCACCCATAAAATGAATTCTGTTCAACCCGAGAGAGCAAAAGCAACGACTACTTTAAATCAATGCATTATATCTTCCTGAACACGAATCCGGTGTCGGTCAATCAAATCATGTGGGACAAGGTCATTTGTAGGGTCATTAAGTGCACATGGGTCAAATGAGTGCAAAACGCACTCTATTTTGATAATACAATATGTACTTGCATAACATTACAGAGCAATCCGATAAAGTATGTTGTATTGGTGATTATTGTTGTATGGGGCATATACTAAGCAATTCGGTTTGCTCGGACGTCTCTATCGTTAAGAGTATCAACATATTCAAGATGCCCGCCAAGCATCAATATTTAGCCTGAAATGTGTACTGATTTGAAGATATTATTATGTATTTTATTGAGTCTTCCGTTATCATATACGTTGTAAATTGCACTATAATGTCATATATGTATACACTATGTGTTGCGATTGGTACATATGCTATAGTTCGGCCGGCCATTTTCGCATTACAGTCATATATTTAACTGTTATATGCTGGTGTGCGGCTAAGTACCATGACATTTCAATCACCTTAGACTTAATTATAACCAAAATGCAACAATTCTTGTAAAATACAACACTTATCGAATATTATGTATTACAGTTTCTGTTTCCGTGAATATTCATACATTCACAAGTGGATATACCCAAATGCTTACATTTAAATTACACTGAAATATTTAATAATTGTCCCATATAACAATACGTCTGTATAAGGCAGATCAGCATATTCTATTTCAGCAAAACTTTCCGCATGACTGCTTGTATAATCATCGCTGATAAATGGAAATATATTCTCAATTAACATATATTCTCATCAACAAAAGTCCCGTCTCCTGCACTGAAATCAGTATTGACAGCGTCTATGCGTGTCACATATATACAACACAATATGCTGTAACGAATGCTCATGATTTAGAGGCCTCAGACCAGCTATGTGTCAATGTTTAGCTTTACATGTTTCGCTTCCAGGTTAACCGATGGAACTTTCTGATATACTTCTAGATAGGTATAGAATAATCAACCATGTTCATTTTAATGCATTTAAAGTTTTATATATTATATTACACATGTGGTTGTGATATTATAATACACAGTTCTGACACTTACACATACCATGTAAGGACATTATATGACAACAACATATATGATTACAGTGTATGGTATTCCCCAGAAACAGTGCCCATCATAACTGTGATACATATACATACATATGCATTCAATATAGATTGCATTATGACCGCATAATACATTTGTATAACTTGTATTATTGCTATATACCAAACAATCTCATGAATGACCTCAACATACGTTCCATCATTATATCCAAAAAACTAAGCATACTTCTTCGCTATGAAAAAAAACGCTGCTTTCATTATGTGGGAAGTGAAGAATGGTAGTTGTTACGTAGCCAGTCAAGTTCAGAATTCGTCAACTTCCCTTTGATATGTCAATCGCTGTGCCTACCGTGTCGTGTACCGCATTAATACATTGATTATCGTTTTTCATAGATAGATAGTAGGCTTCGTTATAATGGAAAATGACACAATATCCGCATCAGCATGGAATGTACTGGTATCTCATGGTTTCGATGTATGCAACAGACCCGAAACCAGACTTTTATGAAGCAATGAGTCTTTTCGAGGGCTTTAATGGCCCGATGCAGCTATGGGGTACGGGGCCATGCTCTCCCAGACAATTGTGAAAACCAGATGGTCTTAAATACCATTTTATATATTCTCAGCAAAAACTGAGCACATACATGTAATACGACTCTCCTGCTTGCATCGATATTATAAAATGACTACGTATTGACAATAATTCTTATTTTAGTGCATGAAAGAGTGGACATCAAGGCACGACGAGTGAGGTAGGGGAGGGGGTCGTCCAACCGCACCGACACCCTGTTACGGACCTGTTGCAATAATAAAATGCAACATTGATGTTCATGGTCGTGTTAATGATAACATGATAGAGTTCCGGTTTAATTTTTAATAGCTTTAAACGGACTATCGACAGCTCATTTCATTTGCATGGATGGGGGCGGGTAACTGAATATTTGCATACAATTTCCATCCAGCCCTGACATTAGACAAACCTGATCTACTGTCAGGTCTTCACCATACTATAGTAACTTGGCCTCCCTCCACATAAACGTAGTAGGGTTACCACTGATCGTATTACTCTTATAACGGGGTTAGCCGGATTCAACTCTCGCCTACAAGAAAGCTGAACATGCGAATAAGGGCCAAGCCAGGGATATCGCGCTCCCCGGCAATTATCAACCCACCATCGTTAATTATATAATAAATTACCATTCACATGCTTCCAACCTGCCACTGTATGTTATGTCTATCATAATACGGGTATTATACGCGGACATTATGTTGATTCATTCAAATGCATGAATACCTAGATGTAATTATAAATATGTTCCTGTTTCCTTTGACCTTGTCAACATGTATTCAGAATTATGTTTACTTGAAATCCAACATCATGACTATGTAGTCGTTTACTATCCATTGCCATGTTACAGCTAGAAATTATTGTTATCCATGAGTTGCACCAATATTTTGTTGATAGCTCATATTATAAAACTACACAATATAGTAGCCATATTGGTAATTAAAATGGCGGTCATAATTCGGTACAGTTTGGAACACAAGCCTCGCACTTTTAAAATATTACAAATATGATTTCCAATTATGTTTCATTTCTTTACTACTGTGTCGATCAACAGCGCCCAAGAGCTTAAGCGATACTAAGCGGCCATCTTGAATATTCCAACATGGTCAAATAATAAGTATTTTAGATGGACTCATTCATTTTGGCAAAGAACACATTCAATAATAACAAAAAAGGCAAACAACTGAAATATAAATGTGCATGAAAGTGTAGCTATATATTTGTGTTATTCCACACACATTTACTGCACGTGAATATTTGGCGGCCATCTTATATGTATATGAACTTGTCAGTGGTGAATTGTTTTTATAAGTTATCAAAACGTATTTCTATGTATGTAAGCGCATAATGTAAGTATCAAACGCCATATAATTATCAAGTCAAAAATATATTTAAGACAAAATGTTGATACCTGGCGGCCATCTTGAAGATTGCAAAATACACACCGGTTTGAACCACCGTAAAAACGAATCGTCTCATATATGTCCTAAGGAAGAATATTCAACAATTTAAACAACTTTATCTGATATTTGAAGCATGATATGCACGTACATGTCCATCTACTGATATAACATATGTTTTTGAACTCATTTGACCTCTTTGCACTTAATGACCTCAAAAGTGACCTTGTCCCACCTAATTTGATTGACCGACACCGGATTCATGTTAAGAAATGTATGATGTACCAATCTAGCATAGTCGTTACTTTTGCTCTCTTGGGTTGAACAGAAATCGTTTTTAAGCGACTTCTCTTCAATGTGCCCCTCCACTAATATGTCACATTCCTATATCACATCACTCTTATGAAGCAAGTATCAGTGTAGTCAAGTGTGTCTATCTATTACCTAATACTAGAACTACACTGGTCACAAATCCCATACGCTCCATTTCTCTAGTCACAGACACATATATACCATTACATCGTAGCTGATATATAAAAGTGCAGCAAATATCAACAACAGACATCATCGAAACGTCCACCTTTCAAAATTGTTCAAAATAACGCCAATGTTAGCATGACTACAAACCTTTACAAAATCTGATTATCTACAGTATTATTGGATTTACATTTATTGAGCATAGGCTGCATATGCTATGCTCAATGAATGTAAATCCATCAATTGTTTGATGCAGTGTTCATTACATTACCAACCGTGTCAATCAGTGATTTATTCAACACTACTTCTATCGTGTATCGCCGAACTGTTTTGTTTATATTAATTATTACACGTTCAAACTCGCGCTGTATACATATTTGCATGCATTCATTTCCTAAAGGGATTAGCCTTTTGTTTTTCATTCTGTCGAAAATGAATATTTAAACTTAATTAAAATGAAAGGCGCTGCGATATATGTTCTTACACTAATCACATTTGCGGTACACACGCGAACACGTGTAGAACAATCACCTCAAGTGTATTGTTCTTAATATTTGTATAGGCAATAGGAGCAAGAAACGGGGGCCCGTTTCAATAAACTTCGTACGATTAAAATGTTCGTAAGTGCAAATTTAGGTTAGTCTGTCAATTTTAATTGTTGGATTTACATATATTGCGCATAGGCTGCATATCCAGCCTATGCTCAATAAATGTAAATTCAATACTTATTTACAAGAAAATATTGTTAATCTGAAATTTACAGACTATCGTAATTTTGCACTTACGAACATTTCGTGCGAAGTTTAGTGAAACGGGCCCCTGGAACATAAAGGTCCCATGAAAAGCTTAGACCAAGTTTAGATTAGTATACTTACAATATACGCAACAGATGAAAACATTATTCATTTGTAAACTGTAAGTTCGTCTCCATATGTGTCTGTGACTGGATAAATGGGGCTTATAGGCTTTGCGACCAGTGTAGATCCATATCAGCCTAGAGAAATGGGGCTTATGGGTTTTGCGACAGTGTAGATCCAGATCAGACTGTGCATCCACACAGTCTGATCAGGATCTGCACTGTTCGCCATTCCATCAACGAAACACCCCTCATGCTTCTAATATGTAATGCACATCGTTAACAGGCTACATGAGAGCGTTATTACACTAGTCACAAATCCCATAAACCCCATGTATCAAGTTATAACCACGAAAACGTGTGGTAGTCCCCATTTATCTTTCTACATTTCAAACCTAATTATTATGACACGCATATTAACCTGTGATTCTGAACATGCTAAAACACACGGATGTGCATAGACAGAAAGTGTAGACAAATGGATCTGCATATCCACACCGGCAGTCCAATAGATGTGAAAGTATAAAACTGAAGATTTATTCCTGTTTTACAGTCAAATTTGCACGTCATTTATACTGTTATGATATCTATATCTCTTACATTTTTCGAACAGTTTTCGGAAAGTGTTGCACATTTTAAGTCATCAGAACCTGGCCGCGTGTGCCTATTATGCTGTGGAGTTACTTGAAATCTCAGGTATTTTATATTTAACCCTTTCAACACCAAGTAACTTAATAGGATGTTCCATGCCAATGTTTCAGACTATTCCATTTATAAAAAGGGGATATTTTTTGTTCTCAAAAATATGAAAATTACTTTCAAACAGTGCAGATCCTGATGAGACGGCTCGTTACGAGCCGGCTCATCTGGATCTGCACTGTTTGCATATAACGGGCTTTCGGGTTCAAAGGGTTAACAATATTAACCCTTTCAACACCAAGTAACTTAATAGGATGTTCCATGCCAATGTTTCACGCTATTTCATTAATTTTGTTCATTCAAATTATCCCATTCTTCTAAAAGGGTAATCTGTACGACGTTTAAAATTATTAACAAACAGTGGAGATCCTGATGAGACGGCTCGTTACGAGCCGGCTCATCTGGATCTGCACTGTTTGCAAACATTTTCTCTATATCGGTCTGTGGTGTTGAAAGGGTTAATACATTCAATAGTTTTATCTTAGTTTCATCTTTCATATACTAGTAGTATTAAACATTTACATAACAGTTGAGGTAGTTAACTGTTACATACTAGTCGAGTGGAACCTCTCTAAACCGGACACCAAGAAAACACCACTTTTCTTTTTTTTGGGGTAATTTATTTAGGTGATTATGTCTTTTCATGATCGCATAGCACACAACTACGACTCAGAATCAGGGTGTCCGATTTAGAGAGGTTTCACTGTATATTGTATACAACCAGGCCATATGATCTGAGACATTCGTATCACTGCTGGAGAAACTTGGTGAACATAATTGAGACAAGCCATGTGATTTTGTACCTTCGGACATCTGCGCAATTTTATTAAATACGTTTACAAAATTTACAATATTTTTCGCAAATAAAGTCAAAAGATGACAAAACTTTCAGAGTACATGCGGAATATAATTCCGCATCTACTCTGAAAGTGTTGTCATCTTTTCATGAAATTACGCAGATGTCCGAAGGTACAAAAGCGCATGGCGTGTCTCAACTGTAAAATCAGCAGTGCCGATGATCCATAAGTCGTGGTTATATTATTCAAGTGACAAGTGGAAAACTCGGACCTAAGTGTCAAAAAATGGCAAATTATCAAACGTTTTTCCCTCCCACCAAATGTCCTGAGCTAATCGATGTAGATCAATAGTCTATAGAAGTGAGTGCATGTCATGAGTAGGGGGACGTTTTTGAACGACCATTGCCTCAGTCCTAGGTCCGAGTATTTCGTCTTTGATTCAAGTGAGCATTGACATTGTGTTTTGATTATATCTTACATATATGTGGCTGTGACTGGAGAAATGGGGCTTATGGGATCTATGACCAGTGTAGCTCCTGATCAAATAGCACACCCATGTAGCCTGATACCGATCAATGTAGATTATTAGATGCATCCTGTTTCATAAATTAAATGGCGCACAGTACAGATCCTGATCAGACTGTGCGTAGCTCCTGATCATGCTCACTCCCGTAGCATTTTATCGATATGTATTGCTTGATAGAAGCATGACGGGTGTTTCATTGATGAAATGGCGAACAGTGCAGATCCTGATCAGACTGCGCGGATGCACAGTCTGATCTGGATCTACACTGGTCGCAAAGCCCCTAAGCCCCATTTCTTCAGTCACAGCCACACATGCAGCCAAACTGTGCGGATGCAGATGCTGATCATGATCTGCACTGATCGCAAATCCCATAAGCCCCATTTGTCCAGTCACAACCACATATGTATCATACTAACCGACATACATCGGCCATCTATATTGAGAACAGTGGGTGGTTGGTCGGGCGAATGTGGTGGCATAAATTGCAAATACCACAGTCTACAGTGGGGTCAGCGTGTAAGTGCACACACGAACGAACACGACAGGTTGGAACCAACCTGTCGTGTTCGTTCGTGTGTGCACTTACACACTGACCCCACTGTACAAAGGGACTATATTCCATCGTCGAGTCACCTACCACGCGTCTAACAAACAGCATAGATCTTGATCAGGCTTCAAGACAATGCTAGAATGTCAAGATGTACCTGGCCACAAATGCCATATGCCCCATGTCTCCAGCCTCCGATGCATATAAGTATTGTATTGTATATTGGAATTTTGTTACCTAAGAGGATAATTAAATTCCGCCGCAAACTGAGAGTCAACCGCCGGCATAGCACCCCGGGTGGTATGGGCGAGGATAACAAGAGGAGCTTGTGGTGTTCACGACCAGCAAACATCCATGTTCGTCGCCATATCGCTTTACATATAGACTGACTAAGATTTAGTGGTTCATACTTAGTCATATGTCGATAGTGTTACAATATGAATAGCGAATACCGTGAGCATGCATCATGCACACGTCGTGTAGACTAGCATGGTGTCACTGGGCGTAGATATGACAACGTACACCAGTGTAAATTAGTGTATTCGGATGACACAATAGCGCCGGAGTTAAGGGTCGGGTGACATTGCGTGATCGTTTAACCCCGTTAACACTACACTGAACCCGGTGTTCAGATGCATATAATGTTCTCAAATAATTTTATGCTGAATGTACGATACTTTTCACATGGCAAGAAGCGATTATTTTGTTATTTCTCACCAAATATATATGTTGTTACCACTCAGTTCACGCAAGTCAGTGGTAACAACATAACATTATATATACATGTATATAAATATAAAGAAAGTAATAACTCTAAGTTACAGGTTTCATAACTTATTTCGTACTTATTAACTTAAACCTTAAACCCTACAGGTTTCGTTAGACTCTTCAGGGGTATACATATTTATATATATATATTAGGTGCAGTATAATTATATATATATATATTAATTATTATGATCTGATGATCTGCAAAAACAGGGAAACCGGTTAAACGAAATTAAATATTTAATGTGTACATAAAAATGGAAATTGGAAACAGGCATTTTGTTGTATTTTCCATTATATAATATACACTTATTGAGAAATAAAGAAAAGGATTTGATTTATTGCGGTTTAACAGTCTATCAACAGCTAAGGCCAGTTAAGTCCGGGCCAACGGGTTCGATCCCGCATTTAACCTGCTGCATGGGGGATTCCAAATTCAGAACATACAAAAAAAATGAAAATGAAGTGTTGGCACATTTTGATACATGTGGATCAATATCACACATGAATCCGGCTTAAGTAATATATATCTCAGATCCGTATAGATGCACGCGCATGGTGAAATGCCTGCAGCCGTGCTAAGTTGCCTTAACCCTTTCAACACCACATGCCTGTATAGTGGTATTGACAAACAGTGTATATCCAGATGAGCCGGCTCGTAACGAGCCGTCTCATCAGGATCTGCACTTTTTGCAAGTAATTTTCGTATTTTTTGAGAGCAAAAACACACCCGCTTTAAATGGACTAGTCTGAAAATAGTTTTGTGATGAATGGATTAGTTACAAAATAAACATATCAAAATCAATTCCAGAAAGGGTTAAAATACACCATAATATACTGACCAATCTCTGTTCCACTCGTAACGGCGGGCAACAACCAGATCGACTGTCAAATTCCCGTATCTCGAAATTTAAATCTCATTAACCCTTTGAACCCGAAATCCCGCTATAGTGGTTTATGCAAAAAGTGCAGATCCAGATGAGACGGCTCGTAACGAGCCGTCTCATCAGGATCTGCACTTTTTGAAAGTACTTTTAATATTTCTTAGAACAAAAACACCCCCTTTTCATAAATGGACGAATCTGAAAATCATTTTGTGACCATTGGATTGGTCGGAATATTAGCATATCACAGTCCATTCCTGGGGGCCGTTTCACTAAACTTCCTACGACTAAAATGTTCGTAAGTGCAAAATTATGATAGTCTGTAAATTTCACATTAACAATATTTTCTTGCAAACAATTGTTGGATTTACATTTATTGAGCTCAATAAATGTAAATCCATCAATTGAAATTTACAGACAATCCTAAATTTGCACTTACGAACATTTTAGTCGTACGAAGGTTAGTGAAACGGGCCCCAGTTCCTTAGGGTTGAAAGGTTTAAGTCACAGAGGTGTGAGCAGCATTTTACGGAGCCCCGCAGGTGACGTAGAATTCTTGTTTTTACTAATTCGTTCCCACGAAATAACAATTCGTTCCCTCAATTTAACAATTCGTTCCCACGAACTATAAATTCGTTCCCACGGGAACGAATTGTTAATTCGTGGGAACGAATTGTAAAATCGTCGGAACGAATTGTTAATTCGAGGGAACGAATTGTTAAATTGAGGGAACGAATTGTCATTTCGTGGGAACAAATTGTTAATTCGAAGGAACCAATTTTTATATCGTGGGAACGAAGTGTTAATTCGAGAGAACGAATTGTTAAATTGATGGAAAGAATTGTTATTTCGTGAGAACGAATTAATGAAAAAAAATCCATGTCCCCTACGGGTGTCCGTAAAATTCCGTATCTCGAAATGTAAATGTCATTAATACACAGAGTAGTCCAGTATATATACACTTTGACCTGAAACAAATTGCAACAGAAGCTTTTCTTTTTGTTATATCATTCGGTGTGATGCCCTGAATAACACATTCAAAATAGGACAAAATCGGACCACCGGAAATGGGTTAATTTGCATAAATCCAAGATGGCCGCCATTCACAATAATGAACACAGAAAAACAGTATTAACTTTGTAATGGTTACACTCACAAGAAGTATATTGGTGTCTATACTCATGTTTTCAGGGCCAATTATCATTGTAACAACATTAAGATTAACATAGGATGATTTTGTAAAGGCAGCCATCTTGAATTTCAAAATGTTTTTCCTCATATCTCGGTCTGCTCATATATCGGTCTGTGTGACTCGTAGATACATAATTTTGGTGTCTATACCCATGTTTTCACGGTCAAGGAACATGATAAGATAACTAAAAATAATATTGGATGATTCCAAAATGGCCGCCGTAGGAACTTTTCAGGCCTCATATCTCATAAACGATTGTTTTACAATCACATAATTGTATTACAAGTAGATAGGAAAGTGACATAAAGTATCTAAACGTGAATTTATATATCTGTCTGGTGTTTCCGTAACGCCGGATGGCATTAGCGATGGTATTTTATCGTGGCATTGGTTGTGAAGGTCGCAGTGGTAATTGAATCAAAACCATACATTAAACTATTGGATATTACCAATAGATGCATACAAAGAGCTAGGGGCCGGTGGTGAGGCGATAGTCATTGGTCCAAAACTCCTCTTCCAAAGGCTTCTCATTGTAGCTAAGAGTACTCCCGATTATAATCTCGACGACTTATTCAAACATGAACTGTCAAGTGTTCCAACTTCTATGTTCGATGAACATGGCCTTTTGAGGGAAGCAAATAAGGCACAGCTTGCGGATACATTGGCAACACTAGTCAATGTGGACCAGTCTGCGCAAACAACGGACAAACCGACATCTTACGTGTTAGATGGAGGTTCGCTAATACACAAACTACCATGGAAGAAAGATGACACTTACGGAAGCATATGTGACATGTACATACAATATGTGCAAAAGAAATACCCAAATAAAATCGTAGTATTTGATGGATACAGTCAATGGCCTTCCACTAAAGATACAACCCACTTGAGAAGAGCAAAGGGTTTCATTGGTCCTCGGGTGTCGTTTGTTGAGTATATGTCCTTGAAATCAAAGAAAGAACATTTCCTCGCCAACAGTGAAAACAAGCAATAATTCACCGACTTGCTAAAGCAGAAAATGTATGATCAGGGAATAAAACCCCAGAGCGCGGATGGAGATGCAGATGTACTTATAGCGAAGACGAGTGTGCACTGTTCAACCTCGGGAATGACACATGTGATTGGCGTAGACACCGATGTCCTGGTGCTCCTGTGCCACTATTTCGTTGACAACACAAAGGGACTGATCTATAGGTCGGACAAAAAAAGTGCCAAGCGTAGGATATGGAACATTGATGTAGTGAGGCATACCCTAGGGATAGAGTTGTGCCACATGTTGCCCGTCATCCATGCCATATGTGGCTGTGACACAACTTCGCGATTGTTTGGTGTTGGGAAATATGTCGCCTTGAAGAAAGCTCGGAGTGATGTGACTTTTAAGACACACATTGAGTCTCTCACCAAAGACAATATGAAAGCGGTTGACATAGACACTGTAGGCGAAAAGGCACTTATCTGCTTGTACGGTGGTAAGGGTACTGATAAGTTGTATGAATTGCGGGTGAGAAAGTTTACAGAGAAAGTCTCTTTATCCGACATCCGACGGAGCTAAATATCATTCACGCAGAGTTTACTACCAGGGACAGGTTTGGATGGGATCGGACAATCACTTAAATCCTACCGATTTGGGTTGGCAACTTACCGGTCAAAGACCCGAGCCACAGAAAATGGACTCAATGGCAGCTCCGGAATGTTTGCTAAAAATCATACGATGTCAGTGTAAAGGTGACTGTGATAATCTCCGCTGTAGCTGCAGAAAGAGTAGTATGGAATGTTCGAGTGCGTGTGTAGGTTGTAAAGGTACATCTTGCAGTAACTCCTCTGCTAAGGCAGCGGAAGTAGACACAGAGGATGAACATGAGTTAATATATAATACTGGACGGGAATAGCACATTATAAACTTTACGTGACACACCATCAGTCAAATGACCCAATTGAAATTGTGACCAGTGTAGCTCCTGATCATCTAGCTCACTCCCGGAGTATGATAATGATCTAAATTCTTCATTAGAAGCATCATATTGGTTTGACTGAACATTGCCACCAGCTTAGAACCCGATCAGACTGCACGGATGCGCATGCCGATCTGGGAATACACTGATCGCAAGTCCTAATCGGACCATCTTTCTCATGGTGCGTTCACCATTCAGTCAGTAAACTAGCAAACGCCTAAATCAGCATTTGACTGCTGGTCAATGACCATAGAACCTCATTTTAATGCGAAACTTGTGGTTACTAGTTCTGGTGATAAGGGTAATTACAAATTATGTGTACTTCGGTAAGTTATGCCGTAAAACTTGTTGTTGTTTTTTTTGCCATATTCTATATGTTTAGCTAATATGATGTCATATGACATCATAGACGTCATGGTGACGTCATAGAATGTTTTTGTATGCTTTTTGGACTCATTGGTATCAGTTTATTATATGTTTGTAATACGTTTATATGGTGTAAATCAAACCGTTTTCAGTAAAATTAGACCAATTGGGGAAAATGTCGGCCATTTTGAATTATGCATTTTACCCACTTCCGGTTGTCCGATTGTGTCCTATTTTGGATATGATACATAGAATGACCCCCTAAACAATATAAAACAAAAAAAATTTCTGTTGCAATTTGTTTGAGGTACGCCTATTTTTACCCGTATATATACTGGTCTAAGAGGTGGTAGCAGCATTTATATAGAGCCAATTGTTCCCGCTTGTTTTTTAGCAATATGTATTACAATATAAATTGTACATGGTTGGAAAACAAGCATAAAATGCCTCCACACATATCGCCCGGCTAGCTCAGTCGGTAGAGCATCAGACTTTTACGTTTGAAATACACTCAGACATCTGAGGGTCGAGGCTTCGTGTCCCTCGTTGGGCGTAATCTTTTTTTTCGTATTCGGTGGTAATAACACGACAAGTCTTATACGTGTTAACACGTTTTAAGTCTACTTTTCGTCTGTATACATGTATACATACGTATAATCACTATCACTCTTAAAGTGACATATTTAACAATTCGTTCCGAACGAATTGTAAAATCGTGGGATCGAATTGTTAATTCTAGGGAACGAATTCTTAAATTGAGAGAACGAATTGTCATTTCGTGGGAACGAATTGTTAATTCGAGGGAACCAATTGTTATATCGTGGGAACGAAGTGTTAATTCGAGAGAACGAATTGTTAAATTGAGGGAATGAATTGTTATTTCGTGGGAACGAATTTATAAATAAAAATCCATGTCCCCTGCGGGGGTCCGTAAAATTCCCGTATCTCGAAATTTAAATGTCATTAATACACAGAGGTGGCAGCAGCATTTATATACAGCCAATATTGTTCTCGCTTATTTTTTAGCAATATTTATTACAATATAAATTGTACATGGTTGGAAAACAAGCATAAATGCCTGCACACATACCGCCCGGCTAGCTCAGTCGGTAGAGCATCAGACTTTTACGTTTGAAATACACTCAGACATCTGAGGGTCGAGGGTTCGAGTCCCTCGTTGGGCGTAATTTTTTTTTTCGTATTCTGTGATATACTACATGATAATAACACGACTAGACACAACGCGTATACGTGTTAACTCGTTTTAAGTTTAGTTTTTGTCTGTATACATGTATACATACGTATACTCACTATCACTCTTAAGGTGACATATTTAACAATTCGTGAGAACGAAATAACAATTCGTTCCCGTGTTAATTCGTGAGAACGAAATGTAAAATCGTGGGAACGAGTTGTTAATTCGAGGGAACGAATTGTTAAATTGAGGGAACGAATTGTCATTTCGCGGGAACAAATTCGAGGGAACCAATTGTTATATCGTGGGAACGAACTGTTAATTCGAGAGAACGAATTGTTAAATTGAGGGAACGAATTGTTATTTCGTGGGAACGAATTAATAAAAAAAATCTATGTCCCCTGCGGGGGTCACTAAAATTCCCGTATCTCGAAATTTAAGTCATTAATACACAGAGGTGGCAGCAGCATTTATATACAGCCAATTGGTTTCGCTTGTTTTTTAGAAATATTTATTACAATATAAATTGTACATGGTTGGAAAACAAGCATAAATCGAGATACAAATATCGCCCGGCTAGCTCAGTCGGTAGAGCATCAGACTTTTACGTTTGAAATACACTCAGACATCTGAGGGTCGAGGGTTCGAGTCCCTCGTTGGGCGTTTTTCGTATTCGGTGATAGACTGCATGGTAATAACACGACTAGACACAACTAGTATACGTGTTAACTCGTTTTAACTCTAATTTTAGTCTGTATACATGTATACATACGTATAATCACTATCACTCTTAAGGTGACATATGGCGTCCACTGGGCTTGGTGCGCTCACTATAACTAAAACATTTACTTACTTATACATATACACATTCTTCTGAATATAGCAATTCTACAGTAAATGGCAAACTCGCTAACATCAAATAGCTCATCAGGGGCCGTTTCACTAAACTTCGTACGACTAAAATGTTCGTAAGTGCAAACTTATGATAGTCTGAGTCTGTAAATTTCACAATAACATTGTTTCCTTGCAAACGAGTATTGAATTTACATTTATTGAGCATAGGCTGCATATGCAGCCTATGCTCAATAAATGTAAATCCATCAATTTAAATTGTCAGACGAACCTAAATTTGCACTTACGAATATTTTAGTCGTAAGAAGTTTAGTGAAACGGGCCCCTGATGTCTTTGGCGATGCACAAACACTTTCCAACTCCACCGAAAACCCACACCACGGACAATGACTAGTGCATGATACAAAACTGTTGTACTCGCTATGACAAAACACACAATTAACTTCATCGACTAGAACATTCCTCTCGATTTTTTTCTCAGTTTCAGACATTGTCAGCAAAATCTTACATAAGGGGTTCTACTGTACAACGGTGCGTGTTTGAATGTCGATTACAATGTCTGGGAACGTGTCTGACTCTCCACAATGGGAAACAAATACACGAACAATTGCTGACCTTCCGACTACCACACAGTGCGAGGACTATAATGTGACTGTGACTGTGATGGTGGCTGTAACTGGAGAAAGTGGGCTTATGGTATTTGTAACCAGTGTAGTTCCTGATCAAATAGCGCGCTCCTGTAACCTGATAATGATTTGTATTGCTTGTTAGAAGTATCACGGGTGTTTGATTGATGGAATGGCGAACAGTGCAGATCCTGATCAGACTGTACATATGCACAGTCTGATCTGGATCTACACTGGTCGCAAAACCTATGAGCCCCATTTCTCCAGTCACAGCAACATATAATACCCGACAACTTTTACTAAAATTACCTATTGTGTAATATGTATGTATGCGGTATGTCTATGAAAAGGTTGAACCACGAGACACAGCCTCGGGTGTTAGAGAGCGACCTGCTGACCTAAGTGGTTCGAACCTGTGACATGTTCCACGAATACGTGTGGGAATAATATCCTTTCACATATTACGATCAAACTTGGTATCACATTGCAACAAAACACCCAGGTTTGCATGCCTCATCCGCAAGTTGGCGGAAACTCGATCGTAGTCATCATAACACTGGAATGTAAAGTTGACAAAACGGCAACCAATGTATGTGCTAATCAAATTGCACACCATAGAAGTATGGCATCATGTGGTCCATGGTGCTTTTGACAAACACACTCTTCTGTTGTCATTGGCCATAACATTTACAAGGCGACTGATACCATTAGCCTGACACCATCACTATGGATATCCCAATGACATAAGCTGGTTTAAATGCAAAGTAGTGCGTTTCGGCGTAAATGGGTTCAAATGGCGAGGTTGCATGCACGGGTTCGTAGTCTACAAATTGCACAAAGACGATATTGTGTTGACATGATCGTTACAGTGTATACCAGACCATATAGTTTCCTTGCTACAGACATCATGTATCAGTTACCTGCACACGAGACAAATCATGTGTTGTTTTTGTACCTAAGACGACGTGCGATAGGCCTATCTCATGAAAGATATTTACAACATTTGCGATATTTTCCGTAACTGACGTTGACAGTTGCGACATTTTCGGAGCAAATGCGGAATTGAATTCCGCAGTTTACGAAAGTTGCATAGCAAATGCGGAATTGAATTCCGCATTTGCTATGAAATTTTCGTCTACTTACGACGTCATTTATTGAAAATATCACAGTTTTTGTACATATTTTAATTAAAACTCTAAATTTTATGTCATTTGACAACGAATAACGGGGACTGAGAACGGGTGATTTTCGGGAAAATGGAGAAAACCAAACTACTACAGTTTCTATATTTAATCGTGTCTCCACAATCAAATTAGTATATACAATCATAGTTAACATGATATACAGCAACTTCACAAGTGATGATGTAATATGCTATTTCTGAACTTCGTCTAATGATTTCATAAGACCCGCGGTGTTAGATTCCAATTATTGCATACGCATATCATCATATATTGACGCTTTACTGATCTTCTTTTGTGCAGCGGTTACATTTATATATGTGTTACACTATAGTGCATTGTGAGTGTTAATCATCACATAGTGTACTAGTATTTGTGTTTGTTGATAACAATAGAGAATGCGGAATGGTGTTGACCCTGACCATTCTGCGTGACAAAAACGAAAAAAATAAATTATTGTACTTAGATTAAGCTATTGAAATAAATGTGATACTACTTGTGAACAACAGTGTGTTACATCAATGCCAGTTTTCTACAGATTTAGTCAATTGTTTGACTAAATTCCCACCATTTGTAAAGAAACGTGTTTACTACGACTGTAAAGAGACAAACGAGTGTTATAATAGCATATATATATGGCTGTGACTGGAGAAATGGAGCCTATGGGTTTTGCGACCAATGTAGATCCAGATCAGCCTGTGCATCCGCACAGGCTGATCAGGGTCTGCACTGTTCGGCATTCTATCAATGACATCCGTCACGTTTCTAACAAGTCGTTATCGAGCTACAGGAGCGTGCTATTTGATCAGGAGCTACACTGGTCACAAATCCAATAAGCCCCGTTTCTCCAGTCATATCCACATATACGTTATGGCAGTGTACTGATCTCAATGTCAACTCGTCTATCGAGTCTCTCGCCTGGTTGTCCATGGCACACGTAACACAGATCTTACATAACTTCACCGAACATGGGGCCCGTTTCACTAAACTTTGTAAGACTAACATGTTCGTAAGTGCACATTTAGGATCGTCTGGAAATTTCAATTGATGGATTTACATTTATTGAGCATAGGCTGCATGTGCAGCCTATGCTCAATAAATGTGAATCCACTAATTTCACACTTACGAACAGCTTAGTCGTACGAAGTTTAGTGAAACGGACCCCTGTTACAGTGGAACATCTCTAAACTGGACACCATGACAACACATCTGATCTTATTTTTGATGAGTTTCTTGGTCATTTATCTCAGGTGATAATGTATTTTCGTGTTCGCATAGCACATGACTATGGCTCAGAATGATCTCATGTCTGAGTTACAGTGAAACCTCTCTAAGCCGGACACCCTGGGGACCTCCCAGGGTGTCCGGTTTAGAGAGATTTTACTGTAGTATCATGCCACGACGAAATCAGTACGCGTTGGATAGTGAAGGTTATGTTCATATACCGGGTCAAGACGAGCTTATAGATCCACATAATTGTTAGTACACTGTAACCTCTCTAAACCGGACACCATGGGATGTCCCCTTGATGTCCAGTTTAGAAAGGGTCCACTGTAATTGAAGGGGACAGTGGAATAACGTGGGTTAATTCCATGGGGAGTTCACTCTTTTCCCACTGCCCCCTTCAATTGAGGCATATGGGCATTCCATGTGCGTAAGGTTTGCAATCATGAACACACATTACAAATAGAGATAAATGACAGAAAAATACAACTGACGGTTGGTGACCGATTGAGAGAGGTTCCACTGTAATAAGATGATTCACAGCTCGCTACGAAACACGAAGACGCAAATCAAACTACTATGTTCTAAGGTACAAAATCACATGGCGTGTTTCATTTACGCATGCACTCGAATCTCTACCGAGGTGTGCCGTCTATGTGGCCAGCATAGACTTAGCAAGCACTATGCTAACAAATGGTACATGGATTTTTATATTAATTAGTTCCCACAAAATAACAATTCGTTCCCTCAATTTAACAATTAAACAATTTGTTCCCTAGAATTAACAATTCGTTCCCACGATATAACAATTCGTTCCCTCGAATTAATAATTCATTCCCTGATATAACAATTCGTTCCCACGAATTAACAATTCGTTCCCGTGGGAACGAATTGTCATTTCGAGGGAACGAATTGTTAAATTGAGGGAACAAATTGTGAATTTGTGGGAAGGAATTGTTAAATTGAGGAAACGAATTGTTAAATTGAAGGAACGAATTGTTATTTCGTGGGAACGAATTGTTATTTCGTGGAACTAATTAATGAAAAAGAATGCTACGTTCCCTGCTGGGCTCCGTATATAATCAAATGATTAATCAATATGCCCATGGTGCTGCTAGAGGTCTATGCTGGTTATATAGAGGTCACAGTCTCCCGCACTGCACGATGCTCCTGCTGAACATGCTAATAATTCTATTATTGTTTTGCGCACTGACTAACGTCGTTCAGAGGCCGTGACATAACCGAACAGAATCACGTGTTAATGCCCTTATAAACCACTAACCTGAGCATCGAAATGTGTGTTAAATGAAACAAGTTTGTATTAACTAATCACATAAAATTACATATAAATTTATTGGATAATCAAATAATAGGTCGACCTGTTATCGGTAAGTGTGAGAGTAATTTGTTTAAATATCACGCAGGTACGAAATGAACTGTGTACGAAATGACACTGGCCTATGATCGTAACAGGAAGGGGACGTGGGAGGGCAGTGATGGGTTAACCCTTTCAACCCTAAGTAACTGGAATGGACTGTGATATGGTAAGTATCCGACCAATCCAATCGTCACAAATGATTTTCAGTCCATTTAAGAAAAGACGGTAGTTTTGTTCTAAAAAGCTATGACAAGTACATGCAAACAAGTGCAGATCCTGATGAGACGGCTCGTTACGAGCCGGCTCATCTGGATCTGCACTGTTTGCAAACACAGCTATAGCGGGTTTTCAGATTCAAAGCTTTAAAACTGTTAACCTGTTTAATATTGCAATCTTTATCTTCTGGCTGTTATTTGACTGATTAGTACAGTACTTAACTGTAAATATCTATTTTGTCATTGTTATAACGTGTTTTGAATTTATTTGTTTATTTACACATTCCATTCCATATGCAAGATAAAAGTAGGTAGGGAGCGTTGGCTGCAGTCACTTTATTTTTTTTAAAACGGGTCGGCGGCATATTCATAGATAGGGTCGTGTTTCCCGCACCACAAGCCTTTGTTAGGCCAAAGAATGAGAGTTTACCAACGGTTTCTCTATTGACAGTAATGTCTCTGTTTCTCCACAACAGTATAATTATGCTGCTGCAACTCATTTGAACCGTGTCGACGTTGTTTTGGACAGCACTATTGGATGTGTGGCCAATGTAGATCCAGAAACAAGTCCACATTTCCCTAAACACAAATATACAAGCGCATGTTAAAGCATAATGCGTTACCTGATAAATCTAGTTAACACCATACTAGTGTTTGTCATACCGCAGATAAGTTTCTCGGCTTTTGATTGGCTAGCTTGCCTGGTCATATATATTATATGACCTGCCAAGGCCGTCGGACATACAGGAATTGCGATTCCCCTCCGGCGCCTCGCGTCCAAGGAAGACGCATTTTGCAAGCGTCTACCGATTGCGAATTGTATTCCTCACTAAACACAAGAACACCCCGAATTGATCAATACAAGTAACAAATTGTACGCTCAAAACCAGTCTTTATTGTTTATTTTTCCATAAATATTCTTCGCTCATCAAAATATGAGCGAAAAATTAGTCAAAATAACGAAAATTGCTTTTCAAATCTCAACGGCTTGCCTTCGTGACACGGCTATATTTAGGTCACAAACTATGGGTTCCACGCACGAAACCGCGGCGTAGCAATAACAGCGAATGTTTGGGAACCAGTCGCATTATTCTAGAGGCGCCAAAGGGAGAGCAGATCGATAGAGACGTGGAATATGAATTAAATTACACGATATAAAAAAACTGTCATAAAGTCGTTTTCGATGGATTTCTTACTCCATATTTGGTTTGTTTTCGTTTAATAAAAAAACAAAATGTTCATTTACGCCTTTATATTAAGACTGACGGTAGAAAATCGAATCTCGGATTATTTTTCTTCCTGAAAAAACGCAAAGATCAAAAGAAGAGATATGTTTATACGGCCAAATACAGGATCTGCGGTATGACAAATACGTTATTGTGATTCTACACAGGCTATATGGTGTAATATTGCCCGTCTGGAGGTATGTTCACCCGAGGCGATACCTCCAGACGGGCAATATTACACCATATAGCCTGTGTAGAATCACAATAACTTATAATATTGATATCAAGTTTATCAGGCTCCGATCGGACGCATTTGGAATTCTTCGGCGAGTCTCGGAATTCAAACGAGTTTTCTAGCCTTGCCTGATAAGTTTGCCATTATCATATTGTATTGAGTATCTAACATGAGTGGTGATATATAGCGAATAGTAGGTTAGTGCCGTGAAGGGGGGAAATATCTGACAAGGCTTAGGAAACGGGATAGGCGAGGCTCTGCCGAGCACATCCCGTTTCCGTGCCGCGCCAGATATGTTTTCACATTCACGACACTAACGTACTATTCTATTTATCCCGTCAACACATACAAATATCTTTAAAATGCAAAAACAATATAACACCAGCCGCATCCTCAAAGTAGGAGAATCGACAAGCATGATGACAACCGCACATATTCATACGCAGTGATTTTGTCGTATTGACATGATATCAAAAATGTTTCACGGCACCATGTTTCACGGCACATACGCACTTTGTTGACGGGATAAAATGTGGTATTTATAAAACGAGTTTACAGATTTCCTAAGAACCGATGCTATGAAATCAACCAACGAGTTTAATAGATACTATAGTTGCGAGAAGTAACGGGTATGGACGGTACGGAGTATTATGCAGAGTTACTTCCCGCAACTATAAATACCATAGTCAATGTACACAACAAATGTACATTTACACAGATAGTATACGTGTACACTATTTATTGCTAAGCACCACGTCATTGAAGACGTACTGATCACATACCATCTGTTTCACGCAATCTGCCCAAATTTTACAACTATATAACCAATGCAAAAACGATATTGTTTCGATAATATTAATTATTTTCTGTAAATGACCTCGAAAGATGACGAAATTGTCATATCAAATGCAGAATATAATAACATAATTCTGCATTTGATATTAAAGGTTCGTCAACTTTCGACGTTACTTTTGTAAAATATCGTAAAAAGATAACGCACACGTTCTTGCAAAGAAATCGCATGGCGTGCTTCATATACAGATCTTACTATGACAATAAGACTCGTATTCACATAATGGTGTTACCGGTGTTATATTGCCAGATAATTCATACATCTATAAAGGGGTAACATTAATAATGTATGATTGTTCAATATTTCAATGGTTTCCTTTATAGCATACTGTCTGAAGTCGGCGATCAGTCGGGGAACTTGGAAAAGTCACGGGAATACTGGACGAAGGCCGGAAGGCCTCGTCCAGTATTCCCGCGACTTTTCCAAGTTTATCGGTGCACTGCGGCTATCCTCGTATTGACCAGTTAAAGAACCTAAATTGCACAGATACACAACCGGTTGCGTTAATCTTGCCAAGATAATCAACGTTTCTGAACATCTATTGGCAATGCCAACTCACAATCAAGCAGCTTGATTTGCTGAGCCTGAGCTGTTCTACAGCTCAGGTTCAGCGAATCAAGCTGCCTGACTTCAAGCATAATATTCAATTATTTTTAAATAAAGAAAATAGTAAGTTTTTGACAAGATTAGCGCAGGCGGTAGTGGCGAAATCACGAAAATGCGAAAACAGCGAAAACGCCAAGTTTCGAAACCCTTTTTTAAGAAACCCGGATTTCAGATTTCGCATTTAAAGTCATAACGCGAAAACACACCAATTTACGCTTTCGCGTTTCAACTTCGGAATGGGCGAAAGATAATGGACGGAACTCATCAATATATAATGTCCAAGGTCGATGTCACGTGTGAAGTTTACTTTTGAGATTAGGTGTATAAAACCTCGGGTTGTGCGACCGTTGGTTAATCGTGCGTCAATCCCACTCACGTTATTCACGTGTCTACACCAATTTATCAGTGTGTATGCATCGGGAATCCATAAAACACTACACTCAAAAACATACTACATAGGACCCGTATCAGCAATAACCATTCCATGCAAAAATATTTCCCCTGATCACGCACCTGACTATTTGTGCTTTTAATGACACGCCGATGCATTTAAACTATTCCGATGGTGGAATCAGATGTTGTGCAGTGTCGGAGACTGCACATAAAGTCGTGGTCTACTCTGAGAGCAGTGGTCATTTTCACGCGCTCGTGTGGATATATAGGTCAGTGACTCGGAACCGCATTTATATCAAGGTCGGTTCGACGTCTTGGGCTGTAATCGGAAACGTACACTGACCAATGATTGATCCGCGAGAGAAAGTAGATCGCATCGATGTAATAATAACTACTAGGAAGGCTATTAACTCACTGGACAGTAACCTGGCATATCGCTGGAATGACATGTGAATATTACCTATATGTGTAGAAATGGCGGTTATGGGTTTTGCGACCAGTGTAGATCCAGATCAGACTATCTGATCAGGATCTGCACTATTCGCCTTTCCATCAGTGAAGCATTCACATGCGTCTGACAGGCAATACAAGTTATCAGGCTACACGAGTGGGCTATTTGATCAGGAGGTGCACTGGTCAGAACTCTATTAAACGCCGTTTCTCCAGTCACAGTCACATACAACCGTAATGTACTTACGTCCAAGAACGAGGAAGGTGAATGATTCTGACACGATTGTGTGGGTGTAACTAAACAAGCACGCCTCTCAATGCTGTGCCTGATTAACAGCTAGTAACCGACAAATCATGACGGGCGTGACTCTTGGAATGATAAAGATAGGAAGGTAACATTGATTGATTGATTGGTTGATTGATTGATTGGTTTATTGATGGAATTATTGATGGATCTTTATAAACATTTGCTGCTTTATAGTTTATACATGAGTGATTTGTTGTTTGGTTGATTGATTGATTGATTGATTGATTGTTAGACTACACTATACATGTATTGAGATTTATCAGTAGCCTATTTCACCAACATTGCAAAGTATACTTATCTAGTATACTTTGGGGGAGAAATTTTCAATTTTATGATAAATTTATTATTTTTTATTATACTGAATTTATTAAATTATCACAGCCATTTTGGCTGTGATAATGTAATAAATTCAGTATAATAATTCGGCATACTTTTAATCATCAAATATATGCAGTTGTTAGTTCTATATGACATAATGCATTTCGGGGAAAATAAATGATTGCTCCCTCGAAGTATACTTTGCTCGATAAGTATACTTTGCAATGTTGGTGAAATAGGCTACTGGTAACATGATATGCATTGCAGACAACATACTGACTGGTAACAAATTATCGTATCCTATATTCATTAGGTACGTACTTCACGATTACAACGGATTCAAACTGACGTTGTATTAGTCGAAGGACGTTACGTTGCATGGTATTACCGAATCACGTCAATGTATTGAGGCGACGCAACGCAAACGAGTCCGCTGAAGCTATCTTGTTAATGAAGATTACAACGCCATTAGTGTGGTCTGTTTATTGTTTTCTGCAGCATGATAAAGGTACCACACATTTGTATTGCTGTTTGATACTCGCTACTTCTGATTTCAATTGGGTTTTGGGCAATTTTAATTGGGTATTTAAGCAAATACGCAGCTTACCTGGAGCTCTATATGTACTCATTATATGGCATATATTTGCACTTTTTCCGTTGTATAGGCAACAGGTTGCACTATATCGCTACACCACGCTACACAGTAAAACTTTGCGTAATAGTATTTACACTTCGCGCACTAAAATATAGACAAACCTGCAGGGCGTTGACGTTCATACTTCACTATATTGTTATTGAGAGACAACTCTGCAGTATGACACAAACAAATATTACCATAAACTGACCTTAACCCTTTCCCTGTTTTGCGATATTTCGACTCATCCAAATCCAAAACATCTGAATAAAAGAATCAAATGCTGGGTCAAATGATGGTTAAATTATCTGATAGAGTAGAAAACATTGTGGGGAAAAGGAGAAATTGCATTGCTTGTTACAAGCAATTTCTCCTTTTCCCACAATGTTTTCGAAAGACATCTTCTGCAGAGGCGTGAAAAGTCGTCTCTATATCAGGGAAAGGATTAATAAAGCGTGTATTAGCAAGATTCTAAGGTCACTATCCACGAAGTAGAAAGTAAACAAAGAACGCTTCAAACGCACATTTGGAAAGACTACTCCGTCATAACTAGTATGTAATGCAGCATCATGAAATGTAACTGTGTTCAGAGAACTATATGGCATAAAGCACTGAATACCATGCTAGTGTCTTTTGATATCAAGTTTATCAAGTTCCACTCGGAAACGGTCGGAATTCCTCGGCGAGCCTCGAATTTTCTACGCGTTTCCTATTAGCCTTGTGTCCGCTACGTACATTGTTTGTGTTTACTCTACGTACATTGTTTGTGTTTACTCTACGTACATTGTTTGTGTTTACTCTACGTACATTGTTTGTGTTTACTCTACGTACATTGTTTGCTACTTGTTTGTGTTTACTTTACGTACATTGTTTGTGATTTACTACTCTACTACATTGTTTGTGTTTACTCATACGTTTACAAAGTTTGTGTTTCTACTACATAGTTTGTGTTTTTCTACTACATTGTTTGTGTTTACTCTTTACGTATTTGTTTTGTTTTTCTACGTAACATTGTTTTGTGTCTACGTACATTGTTTGTGTATACTCTACGTACATGTTTCGTGTTTGTTTTACTCATTAACGTTTACATGTTTGTGTTTCTAGTTTACATTGTTTGTGTTTACTCTACGTACATTGTTTTGTGTTTATACGTTTACAATGTTTGGGTTTCCTAGTTTACATGTTTTTGTTGTTTAACTCTTACGTTTATTGTATTGTGTTCTAGTACATTGTTTGTGTTTACTCTTCGGTTACATTGTTTGTGTTTTACTCTTTTTTTATTGTTTTGGTTGTCTACGTTTACATTTGTTTTGTGTTGAACTTCTACGTAACAATTGTTTGTGTTTCTACGTACATTGTTTGGGTTTACTCTTACCGTAAATTGGTTTGTTGTTTTAACTCTACGTGCATTGTTTGTGTTTACTCTACGTACATTGTTTGTGTTTACTCTACGTACATTGTTTGTGTTTACTCTACGTACATTGTTTGTGTTTACTCTACGTACATTGTTTGTGTCTACGTACATTGTTTGTGTTTACTCTACGTACATTGTTTGTGTTTACTCTACGTACATTGTTTGTGTTTACTCTACGTACATTGTTTGTGTCTACGTACATTGTTTGTGTTTACTCTACGTACATTGTTTGTGTTTACAGTACATGTATACTGATTTTCGCTGCTATTATGTCCCGCGGGGTTTCAGCGTCAACAGAATCCGGTCCATTGACCTACAAGACACTGCGCGGAATTGGTCCGCTGGCTTAGAGACAAACGCGATATGCACTAATTCAGATTAATGACCCCCACGGAAATGGGAAACAAACAACTGTCTAATCCTCGACGCTCGAACCGTTTGGAACGCGTAAACAACCACTGAACTGTACTTATATCATGTCAGATCAGTGTAGATCCTGATCCGACTGCGTTATCAGGTAACTATAACAAGGTGTATGATCACGTGGTACTAACAAAACAACAACAACAAGTACCGATTCAAAGTACGTATTATTTTATAGTGTCCTTATTACGTAACGGATTTTGATTAAATATGGCGCATCAAACGCGTCTTCATGAGCTGCATTTGGTCGTCCAGGGAGTTCGTCACAGACTTATGTCGTTTTTGCGAAGAATCGATTTCCGTGTCTACGTTTTTGCTAAAACGACATAATTGGTAGACACGGAAATCGATTCGTGACCACCAGATGCAGCTTAACAAGACGCGTTTGATGCGCCATATTTCATCAAAATCCGTTACGTAATAAGGACAATATAAAATAATACGTTGAATCGGATGGATTCTGGAGGTTTCAGTACTTTTTGTCGTTGTTAGTACCACGTGATCATACACCTTGAAATCGGACGAACTGAGATCTCACAGGGTGCCCGGTTGAGAAATGTTACACTGTATACGTCCCGTATATTCTGACACCGCTGTTGGAGAGATGTCAAACTCCGTCTTTCAGTCACCGGTCGTGAAATATCTTTATCTATTCCTGAAATACGGGTTCCCCCAGTGTGTCCTGTTTAGAACGGTTCAACTGTATAACTCAACCGATCAATCAATCAATCAAACAAGCAATCAATCAAACATATACCGACCAATCAATCGCTCGTGGAACCTCCCTGAACCAGACACCCTGATATGTCCCAGTGTGTCCGGGTTAAAGAGGTTCCACTGAGTATGTCCCGGATATCACATTTTATCCCGTCAACACAGTGCGTATGTGCCGTGAAACACGGTGCCGTGAAACATTTTTGATATCCTGTCAATACGACATAATCACTGCGTATGAATATGCGCGGTGATTTGGGATATTTTTTTTTGCATTTAAAAGCCATTTGCATGTGTTGATGGGATAAATAGAATACATGTAGTAGGTTAGTGCCGTGAATGGGAAAAATATCTGGCGCGGCACTGAAAAAGTGATGTGCTCGGCAGCGCCTCGCCCATCCCGTTTCCTAAGCCTTGCCAGATATTTTTTCCCATTCACGGCACTAACCTACTATTCTCTATATAGTGCTGGACGGACGTTAACCCTTTGAACCCGAAAGCCCGCTATAGCGGTTTATGCAAACAGTGCAGATCCTGATGAGACGGCTCGTTACGAGACCCGTCTCATCAGGATCTGCACTTTTTGCAAGTAATTTTCATATTTCTTAGAACAAAAACACCCCCTTTTCATAAATGGACGAATCTGAAAATCAGTTTGTGACCATTGGATTGGTCGGAACATTAGCATATCACAGTCCATTCCAGTTCCTTAGGGTTGAAAGGGTTAAATCCACAATCCACCAATCATCCTCGGAGTTCTATATTAGACATAGTGTCGCCAGGAGTAGGCGGCTGTACATAACGCGGTCAGTGACTCGGAATCGGATGACGAGCAAATTGTTGTCTGGAAAACATACTTGGAATTCTACTGAAATCCATATTGAAAGGCTTCTTAATGACGAAGGAAAATAGGATGCGTCGGATGTACGTACATGCATATCAGTGTATGACCGAGAAGGGGTCACCATTACCTCGTGTGGGCGGTGGTGGGGTGGAGGGGGATAGCCACTCTGTCATAAAATGGAAAAACCTAGTATTACTTTGTTTTCTTTGTTTTTGGAATTGTTCGCCATTCCATCAATAAAACACACGGCATGTTTCTAACCAGCAATATAGATCGTTATCAGGCTACAGGAGTCAGTGTGCTGTTTGATCAGGAGCTACACCGGTCACAAATTCCATAAGCCCCATTTCTCCAATAACAGCTAACTGTAAATACCAGATGAGGGACGGGACAGCGTCTTACGTGTTCAACATTTTCTATGCCATTGTCACATTTTCAAATTCATGAACTATCCACTATCGAGATGCCACATTTTTCGGAATCATCTCTCCCATTCATGTGCAGTGGACCCTCTCTAAGCCGGACACCAAGAAAGCATCTGTGATCTTATTTTAAATAGTTTCTCGGTCATGTAGCTCACGTATTAACGCCTTCGTGATCGCATAGCACACAACTATGGCTCAGAATGATCAAATGCCTGATCAACAGTGAAACCTCTCTAAACCAGACACCCTGGGGACCTCCCAGGGTGTCGGGTTTAGAGAGGTTTCACTGTACATGCAGGTGTGTCCATTGTGGAGGATTGTCTACATGGCAACTAGCGATGCTCGGGCAGGAAGGGGTGTCAGAGAACTAGTGTGTTATACCCCTCCGAACAATTACCTATATACGGAAGCATGGAGGGGACATGTGTGTTTTTTTATTTATCTCGTGGCCACAAGATAAATAAAAAAAAACACACCTAAAGATCTCGTGGCCACGACATAATTCAGGTGTGTTTTTTTTCTCTCGTGCCACGACATAATAAGTCGTGGCCACGAGATAAAAAAACACACACCTGAATTATGTCGTGGCCACGAGATCTTTTGGTGTGTTTTTTTTTATTTATCTCGTGGCCACGACATAATAAGTCGTGGCCACGAGATAAATAAAAAAAAAACACACCTGAATTATGTCGTGGCCACGAGATCTTTAGGTGTGTTTTTTTTTTTTTTATATCTCGTGGCCGTGGCCACGAGATAAATAAAAAAACACACATGTCCCCTCCATGCTTCCGTACCTATAGCTTACAAGAAAGTTTTCAATATTAAAGAATGTGCCCGGAGGACGGGAGGGTCTGGATATGATGAATCCTTAACGGCGATTATAGTTCGCCCTACTTCCTAAGCCAATCACTGGGTAGCAAGCATTATGCTCCACTTATTTCACATATTGCAATGTTTAACCCCAATATGTTATATAATACCAGATTTAATGATTAACTGTTCAACAGGAAATGGAAAATATGTACTCGGATGAATTATTGAATTATAATTGACTGGGATTTATACCAAAGGCCAATGTGATCCGGTGTAGTCAAGGTGACTGGTATCGCGGGTCAGGGCAAATGCACGGTTTCCGTTGTTGTTAAATTTATTGTTTCTACAGTCAATGCTAGCTTTGCAGTTTTCTGTTTGTCAACAAATGTAAGCATTCCAAAACACGTTACCACAATTAGCCAAAAACTGTCGTGTTTTATAACAATTTACACTTTGTGTTACAAAGCTGGTGGATATTGATAGAACTCACACCTCTGTCAGCGAAATGTCAACGGTAGCTGTTACGTGATAAAATGTGGCTGTGACTGGAGAAATGGGGTGGAGCGCCGTGGCGTAATGGTTAGTGTGTCGGACTACTGATCCAAGGGTCGTGGGTTCGAGCCTGACTAGCGGCGTGCGTTGTGTCCTTGAGCAAGACACTTTATCCACACTGCTCCAGTTCACCCAGCTGTAAATGGGTACCGATAATTCGTAGTTGCTCTGTAAATACGAATTACCGGCTTCTCTCAAAAGATCTCTACCTCCGTTCTTTCTCCCATTCTTGGGAGACGGCATGCAAGGTCCTAGAGCCAGTGCCGCCGTTAAATATAAGCAAAAAAAAAAAAAAAAAATAAGCAAAAAAAAAAAAAAAAGAAATGGGGCTTATATGCGACCAGTGTAGCCCCAGATCCGCGCAGTCTGATCAGGGCCTGCACTGATCGCCATTCCACCAATACAATACTTGTCATGCTTTTAACAAGCAGTATCGATCGTTATCCTGCTACGAGAGTTCGATAGTTGGTCAGGAGCTACACTGATCACAAATCCCATCAGCCCCATTTCACCAGTCACGGCCACAAATGTGTCACGTTTGCAATCGGTTTTAAAAATGTATCCCACCGCAGTCTGGCAAAGGCGTACACTGTTCGTGATTAAGTCCAAGGTGGACATTGTTTGTTCACAGTGTGAGTGTATGATGTTCGCGAGCTACGTTATATTAACGCTTTCAGCACCAGGGTGTGGGATCACGTGGTTTCCGATCCCCATTTTCCGACGTGACTTAATCTGTGACGTCATTTTTACAGTATTTGCTTTAAACTAGCGCACCAAATACGATGGCATATGTGTTTTGTGGGTTCTCTGAAAGTTATTTTCACAAAGAATCGAGTACCGTTTATTTCTTACATTTGCGTACTCTAGTTTGTATTTACATTTACGGTAACCGATTCTTCGTCAAAACGACAGAATTATGAGATTAATAAAAATATGTCATTCCATTAGAAATATATTAAAGGAAATCTTCTGTAAACATATCTAAAACACATGACGTCACGCCGTTCAGAAACACATGATCCCACACTCTGATCCCTAAGTAGCTGGAATGGATTTTGATATGTTCATTTTGCAACCAATCCAAACGTCACAAAATGATTTTCAGACTAGTCCATTTATGAAAATGGGGTGTTTTTGTTATCAAAAATATGAAATATTACTTGCAAAAAGTGCAGATCCTGATGAGACGGCTCGTCACAAGCCGGCTTATCTGGATCAACACTGTTTTGTCAACACCGATATACATGGCTCTAGTGTTGAAAGGGTTAACTTTGATTTGACCATGTAATACATTTCTGAATTGTATATATTTCGTTGACCCTTACAACGAAACATTCTCAAACTCTCGTCATTTTGGACCAGCGATAGCGATTTCGTATAACGAGCCCATATGGGTCCACTGATTGCGGAAAACAATCCCAAATCATGACCCATATATGAGCAGTGACTTAATATAATCAATCATTTGACTAGCTGATAGAAATGCCCGTTCTTCGCCTGTTTGGCGAACAACGTAATCCCCGATCAGACTGCGTGAATCACATATCTCTCTTGAACTAAATATTGTTTAAACCAGCCAGCGTGAATACGTTGGTCGCACACGCCGTGAGGACCTTTTTGTCATTCAGTGGCAATATTATGGCGCCAAATCAACAATCGGGGGACGAGGAAAAGTTGCGTCAACAAGTCAACAAGTTAAAACAACAGATAGTGTTGCTGCAATACGAATGGGACTCCTTCCAACAATCGTGGTGTTATTATCGCATAAAAGGGGCTTTATATATGACTGAAGCATGAGAAATTGGACCTTTTAGCTTTGCATCCTGTGTAGACCTACATAGATTGGAATTGTAGCCGAGAGGTTAAGACCTTTCAGAATATAATATGTTTATCAAATTTGTACTCGAAATCAGGCAGTCTGATTGGCCGATACTGAGCGTCCAATCAAGCTTGCTGATTTCGAGCATGGAAACCAGTATGTGCTCAGACGTTGTTTTTCTTGCTATAAATACAATATAACCTCTCTAAACGGGACACCTTTTTAGAGGTTTCTTGGTAACGCATCTCAGATAATAATGCATGTTCATGATTGCAAAAGACATAATGTCCCAGAATGGTCATATGCCTGATTTACAGTGGAACATCTCTAAACAGGACACTCTGGGGACCTCCCAGGGTATCCGGTTTAGAGAGGTGTCACTGTATGTGCCAATGTTATAGCGGTGTACGAAGACAGACAACCAATTCAGTTTCGTGACTGACTGTCCGACGTCACCGGGGTTAGAGATTATGTCGAGTATCGCCATTGACAAGTATGTCGCGTGTGTCATGTCTAGTTATGATGTCAGACACTGACAGACAGCGCACGTGGACGTATACACACTGGGGCTGATGGGCACAGAAAATCAGCATGAATTCAGTGTGAAGATAAAACGCCTGTTTTCGAGCATAATTCCAACGAATGAAGATAAAACGCCTGTTTTCGAGCATAATTTCAACGAATAAAAATTGTTTGGCAAACAACACGGTCCATTAAAGAAATGCCCCACATATTAAACTACGTAAAATGTAGTTTCAGACAGCATAGACAGTTCACATTCGAAAAGACGTCAAAAAAGTTGGATGAAGGGGTGTTTTTTGTTCTAAAACAAATGAACATGACTTGCAAAAAGTGCAGATCCTGATGAGACGGCTCGTTACGAGCCGTCTCATCTGGCTCTGTACTGTTTGCAAACCCCGCTATAGTGGGCTGTCGGGTTCAACGGACAATACAGTGTACACTGGTTGCTAGGGCCGATCCAGCGTTTTATCCAGCGTCCGGCTGGAGCATTTCCTGAATATTCCGATAAGTATGCCAAGTAGATTTGGTTGCAGTTGAGGACTTTGCTCCAGAAACGTCAATATGTCTTAGGCGCTTACAGGCCATTGGCATCTACGTCAATTTATAATTGTAAACAATCTAGCCCCATATCAGCCTACACATCTGCACAGTCGAGTATGTGTCGACAATGATATTCAATTATATTTCCAAAATACTGCGATTGTACGTAACATGCAATACGTTTTATTTCGAAATAATTTTCTTTTTCTTTCTTGCTTCCTGGTATACTATTATATGGGTAAACTCGTCTATTCTTCTCCGGGCCATTTTCACTAAACTTCGTACGACTAAAATGTTCGTAAGTGCAAAATTATGATAGTCTGTAAAATTCACATTAGCAAAGTTTTCTTGGAAACAATTACTGGATTTACATTTATTGAGCATAGGCTGCATACGCAACTAAATTCCTATACATCAGTAAGTGTGGACTGACTGTACCCATCCTCTCATAATTCAAATACTATCTCTATGATTGTTAAGGAAATCAAACCAAAGTTTCGGAAAATAAGGCAAACAACTGAGATTTCTTAAATGTCTCTCGTGCATTCGCTCTAAAATGTGGTTGTGATTGGAACAATTGGGCTTATGACATTTGTGGCCAGTGTAGTTCCCGGTCAAATAGCACACTCCTGTTAAAGCATTGCTTGTTAGAAGCATGACGAGAAATTAATGTATGAATTTGACGATCAGTGCAGATCCTGATCAGACTGTGCGGATGCACAGGCTGATCTGGATCTACACTGGTCGCACAATCCATAAACCCCATTTCTCCAGTCACAGCCACAAATGTTGCTGTGACTGGAGAAATTGGGCTTATGACATTTGCGGCCAGTGTGGTTCCTGGGTACATACCACACTCATGTAGACTAATAACCAGTTTCATTGCTTGTTTAGAAGCATGACGATTAATTAATTGATGAAATGACGACCAGTGCAGACAGATCCTGGTCATACTGTACGGATGCACAGTCTGGTCCGGATCTACACTGGTTTCAAAACCCACAGGATAAATGTTCTCCAGTCACAGCCACAAACGTGCATTACAAACACAATCTACAATATTAACAAACAACACCACGGGGGATGGGATAAAGGTTTGTTTGTGAGAGACAGGCCGATAATTATGGGGGAAATTAATTGACAAGATGGGGGTCAATGTATCTAGGGCAAAAACAGATCTAGGTAGAGGAGGATTGCGATTGTTGTTGGCGGATGTTCAAGGAGCCGCGCCAACACGCCGGTTATTCATTCATTCACTCAGTCGGTCGGTACTCACAGGCGAGACAGGACACGTACTGGGAACATAGGCTCGGCTTGAAAACGCGTAGCCGAACGTTAGTTTTCTAATTAGGATTGACCGTGAGTCATCGTATCAGCGAGAATGTCATCGGATACAACAATTTGTTATCAATCAGTAGATGTGTAGCTATGTACCTGGGGTCTGTTACACTAAATTTCGTACGATAAAATGTTCGTACGATTATTTTTATTAATTTGCGAGAGGTTTAGTGATAAAGGCAATTGGCCTATTTCGCTCTCTGTTCCTCGTTCGCATCTCATCCGATAATTAAATGTGGGAATTAGACAGCAAAATATTCCGCGTGTGTGGATATTAGACGTCCACAAGCAAGTCCGTACAATCGGCGTGGTACAAAACGCTTCTTCCGCCCGGTCAATGGCAAAGACAACCGTTTTCCTGGTCTACCCTATGCAACCCGATACCAGAAACACAATACTAGTACTAGAAATAATACCAAGGGGCCGTTTCACTAAACTTCGTACGACTAAAATGCTCGTAAGTGCAAAATAATGATAGTCTGTAAATTGCACATTAGCAATGTTTTCTTTAAAACAATTATTGGATTCACATTTATTGAGCTCAATAAATGTAAATCCATGGATTGACATTTCCAGACGATCCTAAATTTACACTTATGAACATCTTAGTCGTACGAAGTTAGTGAAACGGGCCCCAGGTATCAGCTTACATACAGTGAAACCTCCCTAAACCGGACACCCTGGGAGGTCCCCAGGGTGTCCTGTTTAGAGATGTTTCATTGTAAATCAGGCATTTGATCATTCGGAGACATAGTGTTGGCCCTAAATGATACTCTTTTGTGTTGATGGGCCGTTAAGCACCATTCCATTCCATTCGGAGACATAGTTGTGTTCTATGCGATCACAAACGGGCATTATCACGTGAGATAAATGACCACGAAACCCGTCAAAAATATGATCACATATGTTTTATTGGTGTCCGGTTTAGAGGCGTTCCACTGTATAATGACCCTGATGATAACCTCCTTGTAACGATGTACAATGTACACCACGAGGAGTGACATGGTTCTTCCCACTTGTACTACAGTAAAAGTAGACCAGGTGGTTCGCAAAAACATGTAAGAGGATTCTACAGCTCCTCTACGGAGCCCCGCAGGGGACGTAGAATTATTTTCTTTATTAATTCGTTCCCACGAAATAACAATCCTTCCCTCAATTTAACAACTCGTTCCCACGAATTAACAATTCATTCCCACGAATTAACAATTCGTTCCCTCAATTTAACAATTTGTTCCCACGAAATAACAATTCGTTCCCACGGGAATTGTTAAATTGAGGGAACGAATAATCATTCCGTGGGAACAAATTGTTAATTCGAGGGAACCAATTGGTATATCGTGGGAACGAAGTGTTAATTCGAGAGAACGAATTGTTAAATTAAAGGGAACGAATTGTTATTTCGTGGAACGAATTAATAACAAAAGATCCATGTCCCCTGCGGTGCTTCGTACTTCTTCATTAATTGTTCCAGTTCATCGTCCTACAAGCCATGCCAACACGGATCAAAACTGACACACGCGAAGGGTCATCCTACTTTTGAGCGGCTATTAGAAAGCGGTTTTGTAACACGATCTAAGATAAACAAAGTTATATAGATCTAGAATATGTGTAATATTTACAAACAGGCACTAGCAATGGCCCGCAAGGCAAACATAACATACGGACATCACTCCGTGGAATATTGTTACTAATAGTGCCCGGGGAGTCAGAAAGCTGATAAATTCCACACGTAAGTTCAAATAATTATGTCAACCTATCAATCGCCCGGATGTTTTGTTAATATATGTGACTGGAGAAATGAGGCTTATGACATTCTTGTCCAGAATAGCACCCGATTAGTAAGTTGTTGTTCGTTCGTCATATATTTAACCCTTTGAAAGCGGCAACCCGCTATAGCGGTTTATGAAAACAGTGCAGATCCAGATGAGCCGGCTCGTAACGAGCCGTCTCATCAGGATCTACACTGTTTGCAAGTAATTTTCATATTCTTTAGAACATAAACACCTCCTTTTCATAAATGGACCAGACCGGAAATCATTTTGTGACGATTGGATTGTCTCGGAAAATTATCATATCGCAGTCCATTCCAGTTAATTAGGGTGGAAAGGGTTAAGTGTGGGAATTTGATCAAACACCTTAAAATCGGGTTATTGTTGCAGCCTGATATGGTTATATACTCTATTTCAGTCCGTTGTTGTCTAGAGGTATACAGTTTTTGGTCTTCTGTTTATTTCTCCATCAATAAAGGATTTTACATAGGTGATGATGGAATAGCGATCACTGTAGATCCTGATCAGACTGTTCGGATGCACAGTCTGATCTGGTTCTACACTGGTCGCAAAACCCATTTCTCCAGTCACAGCCACATAATTATGATATTTATTAAACTCATTTACTGATTTCAAAAGAAACGAGGCTTTGCCGAGCTTCGTATGAAATCAGTCAATGAGTTGTATAAGACCATATTAAATCATCACAAATGTTAGATTTTATATATTACATAAGCACATCGTCATACATTGAAGTTGTGCTGGTCACCAAACCTGTTTTCTGTAACGAGCTAATTTGCATTTTATTACACTAGTGTAATATGTTTTTTATTACACCGTGTTAATACACTGCGAGTGCCCATTTTATGCAATATAAGCATTGTAATGTTACCACTCACTTGAACCGTCTGTAATTTAGTATATATAATGTCTGCGATACCAAACTTGCTAAGTACACTTATCTAACTAAGTACACTTTGTGAGAGAAAGTATGTATTTGTACTGAACTGCATTATTTCATTTAGAAATATCGATTGCTTATATTTGGTGATTAAAATTACGCAGACTTAATATACTGTATTTATTAAATTATCACAGTCATTTCTGGGTTATAACATTTTATTACATGAAACAAAAACAAAAATTGATGCATACATTGACAATTGCTGCCTTAAAGTACACTTAGCAAGATGGTGAAATCGGCTACTGGTGTGTATGGCGACCAGTGCAGATCCTGATCAGACTGTGCGGATGCACAGTCTGATCTGGATCTACACTGGTCGCAAAAGTGTATGGCGACCCGTGCTGACCCTGACCAGACTGATAGCAAATTTCAAAATCGAAATTCACCAGTCACATATCCAAGAGAGAATATTAGTTGATGTTCTAACTGCCAATACCAAACTATAGAACGTGATCTTTACAAAACACGGCTATTCCATGTGTGCTCTTAAGAAGTCTTAGAACCGAAGACAACACAGCACAAAATGGCCACCGGCTGAGAAAATGACTGGTATGACGTAGATTCAGACAAACTAATTACGAAGTAGTTGAAATGAGGGAAAAGCGGTCAAATCATTAGAGACACATGACATCCAGATCAGATTGGGTTAAGGACCTCAAACCACACGTAGACAGTCGGCAGCTTGTCAGATGTTATACCGCGTACGTGTGCATATGCATCGATTCCAGTAGCCGATTTCATCAAACTTTCAAAGTATACTTTTCCAGCAAAGTATACTTTGAGGGAGTAATCATTTATTTTTCCCAAAATGCATTATTTCATATAGAACTAACCACTGCATGTATTTCATGATTAAAAGTATGCAGAATTTGTATACTGAATTTATTACATTATCACAGCCAAATTGGCTGTGATAATGTAATAAATTCAGTATAATAAAAATTAATAAATTTATCATAAAATTGATAATTTCTCCCTCAAAGTATACTAGTAATATACTTTGAAATGTATACTTTGCAATGTTGATGAATAGGGTACCGACTAAATACCGGGAATCTCGATTGTATTTCAGTGTATGTACATGTACTTATGAATAAAATATGAATATGCACAATGTTGCAACATTAATTAATTAAGGGAAAACACCACGAAAAGGGCCGAAGAAACTGACGAAGATTATATAAGCATATATGATTATATCAGGGGGGGGGGGGGGGGGGGGGGCGTTTCACTAAACTTCGTACGACTAAAATGTTCGTAAGTGCAAAATTCTGATGTCTTCTTGTAAAACGTTATTGGATTTACATTTATTGAACATAGGCTGCATATGAACTGTATGAACAAACAACATGTACACGGGTTGGGCTACACGTTATATTAATATCAATAACAACAATATTCCCCAAAGTTTAAGTCCATGTCGGTATTAATGTCAGTTTATCGACTCTGTACTCATATGTCTCACATGTTCTGATGTCAGTTTGCTATCTTCCCTACCTGTTACCAAATTCTGCGAACGAGTCGTACTTCGTACTTGTGTTTTCCTACTTTTCATTAGATCAAGTGAACATTATTCTCGGACGAAAAATAAATATTACGGCTATTAACATTGTGGGTTTTTGCGAATAGTGTGGATCCAGATCAGCCTGTGCATCCGCACAGTCTGATCAGGATCTGCACTATACGCCGATACATCAACGAAACATACACTATGCTTCTAACAAGGAATGCAAATCGTTATCAGGATACAGACGTGTGCTATTTTTATCAGGAATTTGATCAGCAGCTACGTTTGTCACAAATCACATAAGCGCCATTTATCCCGTCAACACAGTGCGTATGTGCCGTGAAACACGGTGCCGTGAAAACATTTTTGATATCCTGTCAATACGACCTAATCACCGCGTATGAATATATGCGGTGACTGGGGTTACTTTTTTGCATTTTAAAGCCATTTCTAGGTGTTGACGGGATAAATAGAATAGTAGGTTAGTGCCGTGAATGGGAAAACTATCTGGCGCGGCTCAGAAACGGGATGTGCTCGGCAGAGCCTCGCCCATCCTGTTTCCTGAGCCTTGCCAGATATTTTTTCCCATTCACGGCACTAACCTACTATTCTCTATCTATTTACCTTATTTCTGAACCAAAGTATATGTTGTGACCACTCATTTGATATGTTTTCCCATTCACGGCACTAACCTACTATTCTCTATTTCTCGAGTCACAGTGACAGTTTGATTCACAGAAGTCGCTGATTGGGGTCTACACTGTGATAAACGGCCATGAACCCGTTTTCTGATGCTTTGTTAATATCGGGAAATTCGTCAGCGACCTGAGAAAATAAAGCGTACAAATAAGTGAAACAGTACGCAAATAGGTGAGTGACATTGACCGCAGAGTACCAGTTCAGTGTATGTGTACCATGTTTTTTTATCAGTTAATATATTTGTTTACATTGTAACGTACAGTACGACAACAGGTGGGTGGGGTAACGGAATTTTGTTAATGGGCATTTTTTTTATTTTAGTCTTCTTCGTGTGGATTGGTAAGGGTAGGTACATGGTATGGGATCACGTGGTCTATTGTTTTGTCTGTGGTAATGGCGACGCCCATGAGGTCTCAGGTAAAGCTTATTTTTCCTCTACGGTTTCTTCCTTTTAATGATGACCATGTTCCAGCCGTTAACACTACGAATCCGCTGATGCCAAATTTAGCAGCATTACTTATGTAGTTAGTTTGAACATTCTGCAAAGAAATTTGAATCGGACCAAGTTTAAACAACCTTCGATTCCGTCTTATTCAAATTTATTTGCAGAATGTTCAGACTAACTACATAAATAGTAGTGTTTACGGATGGAACATGGTCATCATTAAAAGGAAGAAGTCATGACAAATAAGACATACCTGAGACCTCATGGGCGCCGCCATTACTATGCGTCGCCATTACTCCAGACAAAACAATAGACCACGTGATCCCATACCCTGAGGTAGTAAACCAAAAATATGCATGGATGGGATGTATTTTCTAAGAACCTCACATGTGTAATGAGCGTTGTAGCACCCAGACTATCAGAGAGCTCAGACGTGCTTATAGACTGGCCTTATATTCCACACCATTCCACAACCTCCTGTGTGACCGATATTGACACTGGTCATCCGATAGACATGGTCATAAACATGGAAACTGACCGATATTGATATGAAAGCCGCGGTTCTGCTGTACACACGTGCATCGACAAGAGAATACGCTGGACATATCGAAGTAACCAGCATAGACCAGCACAGTAGGTTTAATTTCAAGCCTTTGTTGATTCGCTATGCGTGACCAGCAACGACAAAAATACTTATTATTGAGTGCGTGACCAATGTAGTCCCTGATCACATCGAGGCAACGATCGTAAATCCAGTTTACCAGGTGTATTCAATGCGTCGCTATTTTTGTGTTTCTGGCAAAGGCTTATTGAATGTGACATGTGGCTGTGACCGGAACAAATGGGGCTTATGAGCTTTGCGACCAGTGTAGATCCGGATCAGCCTGTGCATCCGCACAGTCTGATTAGCATCTGCACTGTGCGCCCCACATTATTGTATTGTAGTGTTTATATATAGTGTGCACTGTTAATGTTTATATAAAGGCACTATGCTCTCTGATTGTCTTGTTATTACAAATATTTAACCCTTACACCGCTATCTTAATTTGTTGTCGTCTGCTGTTTATTTTCTATTTTCCAATTGTTTTCATCAAAAACATGCTTTTACAGCACTTTAGAATAATTTATAACATGCTTTGACAGCACTTGAGCATAATTTCCATTATAAATGATTCTAAAGTGCTGGCAAACCATGTTTTTATTGAGAAATAAGGCAAGATATAAAAGCAACAGCAGACGACAATTGTTGTGTGTAGCGGTGTAAGGGTTAAGAATTCAGTATTTGTGCGGTTCTGAAGAAATTTAACTCTAGTTATAGCAAAGAAAACATTCTTTTGGTGGCCATTTTGAAAATTGCGTCCACTTCGCCAGTAGATATTTTCCTGTTTGTAATCCATTAGACAACTACGACAACAAGTACTTTATGATGTGTAGCGCCCAGCATATGCCCCACTCTAGTCACTTCGAACGTTGTATGGAATGTTTCCACATAACAACTCAACAGTGTACACTGTAGACCCTGGTCAGACTTGAAAAATGACACACGGATTGTAAAACTGCATATGGTTGGTTTTCACATAATTTGAATAACAGTTTACTTTCACGGAGGAGTGCGGAAGCCCGATTTTCCCGTGAAACGTGGAGGCTATCGCGCGGAGGAACGGATATATATACGGTGGGAAATGTTGATCACGAGCGCCTGTTTGTATGCCCCTTTTCTACATGCGTTTTTACTGACTTTATCCCGTCAACACAGTGCGTATGTGCCGTGAAACACGGTGCCGTGAAACATTTTTGATATCCAGTCAATACTATTTTTGCATTTTACAGCCATTTGTAGGTGTTGACAGGATAAATAGAATAGTAGGTTAGCGCCGTGAATGGGAAAAAATATCTGGCGCGGCACGGAAACGGGATGTGTCTCGGCGATACGGTTCAAATGAGTGGTCACAACATATACTTCTGATGAAAAATAAAGAAATTCTTGAGCCTTGCCGGATATGTTTCCCATTCACGGCACTAACCTACTATTCTCTATATCTCGGTAGCAAATGGCTATTCTTTACACGTACAATAAAATATTGTCTTTCGTCCGACGACGATGTCCTCATAGCTGTAGTAGTTTATGAGTTATTTCGAGAAATTAACGAAATAACTCAGAAACCGCTACAACTATGAGGCTGGCGTCATTGGTCGATGCTGGAATATCTCAGGTTATCGGCGCTTTACAAAATTGAGACACGCCATGTGATTTTGCACCTTCGGACATCTGCGTAATTTTATGAAATACGTTTACAAAATTTACAATATTTTCCGTAAATGGCGTCAAAAGTTGACAATTTTTTTCATATTCCGCATCTACTCTGAAAATTTTGTCAACTTTTGACTTTATTTATGAAAAGTATTGCAACTTGTGTAAACGTATTTAATGGAATTTCGCAGATGTTCGAAGGTACAAATTCACATGGCGTGTCTCAAATATAAGTTTTCTCGAAATAACTCCGAAACCGCTACAGCTATCAGGCTGGAGACATCGGCAGGTGGTGGTAGTAAGCAATCCCCTACGATGTACGCGTCTATTGCATCATGATTGCTTCAGTAGAGTTGCTGCGATATTTAGGAACCTTCATATGTAAATGGTCACAAAGAAACAGGGGCCCGTTTCACAAAACTTCGTAGTACTAAAATGTTCGTAAGTGCAAAATTATAATAGTCTATAAATTTCACATTAATTATTGGATTTACATTTATTGATAGATTTACTTTTATTGAGCATAGGCTGCATATGCAGCCTGTGCTCAATAAATGTAAATCCATCAATTGAAATTTACAGACGAACCAAAATTTTCACTTGCGAACATTTTAGTCGTTCGAAGTTTAGTGAAACGGGTCTCAGGTGCTCATGGCATACTACGACCACCGTAATATTTCTGGCGAGATTCGCCGGCTGGTTTATCTGTGAGGAACACAGTGTTTCGTGGTCAACGCGGTCACCGGTGGATGGCGGTGCATAACACGGGAGACAACGGTCAATATGTTCACCCAGCGGAGTTTCGCTGCTTTTCATTGTGTGTTGTTCAGAGCTAATTTTCACAGACTCTATGGCTTTCAGTGTGTTGCTATAGTCATAATTTGTATTGGCCATTTGAAATGACATTAATCCACACAATATACGACAAAATATATTTCCGTCTCAGAGTTCTTTTTTATTATTAGTTTTATTATTATTATTATATCAGCTAAGAAAAAATGAAACATTAAATAATTGTTCATTAATAGTTTTATTAATAATGTTTGTTAATTCTTCAATAAATGTTCTTGGTTGATATAATTGGAATGTGGCAGATCAAACGCCATTGGTGAGGTGATTCAATTGTAAAATGTACGTAGAGAGAACCGAACCATGTCATCGGGGTATAATGTAAATGCCAACATGGTGCAATATGTATCATTCAATTTAGTTTATGTCACTACACAAATGATAAAACTAATATTCATTATATTGTGTAGAAGTAAATTCCTGAAATCGGTATTCGATGTTTGCAAAGTGAAAACTAAACAAAACAATAAGAAAAAGATTACGCCCAACGAGGGACTCGAACCCTCGACCCTCAGATGTCTGAGTGTGTTTCAAACGTAAAAGTCTGATGCTCTACCGACTGAGCTAGCCGGGCGATATGAAAACGCGTGCAACATGTATCGGTATAATTTGATATACAAAACCTTACACGGACTTTACTATTTATTCTCTGTATTTATTTTTTGATGTGCAATGATCATTCTTTATAATCGGTTGAAAATGTCATTTTTTCAGGTGACGCATTTAATTCGTGTAAATAATTAAAAAAAATATCTTGCCTCATTTGCATATGAAAATAGCCTTACTACCACCGTGAGTCACTAACAGTAACATAAATATTTCTAAATTATTATAACTGAATGACGGGCACTCGTAATGTTTAGTCCTGGTGGAATAGTGATACAATTATACACTTATTTCATTCCTTTAAATATCATTTTGTGCCCACTAGGTGGGCATGTACCATTATAATCTACTCATTCATAACATCGTTCGTTCACCTGTACGAGTAGATTATTTCCCCGGCTTCTTGCCAAATATTGCCGGTATTCAGTTTACATTAACGGCATTAGACATATTCATGACATTGAATTTCCACCTCAGCATATTCTTTGTATATGTCATTATCTGCTAAAAAAAGAAAAAATAAAATAATTGTTTCATTAATCGTTTTATCAATATTTGTTAATTCTTGTAGACTATACATATACAAATATAAATATATAAATGAGGTGCCACGAATTAAGTCAAGAATTATTATTATTAGTAGTAGTAGTAGTATTATATCAATGTCCTACTCCTATACTATATTACAGTGGGGTCAGCGTGTAAGTGCACACACGAACGAACACGACAGGTTGGTTCGCTACCCACCCAAAGTGTATGTTGTTACCACTCAGTTGAACCGTCTCGCCGAGACGGTTCAACTGAGTGGTAACAACATACACTTTTGATGCGAAATGAGAAAAAATGCAGAAAAATATTTACATTGTGTTTATACATGAATTACAGTGGGGTCAGCGTTCCAACCTGTCGTGTTCGTTCGTGTGTGCACTTACACGCTGACCCCACTGTATATGATTGGAATGTGGCAGAGCAAACGTAATTGGTGTGGTGATACAATTGTACAAAATACATAATTCTGTGTTTGCTGTCTGAAAAATATACAAAACGATATGAAGTTGTTTAGTATCTGATTAATAAAAAAAGATTTCGCCCAACGAGGGACTCGAACCCTCGACCCTCAGATGTCTGAGTTATTAACAAACCTAAAAGTCTGATGCTCTACCGACTGAGCTAGCCGGGCGATATAAATAAATGCGCAACATTTATCGATATAGTTCGCTACAGTCTACACGACCTAACATAAATCTTCTGTGGTATTATAGATATGTAATAGATGATTATATTGTACGGATCTTGCTACGAAATATATAAAATACTAAATCATTGTATCGTTCGTCCGCCTGTACAGCGTTGTACTGCAGCATTTTCAAAGTACTTCCCCGTACCAAATACAGTTAGAGCGTTTGGAAAATTCTCCCATATCCGTCCGATGTAAGGAAGTATTAATATTATATTATGCTGAGTGCTGTTACGTGGAATAGTGTTCAAATTCAACATGTTAGACTAGAACATTGAAACCTCTGTAAACCGAACATCAAAATACCGTCTGTGATCTTATTTTTGATGGGTTTCTTTGTCATTTATCTCAGATGATAATGCATATTCATGATTGCAAAGCATCAAAATACGTATTAGAATTGTAAAATGCCTGATTTACAGTGGAACATCTCTAAACCGGACACCCTGGGGTGCTAAACCGGACACCCTGGGACCCCAGGGTGTCCGGTTTAGAGAGGTTCCACTGCATTAGACCTTGTCCCTTTCCGCCACTCACCGTATTACGAGTGTAGCATGTGCCATCCCAATATTTACGGAAAATACGGTAAGTACATACTGTATCATATAATACATAGTGAATTTACGGTAGTTCCTGAGTCCAGCGTCAACATCTCGCCGCTGCAATGTTGTTGGCAAATGGCCAACACAATTGTTACGAACTCTATTTCTATGGTGGTCCATTCGGGACGTTATGTTCATTCAATAGCGGTCCTGGAGACGAAAATTAAGAACCTTAAATTTCGTTCCTTCGTTTCTCCGAGTAAGATCCGTATTTTTAATGTCTTTTTTTTTGTAATTTTTCGACATTGTTTACTTAAATATCGGATTTATTATCTTGTTGCGTGAAAATTTCAATAACTCGGCATAAGTACCGTCATAATTGTATCTTCAATTAAACCACTTTACACAGGACCATAATTCAAAACATTTTCAAAAAATCAGCGGTCCTAGTAACGTCATATATCTTCAATTAAACCACTTTACATAAGGCCATGATTAAAACACGTTTTATAGTCAGCTTTCCGCAATAATACGATATGTTCATAATGTTGAACAATTCTGCAAAAAACAGGAGCATACAGAAACGTCGGACACGTGGGTTCCTGGTGTTTGCAGAATTATTTGTTATAGCACATGTATAGTTAAAAAAATATATCCTGATGTGCCCCTTTAATTGTGATGAGGTTCACTGTAACATCTCAGACGATAATGTACGTTCGTGATTGCAAAGCATACGCATGCATTAGAAATTAGCGTTACAGACAGAACATTCGGGTTAATTTATTGGAGTGCTCTTGAATCTTAATTGCCGTCGACGATAATGTAGGTTCGTGATTGCAAAACACACGTAAACGTATGCATGTACAATGTATATGGGAGTGATCTCATTGGACCAACTCTAAACGTGACACCATGTGACCCAGGGCATTTTTCATTGTGACTCGCGGGTAGCAACTCGAGTAACACGAGTACCAATCGAACAAGCAGAGTTCCAACTCGAGTTAAAGAATTTGACCATGAACCATACTCGAGTAACTCGGTTCGAACCAAGCCTTGTGGTGGATTACTAGAGTTCCAACTCGAGTTCGACTCGAACAGCGACTCTGCTTGTTCCTGTGCTACTCGGGTTACTCGAGTTTAATCCGGGAGTTACAGCGAAAAATGACCCTAGTGTCTGGTTTAGAGGCTATACTATATTCAACGATCTTACATGTATCGAGCAAATCTTGGTTTGACGAATATCACGGATAATTTGAGCGACTGAATGATGAAACAGAAGATAAAGCGAACAGATAACCCACTAATAATCCGCCGATAACCGACAGCCAAATGTAACACAACTTACTTTTTTCGCCGAAAGCTATTTATTTTCCCTATCACTTCTCGTAGTTCGTTGGCCTATGTAAGTGTGTTGACAAAATGTACCTCATGCTGTTTGCGACGAGCGTAGGCCCGGATCAGGGGGCCGTTTCACAAAACTTCGTAAGACTAAAATGTTCGTAAGTGCAAACTTATGACAGTCTCTAAATTTCACATTAACGATGTTTTCTTGTAAACAATCATTGGATTTACATTTATTGAGCACAGGCTGCATATGCAGCCTATGCTCAATAAATGTAAACCAATCAATTGAAATTTCCAGACGATCCTGCATTTGCATTTTCGTCGTACGAAGTTTAGTGAAACGGACCCCAGACCCGCCCGGATCAGATGGTATCCGGGACTACGCTGTTCGCCACTTACTCACTGAAGTGAAATAGGCTGTTTTCAATGAGTAAAATGGATATAATGCATTATAATCCCGGGTGACCATGCAATGACGGATCGTAGCTAGTTATGTCCCTTTGCAAATATATTTATAGATATCCGGTCCTATGTTGTATTACAGCGTTTATTTCATACCGAATATCACCAAAAAAAAAAGAGTTTTACGAACAGAGCAGACCCAGATCAGTCTGCACATCTGTGCAGTCTGATCGGGGTCTACACTGATTGCAATAACATTAATAAGCGTGAAAATATGAAATCTGGCAAATAATGCAGTACCTGATCAGATTGCACATATATGTAGGATGACATGGATCAACGCTAGTCGAAAACAATGTAATGACTCCTTTTCACAACAATTCAAGCTACATTCATCCTGCTTACTAAAAATAATGCACTACAATATACAATTTGTACCGGGTTTCTATAACTAATTCAAAGGGAGATAACTAGCCATGATCCCCAATTGGACCATGAACAAAGTGTTGTAAATGTCATAAGCTAAACTTTCTAAGTTGTAAGGTAAGGTACTTTTTCGCAGCCGGAGACCCGTTATCTTGTTTACGTGCGTTTCTGTGTTGGCGAATCGCCCTGGAACGGACAGGCTGACCGACTGCCCAGTGACCTGTTATAATCTGGATTTATGATCTGTGACCCGCAACGGTTAACCGGGCTGACGGATGTTCGCAACAGTGTAACCTCTGGGGCCGTTTCTCTAAAATGCGTACGACTAAAATGTTCGTACGTGCAAAATTATGATAGTCTGTAAATTTCACATTAACAATGTTTTCATGTAAATAATTATTGGATTTACAGTTATTGAACATTCTGCATATGCATATGAATTGAAATTTCCTAAATTTGCACTTACGAACAGTTTAGTCTTACGAAGTTTAGTGAAAGGGCCCACAGGACCCGTGACTATAACACTTTATAAGGAGCAATAATTCCAGCACACAAATATTTACACAATTCCCTAACATTGATTGGCCCGTAGCAAGTCTCTGTCCAAAATTTATATCCCAGTAAACTCCCACGCCGAACTACTTGTGAGGCGCAGTAAAATAATTCTCAAGAAAACGGAAAATAAACACATTTTCTTGATGAATTTATTTCAAATGCTGGAATTATAAGGAATGAATGGCCTTTTTGTGGAATTTATCGGGGATATAAACTTGGAAAAGTCGCGGGAATACTGGACGAGGCCTTCCGGCCTTCGTCCAGTATTCCCGCGACTTTTCCAAGTTTATACCTCGATAAATTCCACAAAAAGGCCATTCATTCCTATAATGAATCATGTTTTGCAGTATTACAGAAAAATGCAGAAAATTGTATAAAAACAAAGTGTTGAAAGTTTTACCCAAATGTCCCACCCCAGTCAACAGCTACTAGTATATATAGAGGATATTACACGATTGATTAAATGTATTTGTTAAACGAGTTTACTGATTTCATAAGAAACGATGGTATGCCGCGTTTCTATGAAATTAGTCAACGAGTTTAATACATAATAAATCATCACAAATGCTATTTATTGCAGAAGTACAGCATGCTGTACTGGTCACCAAACAAGTTTATTAAGGGTAGATGACACATTGTTCTAATTACTAAATTAGATGATAGAAGTATTTGTATAAACACCAAACTCATCGTTCGATGTCTACTAGTTCAACAGTAACTAGGCTGGCGGCCATTTTGGATTATGACCTATGTCAGACTGACATAATAGTTGTTTCGTAAACCTCGTGTCAAATATCAAAAATGCATGTTTGTGTATTTCTGTAAGAACAAAAAAAACAAGAAAACAGAATGCACAAACTATGCGAATGTACATATTATGTCATCCATTTACATCGAGGGAACATATGTCGCGAAAGACGCGAATTTATCCCGTCAACACAGTGCGTATGTGCCGTGAAACACGGTGCAGTGAAACATTTTTGATATCCAGTCAATACAATTTTTGCATTTTAAAGCCATTTGTAGGTGTTGACGTGGGATAAATAGAATAGTAGGTTAGTGCCTGAATGGGAAAAATATCTGGCGCGGCACGGAAACGGGATGTGCTCGGCAGAGCCTCGCCCATCCCGTTTCCTGAGCTTTGCCAGATATTTTTTCTCATTCACGGCACTAACCTACTATTCTTTATATAATGCCCAGACGTGGCTCCATAGCTCAGTGGTTAGAGCGCCTGTCTAGTAAATAGGAGGTCGTGGGTTCAAATCCCACTGGAGCCTTCGTACCACGGTTTCTATTTTATTGTAACCATGTTATATGTTGAAATAGGCTCACCGATGTGTGCACACAATCAAATGTTGATAAAAATGACGTGGTGCAAATTATGTTATTTAAGTTTGTGTCACGCTTTGAAATATTTTGAAGTATAATTTAAAATTAGTCCAATATATTGTTCGGGCAAGGCTCATTGATGATTTATGCTAAAACAAGAGTTCCAAACCAAGAGCAATGTCATATACCAGAGGAGAATTCCACGAGGTCTATATTATTACATTTTGTTAATATGAATCTACATAGTGGGTTTAATTCACAGAGCTAAATTACACCCCATATCGTGGCTCCATATCTCAGTGGTTAGAGTAAACAGGAGGTCGTGGGTTCAAATCCAACTGGAGCCTTCAACTACATTTTTGTATACTGTATTGAACGTCTGTTAAATCATGTTTAATATATGGACAGAGTCTGATTTTTGCTATACACATTTCATCTTTCCAAAACACGAGCACTGCTCTACATCTATCAATTAAAAACTGATCTATCGAGCCACGATAATCTGCTTTGGAAAGTAACTCCGCAGTTTATAAATTCGATTGTAATACTAAATCACGTGAACATATGTCACATTCCAGTGAAATTTCATCCCAGGTCCCCTGTCTATCATATGACAGTGGGTGGGGTAACTAATGAGAACATCATACATTGTTTTTAAAATAGAAAAGCTGCCAGTATATTATACTCATTATCATTGACAAATATATGGTTCGACCATGTCCAGCCGTGTGTAAACGTTTGCCATGGCACGAGGGAAATATTTGAACCCCAAGGCCGTATGCTGGACATGGTCGAACGTTATTGTTACATTTCCGTCGGAAATATCATGCAATTTGAGCATATATGCAGTACTTCCGGTACTTTGATAACCCGTTTCATTCAAACAGCTTTAATTTACTAGAGGTGGGTAACGCCGGGAAAAACGTATCGCGATACGTATAGTGATAGTCGGGACGTATCACGATACGTATCACGATAGTATCGCGGATTACTCTAATAACCAGTTACACTGCTTTTGTACTGTGCAGCCAAAGTTGTGTACCATACATAGTTGTTGTGTGGTGTTTAACACTGTTTATAATTAGTTGTATGCATGTTCTACTCGTTTTTCTTTAATACAAAATAGATCAATTAGTTTATATTGCATAATTAATTGGCCTCCAGACGGTTTTCAAATAATAAAAAAAATGCCCGTGGACAGAAAGAGGTGGGGCTGTGGTGAGGGGGTGGAGGGCGCTTGGGTAGGGAGGATTGAAAGTATAGTGTCTCAAAAAAAAGATCGCTTAATACACAATACTCAATAACAATGATGCAGCTCAATTTGATTGATAATAACATTGTGATTTGGAGTTGATTTTTATTATTATTATTATTTTTATTGAATTGTTGAACACATATTCAAAATGAATCTACAAGGACCCACAAACACACAGAGGCATCATTAAACAAACAATTGTGCACTTTAATTTTACACAAAAAACGGCCAGTTCTACTGTAACGCTGCCTTTTTCGATGTGGAAGTGAACAAAAATGGTCGCGAAAACCCATGACATGGCTCGTGTTCCGAACTTCCGATTTGATATGAGGTTAATAAAAAAAATGCCATCAACTGCGCACAAGCCAAACGGTTCAATAAAGTGTTTGTTGTGCACATTAATGATTGTTAAAGAAACTGTCGATGTCCTAGGATGTCGAATCCAGAGGTTCCTATAAAAATCACTTCAAATATTTACCTCTTTCTAGCACCAAAAACACGATCATTGAAAATGTGTTAATAATTACAATGTAGCTATCGTCAACTATCGATAGTTGGCAGTGTATCGCGATACATGTATCGTGAAGATATGTACCTCGATATATCGATGCATCGATACTATCGGTCCACCTCTATAATTTACACATACATATTCGGGGGCCACAGTACACGCCGCGTGATGTAGCCGCGCCAATTTCAAAAGTTCAGTGAGACCGTTGTGAACTGGTCTGGTGACGTAATGGCGCGTTCTAGTAACGTCATAAGTAACATGCATTACGTAGGTGTTGCCTTGGCCCCGGAATGAGCATTATCTACAGCCACGGTCAAACAGCACGCGCTGTCATGTAACATTAATTATTCACAAATACACTGTGATGAAAATAATAAATTGCATAGTTCATTACATAACTCGGACAATACTAGAATACAATAGATCTACATTCTAGAAAATAGCAAGTTTCATCAATTCAGCCATATTTAGTCACTTCACTGAATTTCATAATAGTTGCAAAAACGTATCCACACTGCGGCGGCGTGGGTAAGATATTACCAACACAAATGTCATCGTGCCTACATCTCCTTTTTATTTGGAGTTGGCGGCCATTTTTAATTTTCAGTTACTACATGTATATGCAGTGTACAGTTTTCGACAAGGTTCGCCACTTCATGAATTAAAATGGTTAACATTTGACGACATACACACCATGCTATGTTTCAGTTGTGCCTCTAGTATATTGGATTAGCTATTAACAGTATTACAGTCGAACCTCTCTAAACCGGACAGAGAGAAAAGTAGGTTGTGATTAATTTTGATATGTTTTATTGCTATATACCTCCAATGATAATACATAGAGGATATTCATTATTTTTGCAACGAATACGACATATATGTTCATCGAGTGGTGTGAAATGTCCATATTTCACGAGTGCCTTGTCAGGCACTCGTGAAATATGGACATTTCACACCACTCGATGAACATATATGTCATATTCGTTGCAAAAATATGAATATTCTATTTATTATATACCGCTAATTAGCAGTTTTTTAGACTGTATACGGTAATGAATGTGTATTTGCAGCCTATTTGCAGTCCGGCACTGCAGGTGCGCGTTGTGAATATAGATAGCGGAAGTAGGCGTATTTTCACCGGAAGATGTTTATTTCATCGATGAGAACATAAGACTTTTATTTATGCTATTTTACATCGTGTAACTATTTGTATTTCTGTAGGTATACATAACATAGACTTTTATACATCGTCTATGTATTTCAGGGTAGGTATATATATATGACTATTTTACATCGTGTAACATATTTCATGGGTAGGTATAACATATGATTTTATTTGCATCTGTAACTATGTATTTCATGGGTAGGTATATGTATACATACGACTTTTATTTATCGTGAATATGATTTCTGGGTAGGTATACTATGACTTTTATTTTCGTGTAACATGTATTTATGGGATATAGTATATAACATACGACTTTTATTTACTTCGTGTAATCTATGTATTTCATGGGTAGGTTTAATCATGTAATATAACATACGACTTTTTTTTACATCGGGTATGTAAACTTTTATTTAATTTCATGGGTTAGGTAATATAAACTATGACTATTTATTGCATCGGGTGTAAGTATGTATTTCATGGGGTAGGTATAATAAACATATGACTTTTATTTGCATCGTGTTAACTATGTAATTTCATGGGTAGGTATTTAATAACATATGACTTTTATTTGCATCGTGTAATCTATGTAATTTCCATGGGTAGGTTTATATCAATGTATATAAAATACGACTTTTATTTGCATCGTTGTAACTATTGTAAATTTCATGGGTTAGGTATATAACATATGGACTTTTATTTTGCATCGTGTAACTATCTATGGTATTTTCCATGGAGTAGGTATATAACATATGGACTTTTAAATTTTCAATCGTGTGTCGTAACTATGTATTCTGGGTAGGTATATTAACATTTTATTTGAATTTTATTTGCATCGTGTAACTAATGTATTTCTCATGGGTAGGTATATAACATATGACTTTTATTTTGCATCGGTGTAAATCTATGGTATTTCATGTGTAGGTATACATATGACTTTTATTTACATCGTGTAACTATGTATTTCATGGGTAGGTATATAACATATGACTTTTATTTGCATCGTGTAACTATGTATTTCATGGGTAGGTATATCATGTATATAACATATGACTTTTTATTTACAATCGTTAAACATATTTCAGTAGGTAATATAACATAGATTTTATTTTGCATCTTGGGTACTATGGTATTTCATGGGGTAAGGTAATATCATATGATTTTATTTGCATCGTGTATATTTGACTTTTATACATCGAGTAACTATGTATTTCATGGGTAGGATATAACTGACTTTTATGCATCGTTGTAACTATGTATTTCATGGGTAGGTATTTATCTGTAATATAATAGACTATCATCGTGTAACTAGTATTTCATGGGTAGGTATATAACATATGACTTTTATTTGCATCGTGTAACTATGTATTTCATGGGTAGGTATATCATGTATATAACATATGACTTTTATTTGCATCGTGTAACTATGTATTTCATGGGTAGGTATATAATAAATGTTCATACTAGCAGAACACACGCGCGTGTCTTGCAGTAGTCCTCTGTCTGTTGTACAGTGAAACATCTATAAATCGAGTACCCTGGGGGACTCCCAGGGTGTCCGGTTTATAGAGTAGAGGTTCCACTGTACTGATAAAACTGAAACTGCACGAAGACACACATTAGTTTTTGGTATATACAGTAGAACCTCTCTAAACCGGACACCGATTAAATATCTGTCTGTTGAATTTGATGTATGTATTGTCATGCATTTTCTTTGATAGTGTCTGTTCATGATCGCAAGCCACAGCAAACTATTGCTAAAATTCCTGGTTAACAGTGGAGCCTCTCTAAACCGGACACCCTGGGGACCTCCCAGGGTGTCCGGTTTAGAGAGGTTCCACTGTATTGGTTTCAAATTACAAACAATGCTTTCCCCCAGTGCATTGTGGCTATGGGCTGGCTGCAAATGACACACGATACGTTTTCCGGTGCATTGCATGTTATGTTCGCCCCAGTTACTGAAACATGGCCTAGATACATCCATGTATTAATCACCTTGTATCTGTGACCGTCAATTAGCGAGGACGGATGTCATAAAATATACGGCGTGCCATGGATCGAATATCTGGAGGGAACCGCACACTGACTGCATGATACACGCATCAATGCGTCTGTCGTCGTGCAAATGTGCAGTGTTCGAATCCGACACCTCGCACGCAATCCCATACGCATCTGCCATAGGGTGCGACATGGGCGTTATTTAGAATGTCAGTGTACATGGTGTTCGATGGCAAAGATGCGCACGCTGGTCTTGGTGATCACGTGATACATAGACAACGTGCATGTGATTGGCGAAACGGGGCTTATGGCACATGCGACCAGTATAGACCCCTGATAGGACTGCGCATGCATATGCGCAGTCTGATCGGGGTCTACACTGGTCGCTATTCAATCAATGAAATTCCCGTCATTCTCGTAAGCGGTATGCATCCTTATCTCGCTACAGGCGCCTGACAGCAGATCATGAGGTAAACTCGTCATACAATTCATAGTTTTCATCTCCAATCACAACTGTTGCTATAGGACGAATTGTTTGTATGTTGGCTAATGGCCGATCAATGCGGCTAGACACGGGGTTTGTTCAATTGACCTCAAAATCAGCGGGGCTTTTGTTTTCGGCTTTCCGGCGTAGATTCCAGACAGATATTGAATATACCTGGCAACAAGGTAACCCAATAAGGATGTATATATATGTAAATATTAGTACATGTATCTATGTTATGATTGGTCGGGTCAAAATTCTCGCCAGGTTCTGATTTATTTTTTGGGGTGTTGAGCCAACATTGAACCGATGGATAAATGGCCACACGTTATGCTTTTTGTCAAAACCCACGAATTATTGACATGCAATTGTACGGAGTCCCGCAGGGGACGTAAAATTATTTTTGTTTTATTCATTCGTTCCCACGGAATAACAATTCGTTCCCTCAATTTAACAATTCGTTCGCTCGAATTAACAATTCGTTCCCACGAATTAACAATTCTCGTTCACTCAATTTAACAACAATTCGTTCCCACGAATTAACAATTGTCGTTCCCTCAATTTAACAATTCGTTCCCACGAAATAACAATTCGTTCCTACGGGAACGAATTGTTAATTCGTGGGAACGAATTGTTATATCGTGGGAACGAATTGATTAAAAAAATCCATGTCCCCTGCGGGGCTCCGTACAATTGTATGTAACAATTGTATGTATGTAACCCTTTCCCTGATAGAGACGACTTTTCACGCCTCTGCAGAAGATGTCTTTTGAAAACATTGTGGGAAAAGGAGAAATTGCTTGTAACAAGCAATTTCTCCTTTTCCCACAATGTTTTCTACTCTATCAGATAATTTAACCATCATTTGACCCAGCATTTGATTCTTTTATTCAGATGTTTTGGATTTGGATGAGTCGAAATATCGCAAAACAGGGAAAGGGTTAATAAACAGTGTTCAAAGTAAAGTCAACCGATGAACCGCCGCCGGCTGAGAAAAGGGCTCTTAGTGCGTCTGTGGCCAGTGCAGAGGTTGACCATCTGATTACAATAGATGCATGCAATAACTGAATTGTACGGAGCCCTGCAGAGAACATGGATTTTTTTTATTAATTCGTTCCCACGAAATGACAATTCGTTTCCTCGAATTAACAATGCGTTCCCACGAAATAACAATTTGTTCCCACGAATTAACAATTCGTTCCCGTGGGAACGAATTGTTAAATTGAGGGAACGAACTGTTAATTCGTGGTAACGAATTGTTAATTCGTGGCAACGAATTGTTAAATTGAGGGAACGAACCGTTAATTCGTGGGAACGAATTATTAATTCGTGGGAACGAACAGTTTAAATTGAGGGAACGAATTGTTATTTCGTGGGAACGAATTCATAAAAAAAAGAATTCTACGTCCCCTGCGGGGCTCCGTAGCATTGAGTACTCGTTGTGAAAATCTGCTGCAGTTGTAGTAAATGTTCTACATTGTTTTGCACTATAGTAGCATGGTCAGCACCATTTATGGAGAATATACAGTAGACTTTCCCTATACTGGACACTTTATTTTCATGGCGTTTCAGTGTAGTTAATCTGTGATGATTATGTCTGTTCCTGATTTCAAAGCACACACTAGGGTACTCATATGTTTGAATGACAGTGTAGCCTTCATAAACCGGACACCCTGGAGACTACCCACCCGGAAAAGACCAATGTCTTTAATTTTGATGGCGGTTTGGTGCAATATATCTGCGATGAAAACGTATGTTCATGATTGCAAAGCTCACAAACATACCTACGATATCCATATGCTTAAATTACAGTAAAATGTATCTAAATCTCTAAATCAGACATACTGGGGACAACACAGGGTGTCCGATTTAGAGAGGTTCCACTGTACCTAAATGTTGACGATTTTCTCATACACGCCTAACAAGGTGCATGATCACGTGGTTACAACAACAACAACGTCGCCCACTCCAAAGTAAGTATTATTTGATATTTCCTTAATATGCAACGGATTTTGATGAAATATGGCGCAGCAAACGCGTCTTCATGAGCTGTATTTGGTGGTCTATGGAGTTTTGCACAGACTTACGTCGTTTTTGCGAAGAATCGATTTCCGTGTCGGAGACACGGAAATCGTGAAATCGATTCTTCTCAAAAACGACAGAAGTTTGAGCGAAAATACAGAGACCACCAAATGCAACTTAACAAGACGCGTTTGATGAGCCATATTTCATCAAAATGCGTTACGTAATAAGGACACTATAAAAGAATACGTACTTTGAATCGGTACCTGTTGTTGTTGTTAGTACCACGTGATCATACACGCCTAATAATCAACGTAGAAAAACAAACAGCTGGAAAGAAAACACAAACACTGGCGAATACCTGACAAAAACATGGACCAACTCGGTACAGTGAAACCTCTTTTAACCGAACAACCCTACGACATGGGTGTGATAAATAATGACCGATTTCACTGTCAAATCGATGGTCTAGTAACATAAGGCTTTAGCATAGCAGTTACGACCTTATGTTACTAGACCACCGAAATATCGCTGACGTTTATCAGTGTTCATGATTGCAATACACACAGACATGTGTTCCAGTGCTCTTACATCGGAATTACAGTGGAACTTCTCTAAACCGGACACCCTGGGGACCTCCCAGGGTGTCCGGTTGAGAGAATCTCCACTGTAACTTGACAAATAACCCGACATGTACACATGCATGTACAGTGAGGCAGCGTGGCTGTTATTGCACGGTTATTATAACCTGACTATCATAATAACGACTTAACTACCCATATTACTGCCACGGGAATGCGTTCGTTCTGCGAGAACGTTAGCCATGCTATTAAAGAGCGCAGGCTAGTGCCACCGAACGAAGCACAATAATCACTCCTTTTTTTGATCAACTAAAGACTTCAAATTTGACAACTGTTCAGGTGTTAAAACTATGATCATAATAGACCAGGGTGTTCGGAAACAGCTCCAGCTAGTGCACAACCGCTTGCGTTGATATTTCCCAGATGACATATATTGGCAATCGCAACTATCAATCAAGCAGTTTGATTGACTGAGCTTGAGCTGTAGCACAGCTCAGGCTCAGCCAATCAAGCTGCTTGTTTTCAAAGAGAATATTTAAGTATTTTGAAATACATTTGTAAATTCAAATATTGGCAACATTAACGATGTAGTATGCTGAACTGTAACCATGTTCCGTTTACTGAGGGTGCGTTACTCTAGGTAAACGGAACATGGTTGTACAGTGGAACGTCTCTAAACCGGTTTTTTATATGAGTTTCTTGGTCATTTATCTTAGGTGATAATGTCTGTTCATGAATTCATAGCACATAGCTATGGCTCAGAATGATCAAATGTCTGATTTACAGTGAAACCTCTATAAACCGGACACCATGGGAGGTCCCCAGCGTGTGCGGTTTAGAGAGGTTTCACTGTAGTTCGATCCATTCACCTGCCGATCAGAGCACACACACATTGTGGAATTTCTCATAACGCGCGTGTTTCTCCAATTAATTGTCGAACAGTGTAATAAACCCTAACCGAACTGTGCCGATAAACAAGCCGATGTTGGATACGGGAATATTGCCCGTTTTACAACGTGGTAAGGTGTAACAATATACGAGTATTCGCATTACAAAATCCAATACAACAGCGATGCCTATTATGAAAAAGCAAGCATTAAACCGTGTACGTAGATCAAGATCTACATACCTTCCAAAAAGTATCACATTATTGCAAAATGTTCAGTGTTTCGCAGTGCAGAAACGCTATCTGAAAATGTTCTCTAGTTTTTATAGAATAAACTGTAAAGAATAATTAGCGTTATCCTCCCTGGCTAAATTTATTATGAAAAGTGCAGAATAAATTGCGGAACTACGGAGCCCAGCAGGGGAGATGGATTTTCTTTTATTAATTCGTTCCCACGAAATAGCAAATCGTTCCCTTTAGTTAACAAAATGTTCCCTCGAATCAACAATTCGTTCCCACGATATAACAATTCGTTCCCTCGAATTAACAATTCGTGCCCACAATTCGTTCCCTCGAATTAACAATTCGTTACCACGATATAACAATTCGTTCCAACGAATTAACAATTCGTTCCCGTGGGAACGAATTGTTATTTCGTGGGAACGAATTGTTAAATTGAGGGAACGAATTGTTAATTCGTAGGAACGAATTGTTATTTCGTGGGAACGAATTAATAAAAATAAGAATTATACGTCCCTGCGGGGCTCCGTACGAAACCGTATATATATATTGGTTTTATCACGTAAGCACATCGACAGCAACATAAAATCGCGGTGAAAAGTTGAAATTGCAGAAATTACAGACATCGTGTCTCAGATAGTTGTCTCGCGTATTCAGTATGCGTGTTTTTCTCTAATTTTTGAATGTACTGCAAATGTCTTATATGAACCAAGTGCACTATTTTTTTTAATTAAATTCCAATGAGTTTTCGTGGTTTTCACGTATATATTACCAGGTGATAACTGAGTAATGAAGCCAAATTGTCCACTGTAGCTGTACCAGGTAGCACAATTTGTGACACATACTTCCAATTTGATGTGAAAAGATTATTTTGTAATATGTTTTCATTCAAGGTACATGTTTAATGTGAATAAGTTACGAATATACATATTTGTAATACCTAGTACAGTGGAACCTCTCTAAACCGGACACCTTGGGATTTCCCCAGGGTGTCCGGTTTAGAGAACTCCCAGGGTGTCCGGTTTAGAGAGGTTCCACTGTAAAATGGACATATAACTACGTCAAGACACGCGCGAGTGCTTTGCGATCATGAACATACATATCATGGGCGATAAATGGCAATGAAATATATCAAATGAAGCACAACTAAATGTTCTCTGTGTCCCGTTTAGAGAGGTTGAACTGTATACACAAATGACCCAAAAGCAAGCGTTCGTGCAGTATTCAATGTAAGCATTGTTAACAAAGTCACGTTTATTTCAGGTTACTCGTAATTGTATATGGATTTAGTAAAAAACATTATACAACTCTACAATTAAGTTAGTTTTATTTAACTGTTTCATCAATTTCTACATCTGTCTAAGCTCATGTGCATCTAATGTTCAATGGTATAATGGTAATCATGAGTGTAGATTGATTATATACCAAGCAGATCAGTTAAATGTTGCGTATTCATCGCATGGCGATCAACACATAAATAATATTTTGTTTCAGCTGAAACACAGTTGTGGCTATGACTGGAGAATGGGGCATATGGCCAATGGGACCAGTGTAGTCCCAGACCAGACCTGCGCAGTCTGGTCCGGGTTTACTATATTCGCTGGTCAGTGGACGAAACACTGGCAACTAAAAGGTCAGGGGCGCGTTTCACTAAACTTCGTAAGACTAAAATGTTCGTAAGACCTAACTTATGATAGTCTGTAAATTTCACATTAACAATGTGATCATGTAAACAATTATTGGATTTACATTTATTGAACATAGGCTGCATATGCAGCCTATGCTCAATAAATGTAAATCCATCATTTGTTTCCAGACAATCCTAAATTTGCACTTACGAACATTTTAGTCGTACGATGTTTAAGTGAAAACGGGCCTCTGGAGTGCGCTAGAAAATCAGCATTTGGAATATCCACAAATGCCATAAGCCCCATTTCCCCAGTCACAGCCACATTTCAGCATTGGCCCGCTGAACTGGGTTGATTATCATTGACAGGAGAAACCCTAACACAGTGACATAATTATTTGTTCTTCTATAAGCGGACAGATGCACAATATTCAAATGAGATCACATTTGCATAAGCACACGGAGGACATGTCAAATCGAACCGACAGGCGCCCATATATTCACTGATGTCCCCATGCAGACATAAATCAAACACAGTTATCAGTTATTGAATAAAAGGGGGTTCCGCAATGTAATAACACAGTGTATTAAAAGCCTAAACCTCTCTAAACCGGACATCGAGATAATAATGTGACCTCATTTTGAGAGGTTTCTTGGTAACGCATCTCAGATAATAATGCATGTTCGTGATTGCAAAATATATAAGTATGTCACATAATGGTTATATGCCTGATTTACAGTGGAACATCTCTAAACCGGTTTCACTGTACACTAGTGTTATAAAAATTTGAATGTAACTTGATCCGATGTCAAAGAACTAGAGTATCTTACCGAGTGGTGATTTAACATGAACGAGTTGACTGGTTATAGTGGGGTCAGCGTGTAAGTGCACACACGAACGAACACGACAGGTTGAAACCAACCTGTCGTGTTCGTTCGTGTGTGCACTTACACGCTGACCCCACTGTACAAAGACAAAGGCTCATGCTGCTCCTTAGAATCACCCTCTGGAATTAAGACTCAGATTTCATTCCGACAGTAGGCAATTAGACACTGCCTTTCAAAATATGTCTAATTCCCCATACGGAAAAGATTATGAAATTGAATGGGGTGTAACGTCCCAGCAACAGATAAGGTCATCACAGCGACACGACCACAGTGTAAAGTCTCATCCGACGGACCAGTGGGATGGAAATACTATGAACGAAAGTATTTTTCATGCCCTATGGTAGGTTTTGAACTCACACCCTTCAGTATTAAAGTCTTGTATTATACCCCTGATCAACAGCCCATCCCTCATACGGAACAGAAAATGTTCGGGTGCATTATTTATTATACAGTGAAACATCGAAATCACGAACCGTCAACGGATTCGTTAACAAAGTTCGAGTAAGGTGTACAGTGGGGTCAGCGTGTAAGTGCACACACGAACGAACACGACAGGTTGGAACCAACCTGTCGTGTTCGTTCGTGTGTGCACTTACACGATGACCCCACTGTAGTTCGAGGGAAAGAAAATATCCCAGAAATGTTCGAATTTTCCATTTTGTTTCACGAAGACCTGTTCGAGAAATTGATGATCTACTGTATCACTGTACTTGTTTGTTTGTACATGTTTGTATTGTGACTGTGTTATTTGATACATGGTTACATACTGAATACCATGCTGATGTCAGAATGAAGCACTCATCTACCCATCGATGTACCGATTTACTCTCGTCGAACGGTAGTTCAGTACGTCTATATGGTTTCCCACACAACATTGCATAACATATGAATTCAATTCAGACTCTTATTCTAATTTGAATTTTATTAATTTATACAATAATAGTTGTTGTCGTCAATGACAGCCGTACCAATGCACGATTAATTTCAATAACCGGCATCCGTGTGCTTATCCCATAAACTCATCACGTAGACTCTGGAATTACATACCTTATCGTATCTCGCCGATATTGATTTCCGAAATCAGTCATATTTCACGTACATGACGTCGAAAGTTGACACAACATTCAGAGTTCATGCGGAATTCAATTCCGCATGAGCTCTGAATTTTGTGTCAACTTTCGACGTCGTTTACGGAAGATATCCCATTATTGCGAAATCAATATCGGCTGTATACGGCGATGCGATGAGGAAGGTAATTCCAGAACAGCGCTCGTATGGAACTTCGATTCTACGCAGGTGGCAAGATATAGAATAGAGAGGGAAGATTCATTACTTAAAGTATTTTGATTTATTCATGGGATATATGGTTTAATCTTCGATCGACATAAATTGTCACTTAGAAAAAGACTTAGGCACACCTTTTTGCTGTATGGCATTAATTACATCGTGAAATCGATGAAATCATCGCCCGGAGACACTTGGTACAGGCAGAAGTGTGCACGGGTACATCGGCTATTGGACTATGCGGTTCTTGCGTTTAACATCTGATACTTATGTATCAATTAAACCACATTACACCATGATGAAAACACATTTTAATTTTGTTTTGTTGTTATCTTTTCTTCAAAAAAAATCCACGGTTCTAGTATCGTCATATATATTCAATTAAAACACTTAACACAGGGCCATGATGAAAACACATTTTTATTTTTAATATTATTTTTTTATAAAATACTGAAAAAAATATCCAGCGGTCCTAGTATCGTCATATATCTTCAATTACACCACTTTACACAGGGCCATGATGAAACTACGTTTTCATTTTTATAATATTTTTAGTATTATAGTATTTTTGCAAAAACAAATCTTGCTATGCGCCTTTAAACCTTCATCCCAAATGTTAACCGTCGACGAGACAGTTTAAATTAGTAGAAAGATTATAAAAAAAATAATTAATTATCTGATATTATAAATACTATTGTATTTTTCTTATTTCTCACCTAAAGTATATGCTGTTTCTAGTAGAAACAGCATATACTTTAGGTGAAAAATAAGAAAAATGCTATAATATCAGATAATTAATTAATTTGCTTATGAAAATCTGAAGGGGAAAAAAGACAAAACCTATATATATTCAGATGAGGCTCGTTTTGTATTACTGAATATTCTTTATACATCAATAGAGCAAAAACGTACGAGACAAGGCATGCGAGTTTGTACTAATGGAGATGTGCGATATCTGACTAAAGACAAATATTAACAAAATCTACGATACTTTCTTTAAATGGCGTCGAAATTTGACGAAATGTTCACAGCAAATGCTGCATATTGCTATGTTCCGTAACTGACGTCGTAAGTTGATATAGCATATTCCGCATTTGCTATGAAAACTGCGTCAAACGACGTCATTTACAGAAAACATAACAGTTTCTGTAAATATCATTGCTGAGAAACCGCACATGTTCTTAGATACAAAATCACACGGCTTGTCTCATATATTGCGGTGACTGGAGAAATTGGACTTATGTAATGTGTGATCAGAGTAGCTTATAATCGAATAGCACACTCATGTAGGCTAATAACGATCTATATTACTTGTTAGAAGCATGACGTGTCTTTCATTGATGGAATGGCGAACAGTGAAGATCCTGATCAGACTGTGCTGATGCACAGGCTGATCTGGATCTACAATGGTCGCAAAACACATAAGCCCCATTTCTCCATCCGCAGCCACATATGTAGTCATCTCCACCACAGTGTTTGAACAGATGGTCAGTATGATGGTGCCATATGGGTATTTTGGTGGATTTGGGTAGATTTGGGTGGATTTCGTTGGTTTTGGGTAATTTACATAGTTTTGTGCAACTACTAATGCTCAAACATTACACACGGACAGAAATCGGCAATTATCTACACATTCACCGTTCCGAACTTTCCGGACCCTTTTATACTGTCAAAAGACTTGTAGTTATACGTGTAACTCGCGGGAAATGACGTAAATTGTATGTTGGTAACAATGCACCCAAACCACCAGATATACCAAAATAATCCATAAAACATCGAAATATGAACCGCTCTTCAAGAACCTGTGGTCTCCGCCGTATAGTTACAGTCGCGTGCACTTTGAGTACCTGATGGCAGACATCGGTTTGATGCCAACAGCACCCTGAATGTTACATAACATTTACACCTGGTAGTCTGCTAGTGGATTCACGGATCATCGGTAGCCGATATCGGCAGGATGGCGGGTATACCAGTCTGTCGATCAGGACCGTAGCCAGACTTTTGAGGCGGGATGACGGTATTTTCGATGGCCTGAAAGGCTCCAGGCAACGAGGGGGTCCGTGGGCATGATCCCCAGAAAATAATGGAAATACATGTGGTCTGAAACGCCATTTCCTGCATTCTCAACAAAAACTATGCGCACAATACGACTCTCTTGCTTGCACGCCCCCTCTAAAATTTGATTTTTTTTTTAATTCCACCTCCCCAAAAGTGTATGTTGTTACCACTCGTCGAGACGGTTCAACTGAGTGCTAACAACATTTGATTTTGATGAGAACAGAAAAACTACATAAAAACAACCAGAAAAGTTGACAATCATGTGTGTCGCATTTACAATTGAGAATCCACGCCTCCTCTAGATCTAAGTCCAGGGGCCTGTTTCACTACACTTCATACGGCTAAAATGTTCGTAAGTGCAAATTTAGTATCGTCTGGAAATTCCACATTATGTTTTCTTGAAAACAATTATTGGATTTACATTTATTGAGCATAGTTTCCAGACGATCCTAAATTTGCACTTACGAACATTTCAGTCGTACGAAGTTTCGTGAAACGAGTCCCTTTCATTAAACTTCGTACGACTAAAATGTTCGTAAGTGCGGATTCAGAATAGTCTGTAAATTTCAATTGATGGATTTACATTTATTGAGCATGCAGCCTATGCTCAATAAATGTAGATCCAATAATTATTTACAAGAACACATTGTTAATGAGAAATTTACAGACTATCATAATTTTGCACTTACGAACATTTTAGTCGTACGGAAGTTTCGTGAAACGGGCTCCTGAATCCGCCCCTGGTGCACCCGCACGTGGCTGTGACTCGAGAAATGGGGGCCTATTGTAACATGTTGTCGGTCTAGGTCCTGGGGCCCGTTTAACTAAACTTCGTACGACTAAAATGTTCGTAAGTGCAAAATTATGATAGTCTGTAAAATTCACATTAACAATCTTTTCCTGTAAACAATTATTGGATTTACATGTATTAAGCATAGGCAGCCTATGCTCAATAAATGTAAATCCATCAATTGACCTTTCCAGACGATCCTAAATTTGCTCTTACGAAGATTTTAGTCGTACGAAGTTTAGTGAAACGGCCCCCTGATCTGCTTGCACACTGATGTAGCCTGATAATGATACCGTTTGTTAGAAGCCAGGGCCCGGTTGCTTAAAGCTTCTGTTAGCTTAACAGACTGTTAAATCCTTAGCATTGCTAAGGATTTAACAGTCTGTTAAGCTAACAGAGGTTTTGAACAACCGGGCCCTGTCTGGCGAACAGTGTATGACATTCGCGAACAGTGTATACCCAGAATACCAGTCGCTTCCGCGCAGCCTATCAGGGTATACACATTCGCGAACAGTGTAGATCCAGACCAGCCCGCACTTCCGCGCAACCTAATCATATTGTACACTGTTCGCAAATTATGTAAGCCCCATTTCCCCAGCTGCAGCTATATATATATCAGTTTATCAAGGCTGTTTTATAATTTACGAACATTATTGTCCGCAGCTTGTACTCTTGTTACGGAAACCAATTTGTATTAATCAGCTGACAAACATATGACTTTTCGTGCGTAGGAAAACATGCGACTATGCTTACAATGTAAGAAGTACATTTTGCTGAGAATGTAAGCAGGGAATGAAAGATGATGCAACTAACAGATCTAACATCAGCCACTTAACTAGTCTATCTTTAAAACAATCCTGCTTGTGGAATGTACTAAATTTCAAACCTCTCATCAGAACAGTCAATCTTGCCAACCTACTATTAAAGGCAGTTTATCAGAAACGTACGGAGACCCACAGGGGACGTATACTTCTTTGTTTATGAATTCGTTCCCACAAAATAACAATTCGTTCCCTCAATTTAACAATCCGTTCCCACGGATTAACAATTATTTCCCTGAATTTAACAATTCGTTCCCACGAAATAACAATTCGTTCCCACGAAATAACAATTCGTTCCCACGGGGGAACGAATTGTTATATCGTGGGAATGAATTGTTAATTAGAGGGAACGAATTGTTAAATTGAGGGAACGAATTATCATTTCGTGGGAACGAATTGTTGTATCGAGGGAACGAATTGTTATATCGTGGGAAAGAATTGTTAATTCGAGGAAACGAATTAATAAAAGAAATTCATGTAAATGCTTTGATTTAACGACGGCACTGGTTCGATGACCTTGCATGTCGGAACCGACTATTTAAGTCCCCATCCGATAGGACTAGGCTATCACGAAGGTGTCTTGTCCAAGGACACGCAGAATCGGCCAGTGTCCGGATTGGAACTCAGGACCTTTCGATCCGTAGTCCGATGTTCTACCACTGAGGTATTGCGGCTGACCATGTTCCCTGCGGGGCTCCGTAGAAACGCATCGATTCGGTTTACGGTAAAACAAGATGCTGGACACACATCGACAAGCCATGTGATTTTGTACCTTTGTAAGAAGACGTGCGATATCTGATGAAGTATATTTACAAAATGTACGATATTTTCCATAAATGATGTAGAAAGTTAACGAATTCTTAATGTACAGAGCAAATACGGAATAAAATTCAGCATTTGCTATATATATATGAAATTGTCGTCCACTTTCGACGTAATTTACAGAAAATATCAAAGTCTGTAAATATTTTCAGAAAAAATCGCAAATTTTCTTAGGTACAAAATCACATGGCTAGTCTGGTATTATGAACATCGTGTCAAGTTTTATAATGTAGCATGTCTGGCTTACAGGGTTTCCTCTGTCGCCATATAATCTTGTACCTTCGGACATTGCGTAATTTCATGAAATACGTTTACAAAATTTACAATATATTCCGTATAAAATTTACAATATTTTTCATAAATAAAGTCAAAAGTTGACAATATTTTCAGAGTACATGCGGAATTATATTCCGCATGTACTCTGAAAATTTTGTCAACTTTTGACTTTATTTATGAAAAATATTGTAAATTTTGTAAACGTATGAAAGGTACAAAATCGTATGGCGTGTCTCATATAAGAATTAAGAAAATTGGGGTGGGGTACAATGTCCCGAAATATCAACTGAATACCTTGAGAGGGGTTTCCCAAATGTAATTCGATTCCGCGATCATGTCTGCTTAATTAACTCGGAATAAAGATCGATTTGATCGGCGATTGTTGAACAGAATAATCGCGATAACGGCGATAACCTCTAGCGTTCGTTTCCGCCGTGTTTGTTACAAGCGGGTGTAATGTTGCAATACATTTGACACGTTACATAACGTTTACACCTGCTGCACGAGATTATGTTTGATCCAGTGCACGGGAAAATTTCATAATTACCTGGCAATTAGACTGATGTTAGAAACCAATGCATTTGCACCTTCAGCGAAAAACCAGTGTTCAAGTCACGTCAAATGTGGCTGTGACTGGAGAAATGTGGCTTATTGGATTTGTGACCAGTGTAGCTCCTGATCAAATAGGACACTCCTGCAGCCTGGTATTGAGTTATGTTGCTTGTTTGTTTGATGGCGGGTGTTTCATTGATGGAACTGCGAACAGTGCAGATCCTGAGCAGACTGTGCGGATACACAGTCTGATCTGGATCTACACTGGTCGTTGACCCAGTCACAGCTACAAATAAGACACGTCTGTCAACTATGGATGGGAGAGAGTCACTGTAATTTATGATAACTACTGTACACGGAAGCTCTCTAAACCGGACACCCAGAAAACGTTTGGTATAACATTGATGCGTTTCACAGAAACGTATCTCTTAACACGTGACGATTCACAATTGCAAAACACTCAGACAAGTATTCAAGTGCTCATACATACACCCGCAATATAGTGAATAGCTCGGGGTGTCTCGTTTAAAGAGGTTCCGCTGCATGTGATGGGATTAATGAGGCTTGCACCTGCACATGTGGCTGTGACTGGAGAAAGTGGGCTTATGCGATGTCTGACCCTATTGAACTAGCACACTACTGCAGCCTGATAACGATGTACATCGCTTGTTATAAGCACGATGGGTGTTTTGTATGTTGATGATTCATGGCGAACAGTCAGATCATGATCAGGCTGCGCTCAAGGGAAATAATTATTGTAACTTATACAGTAATTCCGAAGCAAACCGAACAACTCTGATATTACTTCTTCTTCTTCCTCTTCGTATTCTATTGCTTCTACTTATTCTTCTCCTACTTCTTTTTCTTCTCCTTCTTCTTCTTCTTCTGCTCCTTCTGCGTCTTCTCCTTCTACTTCTCCTTCTTCACTTCTTCTTCTTCGTTTTGCTGTACGTCCCACCAGTCGTTGGCGCACTCGAATTATTCGTGTAATGGTTGTTGATTAGTTATTTCTAATTTTCTAGCTCTTTAACCCTTTCCCTGATAGAAACGACTTTTCACGCCTCTGCAGAAGATGTCTTTTGAAAACATTGTGGGAAAAGGAGAAATTGCTTGTAACAAGCAATTTCTCCTTTTCCCACAATGTTTTCTACTCTATTAGATAATTTAACCATCATTTGACCCAGCATTTGATTCTTTTATTCAGATGTTTTGGATTTGGAAGAGTCGAAATATCGCAAAACAGGGAAAAGGTTAACTGCAACACGTATAATGCCATCATGAAATGTATTCATTGTAAAAAAAAAGTGTTGTTACATTCCCAGTTGGTGGTTTTCCCGCCATAATCTCGACTGGTTTACGGTTGATTTACACCTGCGGTAATTAACATGCCTTACCTGGGTCATAACCACTGTAAACCAGACCGGCACGGTGGGTCTGGATCGCGAGAGGAAATTAGAAATAAATTGACGTTTAAAATGTGTATATATAGGCTTATCCTTTTCACCTTTAAATGTATAACATGGTATGTTCCATGTTAAAGGTACATGCCCATTCAGTAGACACACAATGTTCTTTATAGGAATCAAATAAGTGTATAATTGCGTCACTATTCGACCAGTTCTAAAAATTACAAGTGCCCGCTATACAGATATAATCAATTAGTAATATTAATTTTGCTGATAGTGACTCGCGGTGGTATCAGGATATTTTCATATGCAAATGAGGCATCGTATTTTTAATTATTTACACTAATTAAATGCGTCAACTGAACAAATTATATTTTCAACAGGTTATAAAGTATGATCATTGCACATCAAAACTAAATATAGAGAATAAATAGTAATGTCCGTTACCATTTTAAGGAAACACGGTTATCGCACCTGATATCGGTGTGACATATCAAATGTATAATAATGCCAATCAAAACGTGGGTTAATGGTGAATTAATGTTTATTTTGCCAGAAAATGTCTCAGATGATGTCTCTGATATAAAGAACATTTTGTGTAGTAGTAGTACTGAGTGGGCATGTACCTTTAAGATTGGACTATTTCAATAATTAGAAAAAGGGTATTGTGCTGAAATCTTTAATATAATGACAAACGCTGTAAATCCTGATGAGATGGCTCGTTACGAGCCATCTCATCAGGATCTACAGTGTTTGCAACTGTTTATGTTATGGGTATGTTAATTGAATGGGTTCGATCGCATTGTTAAATGTCGTTATATGGCACCAGGCTGGATATAGATGTGTGTAGATATACCGTAATTCAATACAATAAGTATATACTTTTATTATTATTTACATTTTATTTGGTAATTGCACTGACGCACCATGACTAACCTAAAATCTCGTGTCGAGTTTATGACCAGTGTAGCCCCTGATCACTGATCACTATGATGAGTGTATACACTATTCGCTACTGAGGATGAATATGTCGCGGAGGCATTTATGCATCAGGCGGTACTAGTGATATCTAGTTATGGGCTTAGACACAACAGACAACCAACGAGCACATTTTGTCGCGGATCAAATTATTATTGAACAAAATATGAGTATGCGTTAAATGGCTACGTTTAAAGTTTGTAGGATAAGGTATTTAATATGAATATTTGGGCGTGATTATGTGTACTAACAATTATTCAATACCCTAACATTTTTAATATTTATTTCCGGTGTGATTTATTTCAAAAGTTCCTGTATTAGTAATATAGACTTGCTGTGCATGCCGTTTTAGCATGTTTACATGTACGAGGCAAACGCATAATCATATCGCTCTGGTTTCAACCCGGGCCGCAGATTCATATACAGTGGGGTCAGCGTGCAACACTTTAATATGAAAGTTACGGAGCCCCGCAGAGGACATGGATTTTTTTTTATTAATTCGTTCCCACGAAATAACAATTCGTTCCCTCGTATAACAATTCGTTCCGACGATATAATAATTCGTTCCTTCGTATAACAATTCGTTCCCACGATATAACAATTCGTTCCCTCGAATTAATAATTCGTTTCCACGAAATGACAATTCGTTCCCTCAATTTAACAATTCGTTCCTTCGAATTAACAATTCGTTCCCGTGGGAACGAATTGTTATTTCTTGGGAACGAATTAATAAAAAAAAAATCTACCTCCCCTGCGGGGCTCCGTAGAAAGTGATTATTTCTAAATGAAGTTGCTTCTAAATTAAAAATTAAACTCGGTGTTCACCTGCCTCATATTATGTAGTAGCAACATAGTTCTATTTTACTGTTACGCTAGTCTAGACAGATGTGTTCGTGTCCGCCAAGCCGTATTATTAAGCTAGCAACTAAAATGACACACTAATTGTTATGTAGGCAATTAAATGTGTTATTAAAGCAGTTAACAAACGTAAAATCCCCCAAGAACTTTGTCCTGCACAGGGGAGTGGCTGGCAAGGATTTATATTGTATATCGTGACAGGCTAAACAATACATGCAAACGTTTGCAACCAACATAGACATCTACCACCTATCATACGGCAGTTTATCATGAATACAATCGTGGCTGCGATTGGCGAAATGGGGCTTATGGGTTTTGCGACAAGTGTAGATCCAGATCAGCCTGTGCATCCGCACAGTCTGATCAGGATCTGCACTGGTCACCATTCCATCAATGAAACACATGTCATTCTTCTAACAAGCAACATTGATCGTTATCAGTAGCCCATTTCATCAACATTGCAAAGTATACTTTACTAGCAAAGTATACTTTGAGGGAGTAATCATTTATTTTTCCTGAACTGCATTATTTCATATAAAACTAACAAATGCATATATTTCATGATTAAAAGTATGCAGAATTATTATACTGAATTTATTACATTATCACAGCCAAATTGGCTGTGATAATGTAATAAATTCAGTATAATAAAAATTTATAAATTTATCATAAAATTTAAAATTTCTCCCTCAAAGTATACTTTGCTACTAAAGTATACTTTGCAATGTTGATGAAATAGGCTACAGGTAAAATGTAAATGTAAATGCTTGGATTTAACGACGGCACTGGCTCGACGACCTTGCATGTCGTCTCACAAGAAGGGGAGAAAGGATGGAGGTGGATACAGAGGAAATCGGTCCCAGGGGGCCTAGCTCTTATTAGAATATTCCTCTCTGGTTCTTTAACGTGCCCAGACTTTACTTCAAATCTGATACACGGGACCGCCGTTTAAAGTCCCCGTCCGGAAGGACTAGTAGAGCAGGAAATACAAAGTATCCTACATCCTACATATCTACGCAGTCTTATCTGGGACTACAGTATTTGTCAGCTTCATATTTTCACACTTATTAATGTTATTGCAATCAGTGTAGACTCAGATCAGACTGCATAGATGTGCAGTCTGATCTGGGTCTACTCTGTTCGCAAAACTCAAATTGTGTGCTATTCAGTAAGAAACAAACGCTGAAATACAGTATAGGACTGGATATCTATAAATATATTTGCAAAGCGAGATAACTAGCTACGCTCCGTCAGTGTGACCCGCCAAGTCCATCCACCCTCCCATACAACATAAAACACACAGCATGCAACTCTTGCCGAAATCAGCCGCAATAGCTCAGTGGTAGAGCATCGGACTACGGATCGAAAGGTCCCGAGTTCCAATCCCGACACTGGCCGATTCGGCGTGTCCTTGGGCAAGACACCTTCGTGATAACCTAGTCCTAGGGGACTTAAATTCGGATTTCAACGGTGATAAATTGTGACATTTTCATGCAAATTACCTGTTGAGATTACTGTTTGAAAAATAGCGGACCTCGGCGAATTTAGGGGGGTGCGTACGCACCCGTCGCACACCCTCCCCCCCCCCCCCACCCCCCCTCCCCCCACCCCCCCCCCCCACACCCCCCCCCCCCCCCCACCCCCCCCCCCCCCCCCACCCCGCCTGCTTGCGGGCCTGCACACAGACGACAACACTATAAGCTGATTCCAAATGGCATGTTGTACGGTTAACGGATTCTAATTTTACATTCAACGTCAGCACCATTAATACAATCTTACATAATGTTTAAACAAATGTAATAATGCGATTTCACGGCGCACTTAACATTAACGGATCATCGTAGTCGGCTTTTTATTTTTGCCGGATCAATATGCAAGGTCATCGAATATAATAGCGGCTCTGTCGGCTGCTGGCAAAATGTGCCAATTTAAAAAACAATTTCCGCCAATAACCGGGTATCAGATGACGGCAGGTGGAGCTCGAAACACCCGTCGTGCACTTATCCCGTACAATGCTGATTTAACATTGTCGTCTGCTGATTATTTTTTATTTCCATTTTATATTTAAAAAAAACATAGTTTGGCAGCATTTTATAATCATTTCCAATGGAAATGATGTAAACTGCTGCCAAACCATGTTTTATTGAGAATAGGTGCAAAATATGAAACAACAGCAGACGGCAGTTTTCATTTCGTTTCCCGCATTCTAAGGGTTAAATAGCAAATTAAATATCCATCCGCCCAACACACGTACACAATACCCGCACGCAAATACCGAATATAAGTATTGTAGAACACAAATCACATTGGTGTAGATGTTGCTGTCTAAACATTATATTACATTCAACTTTTCATGGCAAATACTTACTGTTTTAACCCTTAGTCCGCTACACACAACAATTGTCGTCTGCTGTTGCTTTATAATTATCTAGCCTTATTTCTAAAAAATAACACGATTTAACAGCACTTTAGAATCATTTCCAATGGAAATGATTCTAAAGTGCTGTCAAAGCATGTCGGAAATGATTCTAAAGTGCTGTCAAAGCATGTTTTTGGTGATAAATATGGAAAATAGAAAATAAACAGCAGACGACAAAAATAATATAGCGGTGTAAGGGTTAATATATAATCGCTGATTTTGCAGAAAATTATGGAATGCAATAGAATGTTTAGTTTTATGTAACACGGCCCAGTAGCTAGGTGACCTATTGGTAGACAATCACCAAATCATTATTGATGTACACGGCATATTGAGGTAATGATGTTTTTACGACAATACGCATAAATTTGGTACACGACAATGCGTGAATTTTTTATACCAGTCATTTGTTTCAATAATTTGATCGCCTGTGATAAGAGAGGGCAATATAGTGCAGACGATGTCACAATTAAGTAACCTGAATACAGCCACAATGTCGTAAAACATACGTGTTGATGTTTTACGACCGACATGGATTTAGTAGTGGGTTTTCATGTAATGAAACGCCACGGAGTGTCTGAGCCATGTTTCACATACAGGGGGCCGTTTCACTAAATTTCGTACGACTAAATTGTTCGTAAGTGCAAATTTAGGATCGTCAGGAAATTTCAATTCATTGATTTACATTTATTGAGCATGCTCAATAAATGTAATCCAATAATTGTTTACAAGAAAACACTGTTAATGTGAAATTTACTGACTATCATAATTTTGCACTTACAAACGTTTTAGTTGTACGAAGTTTAGTGAAATGGCCACCAGGTTTGATTTCCGGGGAGAATACAGTAACAATGCATTTTGTTAAAGGTATACAAGTTGATTTCTTACATTTGAAAACTGGATAGTGCGTTTTTGAATGAGTCAGGGAAAGAATGGCGCTCACTTCCTCATAATTCCAGCACAAAAATATTTACACAATTCCCTAACATTTGATTGGCCCGTAGCAAGTCTCTGTCCAAAACTTTTCCAAGTTTATACCCCTATAAATTCCACATAAATGCCATTCATTCCGATATTGGATTTAGCCCCCTTCTTACAAAGACCACTTAAATAATTATTCTGCAAATCAGGAGAAACGTCCCCAGAAATACAATGGCCGAATACAATTTCAATTACAAATTCGACATCGTTTCTGCGTACAAGTGCATTGAATCCATAAAGCAGTACACCGTCAGTGACATCTACCTACTAATGTATGAATATACAGTAACATTGAACATAAATGACACATTGGAGGATACAAAACACTCATCCCGACCATATATGAGGCACGCCATGTGATTTCGTAAGCAAATACGCATTTGCTATGAAAAGTTCGTCATCATACGACGTCATTTACAGTTTGTTTGTTTTTGTTTGTTTATTGGTGTTTAAAGGCAGATAATGTCATGTAAGGCCGGGCAAACGGGTTCGATCCAGTTTTAACCTGCTACATTGGGGGGTGGGGGGGGGAGGGGAGGACTACGTCATTTACAGTAAATATCACAGTTTCTGTAAATATATTTCATGACAAATCGCAAAATGTTCTTACGTATAAAAAATGGAGTGTCTCTAAAGTATGTATTCACAAGTACCCAGGTACCGATTACATAGACACGTGGCTGTGACTGGAGAAATGGGGATTATGGGCTTTGCGACCAGTGTAGATCCAGATCAGCCTGTGCATTCGCACAGCCTGATCAGGATATACACTGTTCGCCATTCCAGCAATGAAACACTCGACATGGTATGCTTTTAACAAACACTATATGTCGTCATCAGGCTAGACGAGTGTGCTACTTGATCAGGAACTACACCGGTAGCAAATCCCATAAGCCTTTTGTCGCAAGTCTGGCTAGCTCTATTCTCGAACGTGCCCGGGGCCGTTTCACTAAACTTCGTACGACTAAAATGTTCGTAAGTGCAAAATTATGATAGTCTGTAAATTTCACATTAACAATGTTATTAGTACACAATTATTGGATTTACATTTATTGAGCATAGGCTGCATATGCAGCCTATGTTCAATAAATGTAAAGCCATCAATTGAAATTTCCAGACGATCCTACATTTGCACTTACGAACATTTTAGTCGTACGAAGTTTAGTGAAACGATCCCCTGAAGTCTGGCAAAGATACACGCTGCCGGAAGAATGACAGGAGTAACACTGACAGACTCGCGAACATGGCAGACCCTGACTACACTGGTTGCTGTGAGGTAAGCCACATTTCTCCAGTCACAGTCACAGCTACACATGAAACGAGTCATGCGAATTTGTACATCTGAAGATGTACGATATCTGAAGACAAATATTTAGAAAACCACCATAATACACAGTTATTAAAGTTATGGTGAAGTGGATACACTGGGGCCCGTTTCACTAAGCTTCGTACGACGAAGATGTTCGTAAGTGGAAATTTAGGATCGTATAGAAATCTAAATTGATGGATTCACATTTATTGAGCATAGCTGCATATGCAGCCTATACTCAATAAATGTAAATTCAAAAATTGTTTACAAGAACACATTGCTAATGTGAAATGTACAGATGATCATAATTTTGCACTTACGAACATTATAGTCGTACGAAGTTTAGTGAAACGGGCCCCTGGTCTTTAAGGCAGATACTTTCTCCATGATTGATTGATTGATCAATTAAGGCTGACAGCAAGGTCACACAAACGTATATGCACCTGTACAGGAAGCACTGAACAGTCAGCACTAAACTTACAATAAAAAACGTTCAGCACTAAAAGACTACGTAACGTCCTAAGATACGTCAAGGATCTAGGGTTGTATGTCTCTGGATACGCATAACCTTCCATCGTCCGGTGTTCTCAAATAGCGGCCCCTATCACTGTGAGATAGCAATCAATCTACCAATTTGTGTGCTTTAATCCTAAATGGAAATACTCGACAAACAAATGATTGCTGACGTTGTAAAATATCTGATGATACTGCAGTGTAACAGGTGATCTTCACAACTCGTTGCAGATGCATTGTAGAACACTCAGTGTTGGCAACCAGTGTAGACCCAGATACGTTTTGTTTCTAACGGTGATCTTCACAAATCTTTGCAGATACATTGTAGAACATTCGGTATTGGTAACCAGTGTAGACCCAGATACGTTTGTTTCTAACGGTGATCTTCACAAATCTTTGGAAATACATAGTTATGTTTACATGTATATGTTGTTACCACTCATATGAACCGTCTCGACGAGACGGTTCAGATGAGTGGTAACAACGTATACTTTTATGTTTAAATAAACAAAATAATCAGATTAAAAAAGGTATTGTATTCATATACTTCAATGGGTATCTCACACCATAGAATACGTTTAGTAACAGGTTTAACGCAGTTATAATGTATCATGTCACCCAAAATATACAATTGAAACAAGGATAGGTTCAAGTTCAAATATGGCAAAGGTGGTAGAGTGATACAACTGTTTTCAGCCGTAAATTTCGGCAGATCCACGCTATCCGTTTCCCATTAAATAAATATTAAAATAAAAACAAGTCTATTTGGGTCTGTGTTCAACCAATAAAAACTGCTGTTATATAGTTCAATCACCAGTACATGTACGTTGTACTTACTAACATTTGACACGAGAACTTCACGTAGTATGGTGTCTAACGGTCCATTAGTGGATGTACGTAGTGTAACCTCTCTAAACCGGACACACTGGGAGGTTCCAGTGTGTCCGGTTTAGAGCGAGTAATTGTAATTGCATGTGTCCGCCGAAGACGCGAATTTATCCCGTCAACACAGCGAGTATGTGCCGTGAAACACGGTGCCGTGAAACATTTTTGATATCCAGTCAATACTATTTTTGCATTTTACAGCCATTTGAAGGTGTTGACGGGATAAATAGAATAGTAGGTTAGTGCCGTGAATGGGAAAAAATATCTGGCGCGGCACAGAAACGGGATGTGCTCGGCAAAGCCTCGCCCATCCCGTTTCCTGAGCCTTGCCAGATATTTTTTCCCATTCACGGCACTAACTTACTATTCTCTATGCTGAGTACTATGTCAACAATAAATATCCTGATCGTGCAGAGTTGCAGGCTGGTCTAGATAGTGGCTGGTCGCACAGGCAACAACAACCTCGATCAGACCATACTCCGTTTCATTCTGAAAATATATCGATTGTGGTGGGGCCCTTTAATTCAAACGAACGCTTTCTGATTAGGATCGTGATGTTGTGTCACCTGCGCTTTCATAAAGCATGTCATTAGCCCAGTCAAGCGCGACTTACATACAACGGGCCCTGAACCGGTCTGCTTTTCAATCGACGTGCGGTATCAGGTATTATTCAAACACAATTGTGGCTGTGATTGGAGAAATGGGGCTTATGGGATTTGTAGCTAGTGTAACTCACAAATAGCACACTCGTGTTGCCTGCTAATGATCTGTGTTGCTTGTTAGAAGAATGGCGGTTGTTTCATTGATGGAATGTCGAACGGTGCAGATCCTGATCAGACTGTGCGGATGCACAGTCTGATCTGGATCTACACCGGTCGCAAAATCCATAAGCCCCATTTCTCCAGTCACAGCCACAATTAAGTTTAACAATCAAATCAGATTTGCTGAATGAAACAAATTCACTTTACCATTTGACCCAGACTATATAATTTTAATACAGCATATTGGCTTTCGTCTAGTTAAAAAAACATGAAAAATATCAATAACTTTTATCGGAATATAATTAGCATATATTTGCTTGATGTGAAAAGAAAAAAGGTCTGGGCCACGGAAAGTGTTACAATTCTTTTTATAAATAAACTATTAAAGCACTTCAAAAAAATAGCACATGTTTGAAAAGGTGACGTGTATTTTTCACGGCCATGGTAACCGGACAAGACCATTTAGTGTCTGATATGGCAGTTTCTGACCTTGTTGCTATGTATATGATTTACATTTCATCTTATGGCAAACAGTGTGGAACAAAATCAGAAATAAAGTGACATAGATGTGTGTATATGTGCATGTACGATGGTCACGAACACAGAGGTCTACAAGGTTACACATTATCAGCAGGATGCTAATATTTAATTACAACGATCATCAGAAAAGCATTATCAAGGTGCATGATCACATGGTCACTCCAAAGTAAGTATTATTTGATATTGTCCTTATTATGCAACGGATTTTGATGAAATATGGCGAGCAAACGCGTCTTCATGAGCTGCATTTTGGTGGTCCGGTGAGTTTAGCACAGACTTCTGTCGTTTTTTCGAAGAATCGATTTCTGTGTCGGAGACACGGAAATCGATTCTTCGCAAAAACGACAGAAGTTTGTGCGAAAATACAGAGACCACCAAATGCAGCTTAACAAGACGCGTTTGATGTGCCATATTTCATCAAAATCCGTTAGGTAATATGAACACTATAAAAGAATACGTACTTTGAATCAGATGGATTCTGGAAATTTCAGTACTTGTTGTTGTTGTTGTTAGTACCACGTGATCATACACCTTGATTATCTATACATGCGAACTATGGAGTACCAGCCAACTAGAGATCAGTATAGATTTAAATCGTCTTGCCCATCCGCACCATCAATTCTTTCTATACCAGAAGTACAATGTATTGCATTAGACATTTGCAGTGCAATAACAACGTGTATACCGTAATAAAATGCAGACAGTATGGGATCAGTTAAGCTTCAATGTATGATGCTGTACTTAAGTATTGATTTAATATGATATTTATTAAACTCGTTGACTGACTTTTTAAGGAACTCGGCATTGCCTAGTTGCTTATGAAATCAGTTCAATTAATCATATTAACCCTTACATCCCCAGGCAGCTGAAATGGACTGTTATATGTTAATTTAAGGACCAATTCAATTATCACAAAATGATGTTCAGACTAGTCCATTTATGGAATTGAGGTGTTTTTGTTCTCAAACATGTGAAAATTACTTGCAAAAAAGTGCAGATCCTGATGAGCCGGCTCGTCACGAGCCGGCTCATCTGGATCTGCACTGTTTGCAAACACGGCTATATCGGGCTTTCGGGTTCAAAGGACTCAGTCATGCAATATCCTATTGAAATTTAATGTATACCCTGATCAGACTGTGAATGTACAAGCTGAAATGGGGCTACACTGGTTGTAGACGCCACGCGGTTCATTTTGACAACCACAGGGCAAAATCACTTTAATACGCATAATGACAAAAGTAGTCTGACCTACATTCATACTACATCACCTAACCCAGTTCCGCGAGCCTGGGTCATTTCATTGATTAATTGATTGCTGGGCCTGATTGTTGTTTAATGCATGACAGAATCACTTTACATTCGGAATACATAATTCAGCGAAACATACGTGGACACGGGCTTTAAAGGTGCATGCCAACTCGGTCGACACACAATGTTCTTTATATCAGAGAAACCGTCTGAATACATTTTCTGGCAAAATAAACATTCATTCACCATTACCCCACGTATTGATTGGCATTATTATCCATTTTATGTCCGACGAAAATTTCCACACTTATATCAGGGGCGATAACCGTGTTTCCTTAAAATGCTAACGGACATTACTATTTATTCTCTGTATTTATTTGTATGTGCAATGATCATACTTTATAATGTGTCGAAAATATTAATTTTTTTCAGGTGACACATTTAATTGGTATAAATAATAAAAAAATATCACGACTCATTTGCATATTAAAATAGCCGATACCATCGCGAGTCACTATCAGCAAAATAAATATTACTAATTGATTATATCTGTATAGCGGCCATTCGTAATTTTTAGAACTGGTGGAATAGTGACACAAGTATACACTTATTTAATTCCTATAAAGAACATGTTGTGCCTACTGAGTGGGCATGTACCTTTAAATATTTACGCGATGTGCTTATATCATGGTTGGTTAAAAGCTCAAATGTATGCCGGGAATATGGCTGTGACTGGAGAAATTGTTATTTGCACACAGTGTAGACCCAGACCAGCATGCGCATCCGCGCAGTCTGATCAGGGTCTGCACTGCCCGCTCACCATTCAGTTAGGGTAACACCAGGTGCATTTTCACCAGGTTTATGCAAACAGTGCAGATCCAGATGAGCCGGCTCGTAACGAGCCGTCTCATCAGGATCTACACTGTTTGCAAGTAATTTTCATATTCTTTAGAACATAAACACCTCCTTTTCATAAATGGACCAGTCTGAACATAATTTTGTGACGATTGGATTGGTCGGAAAATTATCATATCACAGTCCATTCCAGATAATTAGGATTGAAAGGGTTAAGCTGAGTGAATAACATCAGAAACCAGACTGGTCACAACTGTCATAAGCCCCATTTCACATCCACACATGCAACAGTCTCATTAGCATTTGTATAAGGACCAAGGTACGTGTTTGCCCCATAAAGCAACAAAATACTGATCCCAGTGTATTTTACTGATCAGGGGCTACACAAAGCAAACTTCAATAGGCCAGTTTTGTCACATGTTGACATCATCGCACAAGTACCTTAGAATCATTCTGAAACATAAAGTACAGCGGAAGCACCATACATAGGACACGCAAAATCATTGTGTTCTTAATTTTGAATGTTTGTTTATTGTCACTTATCTTAGATGATTATCTATATTCATGATTGCAAAACACACGAATATATCATTGAGTGATCATGCCTGATTTACAGTGGAAAATCTGTAGACTAGGCACCCTAGGGCCTTCCAAGGCTGTCCAATTTAGGTTTCACCGTATTGGTCTCTGCTCAATCCACGATGGCAAGGTCAAGGTCAACAATGTCTCCGTTTCTGTGACATATGAGACACGCCAAGCGATTTTGTACCTAGGAACTTGTGCGATATTTCATGAAATATATTTACAGAAACTGTTTAATGTTCTGTAAATGACGTCGAAAGTTGACGAAATTTTCATAGCAAATGCGGAACTAAATTCCGCATTTGCTATGAAAATTTCGTCAACTTTCGATTTCATTTACGGAAAGTATCGTAAATTCTGTAAATATTTTTCATGAAATATCGCACATGTTTTTAGGTACAAAATCACTTGGCGTGTCTCACATAATGTAGACCCTGATGAGACTGTCAAGTTAACAATGTCGATTTGGGTATGACATTGCTGGGTATAGACAGTCTGAGTGGTACGTCTTTTAAAAAAAATAATTAAACATGCAGTAAAACATGTGTTTATAATTACATTTACATGTGTAAATGTTAGCAAATGTTAAAAAAATCAATCAGAATTTATCAGAATTATAAGCAACTGTCAAGTGTGATTTACATGCAAATCAATCATAGCAAACATCGAAAAGGTATCGTCAAAAGAAATCCAACAGATGGGAGAAAATCGATGGTAAACACAGAAACTACTGATTAATATCAAATAAATCAGTCCATGTATATGACCTTCAAATACAAAACAAACTTAATGACTTGGAAAACATCGGTCTCTAATGAATCTGTTTACTGCCACATGACGTCTCAATTCCATTTAATCGCAGATTTAGCCAGTACCCATGGTTTATACCCCATGGGGAGTGTTGGATTGGAAATGTCAGTGATCAGCAGTGTAAACACCCATAGCATTTGTGCAGCCATTGTTTAATGGACCATTGTCATATATAAAGGTCATCTTAGCGTTGCTTGGAAGACTACAGTGGAACCTCTCTAAACCGGACACCCTGGGTTCCCCTGGGGACCCAGGGTGTCCGGTTTAGAGAGGTTCCACTGTAAATCAGGCATATGGCTCCATGTGGGTTCAGTTATAAATACGATGGCAATATATAATTAAAATATGTTTCATTAAACTTTCTATGGATATCTTAGACCCAGTGCCTTTAATGGAACATTGGCACATAATGGTCATCTTGGAGTTGCTTGGAGGACTACAGTGTTACCTCCCTAAACCGGACACCCTGGGACGTCCCAGGGTGTCCGTTTTAGAGAGGTTCCACTGTAGACTTGGCATTATATCGACTCCAAGACACGTTGTGTGTGTGCGTGTGTACGTTCGTGCGTGTTTGTGAGCGAGCGCGCGTGCGTGTGATGTGGGATTATAAAAAGTCATTACCAGTTCTACATAAATGACAATGAACCCCATCAACTTTGGCATACATATGTGTTATATGTGTCCGGAATAGAGAGGTTCTATTGTATATGATTTGGAAGCAGAAGAATAACAAGAGCATCGTTATCACTAAGCTAATCCCCTCGCTGGCAGCCTTGATAATAATTTTTAATAAACATTTTTGCCTTACAAACAAGGTGAACATAAGTCCTCACTGACTTTGACATTGGGCGGTCCCTAGGCACCATCCCTAGACACACAGTGTGGCCAAATATTTTCAAAATCGGTGAAGCCATTCACGAGTTATTGAAAAATGAAATGTGTTAATAACGCAAGTACACGTACGTACATTAACTAACGCTACCCCCTCTTAATTATGGGCGAGGGAATACTGAGAGACGATTACGTGACAAAAATATGTTTATGAAGATATATTCGTGGAAATATAGATCAGATAATTATAGTTCCACACTATTCACTATAGTTGTATGCAAATAATTGTATCATATTTGCCTATATCGACACATAAAGTATGTTTGCCTCTGTTGACAACGACAACTCATTATTTCCAAGAATAATACCATCTGTATATGTGACTGTGACTGGAGAAATGGAACTTATTGTATTTGTAACCAGTGTAACTCCTGATCAACTAACACACCTTGTCACCGGATAATGAATTATATTGCTCATTAGACGGGCGTTTCATTGGTGGAACGGCGAGCGATGCAGATCAGACTGTGCGGATCTGGATCTACATTGATCACAAAACCCTTAACCCCCATTTCTCCAGTCACAGCCACATATAAAGCTATTCCCAGCTGATCATAGAGTGCTTCCTCCGTGCCACAAATAGCTTCCCGATGAGACAGTGTCTTCATACAGTAGGTAATTGACATTTGATAGTTGGAATTGTGGCATTAAGGAAGATCAATCACGATATGATAGAATCGTCAGTCACTGCCCCTTGATCATGTGTACCATGGGGACTACACTGACCAGTGGAGCGGTCATCCAAGTTGACCTTTGGGATCCGCCGCAACAGAATGTGGTGTACATGCACAGTAGAACCTCTCTAAACCGGACACCCTGGGAGGTGTCCCCTGTGTGTCCGGTTTAGATAGGTTCCACTGTAAATCAGGCATATGGGCACCGCAAAACAGGTATATGTGGCTTGCGATCATGAACAGACGTTATCAACGGTGAGAGATGACAATAAACACATACAATTAGGCAGAGATAGATTGTATGGGTGTCCGGTTTAGGGAGGTTCTCCCGTATTTAGTTTTTCACAAATGTAGCGCCAGATCAGTTACTGATCAGACATGCGCAGTCTGATCTGGCGCTACACTGCTCGCAAACTTAATATGTTCCTTCTTGTTGTGACACGTTACATTTCCCATGGAACCGTAGGCCATAGATCCGTTGTGATTATTGACCAATAGTTGAACAGAAAACACATCATTAGTGTAACAGTCAGGGAAAAAGTGGATTGTTGACACCATGATCCGTGTCGTAGGAGTCTGAGCAGGATCCACATTCATCACATAGTAAACAGTTGTAACTGCCTGTCACCAGCTAAGGTCATTATAAGTCGGGTTAACGGGGTCTAATCACATATTTTACCTGTGCATATAGGGGGTTGGGTGGGGGGAGGGGTTCCAAAATCAGAACTGAATATTTTTCATAAAATGTATATATTCAGCCCTGAAATTATAATACATGTAACCTCATCTGGTGCTAGGTCCTCACCACTAACCAGCTGTACCAGTAGCCTATTTCATCAACATTGCAAAGTATACTTTACTAGCAAAGTATACTTTGAGGGGGTAATCATTTATTTTTCCTGAAATGCATTATTTCATATAGAACTAACAAATGCATATATTTCATAAAAGTATGCATAATTATTATACTGAATTTATTACATTATCACAGCCATTAAATGGCTGTGATAATGTAATAAATTCAGTATAATAAAAATTAATAAATTTATCATAAAATTAAAAATTTCTCCCTCAAAGTATACTTTGCTACTAAAGTATACTTTGCAATGTTGATGAAATAGGCTCCTGGTGTTAGGTCCTCACCACACCAGAGTTACTTATAGCCCCACTCCCTAGAAGTAGTATGATTAGTACTAATCTTACTATTTTTAATAAATGGGTATAATGGCCAAAATGTACCAGAGGACCAAACCAGAGATATCGGAGATAAGGATGAACCCAATCGTTAAATTACCCTTCACATGCTCTCATCTGCCTACATTGATTCAGTCACAGTCTATATATACATAGTTTCTATTTTTAGCAGAGACACATGCAGAGAAGTAGGTCTCTATCTAGAGACTGGAGAAATAGGGATTATGGTATTTGCGACGATGGTCGCAAATGCCATAAGCCCCATTGCTCCAGTCAAAGTCTACTCTACATAGAATGACTTGTCATGTGGAATCATAGTTAATATATAAGAAAAACAACATAAAATAGTCCCTGAAGGCACTTGCTTTCTGTTTTGCAGAGACACGCCATACGATTTTGTACCTTCAGAAATCTGCGTAATTTCATTAAATACGTTTACAAAATTTACAATATTTTTCATAAATAAAGTTAAAAGTTGATATTCCGCATGTTATTATTCCGCATGTACTCTGAAAATTTTGTCAACTTTTGACGCCATTTACGAAAAAAAAGAGTAAATTTTGTAAACGTATTTCATGAAATTACGCAGATGTCCGAAGGTACAAAATCACATGGAGTGTTTCATATGAAGAGAAGTAGGCCTCTGTACTTGCCGCTGCTACCGTTCAATAACCGCGGACAGAACAACAATATCGGGCATGACAACATCACCTACATAAGAGACGTGCAGCTCAATTTACAACACTGATATCTGATAGTAAAACTTCACCTACATCGGAGCCGCACAGCTCAATTTACGACGCTGTTTACGCCTGCCTACAATGAACACTGTGGAGTGAATGATCATTAAAATTAGACAGAATCTCTTGTTGCATAAACAACCAAAGATGCTGATAGTTTTGCAAGAAAACGCCATTCTGATTGACATCATTATAGTGTTGTTTCTGTAATTGTATTAGATTGATTGAATTGGTTATACTGTACGTTAATTAAAGGTACATGCCCACTGTCAGTAGGCACAAACTGTAAGGGTTCTGCGTAACGTGGGAGGACACCAGAATACCTACATAAAAGCCACGTATCTAATGTGACCACCACCCAATCTCACAAACTGCTCCGGTGAAGGATAGAACTCGGGCCACATTGTTGAGAAGCAGCTCGTTACCAATTGCACGAGTCAGGCAGCCATACATTGCAGATTTATTGGCGTTTAAGGGCCTATCAGCAGCTAATGTCATGCAAGGCCGGCCAACGGGTTCGATCCCGTATTTAACCAGCTGCATTGGGAAGAAAATCCCAAAATCAGAACTGAATATTTACATGAAAAAAAATATAATCAGCCCTGAAATTAGAATAACATGACCTGGTGCCAGGTTCATACCATACCAAAGTCACTGGGCCCCTTCCCCTAAAAGTAGTAGGATTATGAATAAGAATAACACTCACATAAGGGGTATGTATAGCCAGATTCATCTGTCACATACAAGAATGCCAACGACGTACATGATGGCCAAACCAGATCTCCGGCTGTGACTGGAGATATTGGGCGTATTGGTTTTGTGGCCTGTGTATATATATCCAGATCAGCATGTGCATCCGCACAGTCTGATCAGGATATGCACTGTTCCCATTCAATCAATGCTACATCGGTTACGTCTCTAACAAGCAATATTGACCGTTATCACGAGTGTGTTAATCGATCAGGAGCTGCACTTGTCGCAAGTTCCATAAGCGTCATTTCTCCAGGCACAGCCACGAATTACAATAACCCTTCTGCACTGAAACCACAATATCCAGAGCTAGTGCCACGTGTCCTTGTCACACCTGGGGGCCGTTTCACTAAACTTAGTACGACTACAATGTTCGTAAGTGCAAAATTATGATAGTCTGTAAATTTCAAATTAACAATCTTTTCTTTTAAACAATTGATGGATTCACATGTATTGAGCATAGGCTGCATATGCAGCCTATGCTCAATAAAAGAAAATCCATCAATTGAATTTTTCAGACGATCCTAAATTTGCACTTACGAACATTTTAGTCGTACGAAGTTTAGTGAAACGGGCCCCTGATCACTGGAAGTTAAAAGTTATATGTTTGTAATAATTTATGTAAATGGGGTTGTGACAGGTGTTTCGTTTCGGCTCATATTTAAGGGTGGGAATTGGCTCGAACACCTTCCATACCCGGGATGTATAGCCCAGTAAAGAAGCAGGCCGATGGTCGTCGGTCTGGTTTATATTTCAGAATTTTGATAAATGTTGCATTTATAATTCAGGCTCCAAAAATGTGCGTGAAATATAGGAGAATCTATGCAGGTATGGTAACCTATAATTTGAGGCCTCCTATATGTGTCAGGTGTGACTCATGTAGCCTCATAACTAGCTATCGTGCTTGTTAGCAGCATGCCGGGTGTTTCATTGATGGATTGGCGAACAGTGCAGATCCTGACCAGACTGTGCATGAGCTAAGTATGTCATAACAGGAGAGCAGAATCTTAACATATGATAACATATTATCTCTGCAAATCAAAGAGACTCCGACATCTAGAGGCAGTATTTGATCTCATTACAAACTGAACTACATACGCACTAGAATCCAATATATTTTTGGACAATCGTCTTACAAAGAACACATCTGTTTATGTGTGTTCACGGGAAATAGAACATTCTTGACAATTGCAAGCAACACTGAACTAGAAAACATGGCTTGTCCGCACACAACAAACAAACTCGCCACACATCTTAACCAAACACACACATACGCACGCACGCATACAAACACACACATACGCACGCACGCATACAAGCACACACATACGCACGCACGCATACAAACACACACATACGCACGCACGCATACAAACACACACATACGCACGCACGCACGCATACAAACACACACATACGCACGCACGCATACAAACACACACATACGCACGCACGCATACAAACACACACATACGCACGCACGCATACAAACACACACATACGCACGCACGCATACAAGCACACACACGAATGAACAGACAGTCCAAACACTATAAATATGCAAACGGGCTCTACCAAGTGCGGGAGCATAATAACCAACATTACATACATTTGCTAAGCAGGAAAAGGTTTGACTGATTGATTGAGGTTTTACATCTATTCAATAGCAACGCCATATACAGATCAGGGGCCCGTTTCACTAAACTTCGTACGCCTGAAATGTTCGTAAGTGCAAATTTAGGATCGTCCGGAAATTTAAATTGATGGATTTACAATTATTGAGCATAGGCTGCATATGAATTATATGCTCAATAAATGTAAATCAAATAATCGTTTACAAGGAAACAGTATTAATGTGAAATTTACAGACTATCATAAGTTTGCACTTACGAACATTTTAGTCGTACGAAGTTTAGTGAAACGGCCCCATGAATGCCCCATGAAGCACCGTACAATCAGCACTGACATTAAAATAAACATTTTCAACACTGAAAGACAGTGTCCTAATCCAGTGCCAGGCACTCTAATCACACCAGAAAGGTCCTGTTAAAATAAACTTTGTACGAAAGTAATGTTCGTACGAGGATTTCTGCAAATTTACTTCACACATTAATGTGGTTCATCAAATGCTAGCATTTCCACCTGTATGTAGGGGTCATTAAATGTGAAAGAATCCACAAAAAAAATCCCAACATCGGCTACTAATTGTTCACTTACAAACTTCTTAACCGTGTGGATCCCAGTAAAATTCACCGATGAATTATCCATTCGTCATTCGCGACCAGTGTAGATCCAGATCAGACTGTGCATCCGCAAAGTCTGATCAGGATCTGCACTATGATACATACATGAGAAACGGAAAATATGTTGCAGGTAACAAACTAATCCAGGATTATAAGGGTTAAGCATGAACTCTACATGCATAACATGTATCTACAGTGGATTGATTGATTTATTGGTGTTTAACGGCCTATCAACTGCTAATGTCATATAAGGCCGGGCCAACGGAATACTTATTATAGAAAAAAATATATATTCAGCCCTGAAATTAGAATAACCTGACCAGTAGCCTATTTCATCAACATTGTAAAGTATACTTTAGTAGCAAAGTATACTTTGAGGGAGAAATTTTCAATCTGATGATAAATTTATTAATTTGTATTATACTGAATTTATTACATTATCACAGCCAATTTGGCTGTGATAATGTAATAAATTCTGTATAATAATTCTGCATACTTTTAATCATGAAATATATGCATTTGTTAGTTCCATATGAAATAATGCATTTCAGGAAAAATAAATGATTACTCCCTCAAAGAGTACTTTGCTATTAAAGTATACTTTGCACTGTTGGTAAAATCGGCTACTGGTGCCAGGTCCATACCACACCAAAGTCACTGGGTCCATCCCTTTAAAAGTAATATGATTACGAATAATCGTAATACGCACATAACGAGATTCAACCGTCACATACAAGAAATCCAACAACGACGTATGTGAAGGCCAAATTAGGTTTCCGGTTCGGATTCCTTCCGGTAAGGATCAATCTCGATCGTATTTACAGTGGAATCTATCTAAACCGGACAGCCAGGAACTGAGACTTCAATAGCTTCCATTATTAATTTCTCTGATGTAATGACTGTTCATGATTGCAATATCCACTCATGTGTTTTCTAACTCTCGAATGTCACAATTACAGTGGAACCTCTCTAAACCGGACACCCTGGGGACCCAGGGTGTCCGGTTTAGAGATGTTCCACTTTAGTTTGTATATCCTCTGTGAACAAACAAGAAAACATTCATACCTCCATTTTATATTTCCTGTGCAATCAGTGACCTCAATCTTCCTTTCCTTGTCATGTAAGTCTTCGATTGACACACTAAACACTTATTATGCCAGTAATAATTGATGCCAGAGACAAAACGTGCCTGATTGTATCTGTGAAACCAAAAAAAATGCAATCAGGATATGTGGTTGATAGTGTCAAGGCGATGATAAGAGGATACCATGGTTACGGTATATTTTACATAGAGCATTCTGACTTTCCTTCAGCAAACATAATGTAACCGATAAGAGAAACAAGTGAATGGGTTTAACGTCCCAGCAACAGCAAATGTCATATAGAGACAGTACCACAGTCTCATCCGACGGACTAGTGGGATGGAACTACTATGTAAGTGTTGAACTCACAACCCCTGGTTTTGTTTGTTTGTTTGTTTGTTTGTTGGGGTTTAACGGCCTCTCAACAGATAAGGTTAAGACCGGGTCAATAGATTTAGTATTAAATACGACCCACCGACCCACCCATCGATCCACCGACCCATCGACCCACCGACCGACCGACCGAAAATCATAAGAAAAATTCCGCCTCACGAAATTCAAAACTACAATAAATCTGGACAAGGATGGTCTAATATTCACCTGAAAAAAACCAACATCTATTACATTTATATGTTTACTCGTATTACAATATTCAAAACAATGCCACTTGTCAAATATAATCAATTGAATACAGTGAAACTTCTCTAAACCGAACAACCTTGCGACATCGATGTGTTAACTTATGACTGATTTCACTGTCAGATATTGTTGATGTTGATTGCAATACACACATGCATGTGTTTCAGTGCTCTTATATCGGAATTACAGGGAAACATCGCTAAACCGGACACGCTGGGGGCCTCCTCCACAGGGTGTCCGGTTTAGAGAGGTTCCACTGTAAACGGTAAGTGACTTGCCACAACAACATGCCTTTGTATGCACCCATCTGGAGATAAAATGGTGGAAAATGTTATCATTGCACATCAAATAATGTGAAGTCAGCCAGCCATGCTAACTGTAGTCGTAAAGTCCATTTTCCCCCAGCCAGTAGACATATGTAAGCCATGGAACTCTGATAGCAGATAGCAGGAATCAGATCGCGTAATGAGGAAAATTGGGTAAATAAACATTCATTACAGTTTGTTTACCCGAACTGGTGAAGTCGTCTATTTGATAACATGGCAGATGATAATTTGACGACACTGATTTGGACTTGTATGGAATTTCAGTAATAGGATTACGAATACATGTACATGTACTCGTAATACTCACATAAGGGGTATAACCAGACCCAACCGATTCATTTGCCGACTCGGATGACTGTAAAGCTTCTTCAGCCAGTCACTGAATGGCGAACAATGTAGTCCCAGATCAGATCTGGGGGACTACGTTGATCGCCAACGACCATGACCGACGATCTACTCTGTGCCACCTTGGCACAAACATGAAACGATCCCTTGCCAGGCGTAGTCCCAAATGAGGTGCATTTCCACCAATCACAACAAGATACACTGTAATCGACAGCGATACCCATCAACCAGGTTACATCACCCGTAATTGACGACATGTAAACATCCACGTCAATTAGTTTCCGCCAACGGTGTAGGTTGAAATAACACGAGTCTTCCTGAAATGAGTTTTACATGAATTTCTGAATCAGCATTTTTTTATAAATTAAGAATACGAGTGCAAATTAAAGTTCAAAAGAAGAAATTTTGCATTGAATAATTGAGTAAATTTAATCAAATGAGTTAAATCTAGCATAGTAATATGTTCATATCAGTGACAATACGATAACCCAAGTAAAGTGCTATATAAAACATAGACAGAAAATTGCCTTCTATTTCCGTTTTTGTTGCTTAACAACAAGCACTAATGCACTAAATATAGCATACTACCGTCACGTATTTCAAGTGGTTACTACCAATGCTATGGAGAAGACAACATTACTACCTATACTGTAGATAATACTTAAATAGGGATATTATAATAACAAACATGTGAATATATTACTATGATAGATTGACAGAAATAATAACGGACGAGCTGAAACGTATTCATGTTTCGGAGCAAAAGTGCATCTTGTGAACATTAACCTTTTCAACACTACATACCTGAATAGTGGTATTGGCAAACAGTGTAGGTCCAGATGAGCCGGCTCGTGACGAGCCGTCTCATCAGGATCTGCACTTTTTGCAAGTAATTTTCACATGTTTTAGAACAAAAACGCCCCATTTTCATAAATGGACTAGTTGGAAAATAATTTTGTTACGATTGGATTGGTTGCAAAATTAACATATCAAAATACATTCCAGTTAGTTAGTGTTGAAAGCATTACTTTGGCACATGACTGTATATGTATCAATGGTCTAGAATTCAGTTGTTGTAGGTACCATATGGAAACAAGAAGCAAGAGTGCTGTATGTCACAATATACACAACCCAAGGCAGTCAGTAAGCGAGGGGAGATAACTCATGGGAAAAAGAAGAAAATCGATAACGTTCTTCCTGTCGCCTGGATAAACATGCATATCGCATTTCCTTATGCTTTATCAGCGAGAGCATTAGTTATCACAAGGACAAGGACATACAGTCGAACCTCCCCGAACGGCCACCTCTATACAATAACACCCTCTCTATAACAGTCGCTATTTTATATCCCAAATGGATGATTTCCTCTGTATCTAACCATTGGACTGCTGAGCACGACGAAAATTGTCGTCCGCTGTTACGTTGCCTTCTTTCTCAATCAAAGGACTGAAAGTCCAGAAATTCTGCGCAGTACGTGTGTGTGTGGATAAGCAATATGCTAAAAATTGGTTTGCATTCATTTTGATTGGGTCATAGAAGGGATCCAATCAATCAATCTAGCCTTCTGCTGAGTAGGACATCCTTACCATATGGTCGACCTACATGGTTCGGCCCTCTTGTACCATTTTGGCAAATGCAATGCTCGCCGATGAGAAAGCATACTCCTGAGATAGAACATAATCCTTGCAGATACAGAAATTCTTAATGGGGCATAACAGGATTTAACTCTCAAGTACCAGGGGGCCGAAATGGTTGGTACATGAGGGCCAAACCATGTAAGTGGGCATTCCGACAAGATGAATACCGATCGCTAAATTACCCTTTTCGCTACTCCCTCCTACCTACCCCTCAAAAATAAGAGAACAAATGTTTATTGCTGGTAACAAAGGCATATATTCAAATATGGTTTATATAATAGTGTAAATAGTCATTTTAGGTGTTGGAGTATCTATCCTGTTGTAACATGTTGCGCATATTAGCTCGCAAGTACCAGGGGGCTGAAATGGTTGGTACATGAGGGCCAAACCATGTAAGTCAGCATTCCATTAAGGATGATGGATTGATTATTGGTGTTTAACGGCCTATCAACAGCCAGGTCATGTAAGGCCGGGCCAACAGGATGGAGTGTCCTGAATTCAACCTGTAAAAAAAAGTAAAGGGAAATTCCCAAAATCAGAGCTCAATATTTACATAAACTATATATTTCTGCCCTGCCCAAATTAGAGTGCTGTGGATTGATTTGATTGATTGATTATTGGTGTTTACGGCCTATCAACAGCCAGGGTCATGTAACCGGCCGGGCCAACAGGATGGACTATCCTGTATTCAACCTGTATAAAATGAGGGAAATTCCCAAAATCACAGCTCAATATTCACATAAACTATATATATTCACCCTGAAATTAGAATCTCCTGGCCTGGTGCCAGATCCATGCTGCACCAGAATCACTTAAGTCTTAGCTCACCCCAAAAGCAATATGATTAGCTTTTAATGCTATTACTTTCTTAATGGGCATAACAGGATTTAGCTCTCAAGTACCAGGGGGCCAAAGTTAGTACATGATGGCCAAACTATGTACGTTGGCACTCCATAAGGATGAACACCAATCGTTAAATTACCCTTCGCTACTCCCTCCTACATGTACCTCCCATGCAGTCTTGTTGAATGCACAGGAATGTTGTGGGGTGGTTGGGAGAGTTCTTCTCTGAAACCATGATCTGCAGTGGAAAAAAAAGAGTAAATAATATCAATAATTGGACAATATTCACGCAAACCATGGAAATGAATTGTTAATTATTTAAATAATATGTGACCATGTTTAACCACAGGTGCCAGACAATTTTATTAATGTACGTATATGTTTATAGTAGTATATGAATAAGGTAGACAGCGAGAATCCATTCACTAAACACGACAGAACAAAAAACAACAACACAGCAGAGTGATTTCTCTTGGAAGAGTCGTCTAGGGGAAAGGGGAAATCACTCTGCGTGTATATGGGATTCCCCCCTTGCCTATTTCCTTTGATTTCACTGAACAGTTTCACTTTTACACTAGTCTGTGTAGTATAATATCTGTGCCACAAATTTCTTGTTACGATATGCACCGCGATTGTAGTTCCCAATCAAACTCGCGATGTATCCTGTAGATGAACTCAGTAGCTGTGTTCTATTTATATCATACTTTCAGTTTCGATTCCAGGCAGGCTACCAGATAATGTTTTCTTGGTATGAATTAAATTAAAATAGCTTCCACCACGCTGATTATTAAAAAAAATATTGTGCAATAGAAGATGAGATAACTTATTTATAATATAACAATAAATGTGGATATATTATCACAATAGAACCGATACAAATCTTACATATTCTTTGTGTTTATGGAATGGGTCGGCATAAAATGGCGGTCGGAAAATACTATACGGAGACATGCGGTTGTATCATTGCGCGTGAAAAAAAAAATTCTTCAAATGAATACATGCCAGTTTATATTATATTATATCAGATAAACATTTTCTAATATAAATGTCGTGCAGAAAAAAATAACAACACATGTATTACACGACACAATACAAATTATGTTAGCTCATATCAGAACTATTTTTCATGGCGTATATAGCGACGTATGTGTATCGGTCAGCATAACCCGCGAAAAGATATTATTATGCAACACGACAGTTAATATTTGATAAAATAATAAGAAAGTTTTTTGAGAAATTATATAACTGTAGCGAAAAAAATGTAGCTGGCGAAAAATATGAGTGAAACGTTCATAATGCACCGTTCACATTCGCATTCTTTAACATGGCGTAGGTAAAATTATGAACGTGCGTTGGCTGCTAAAAAATCACTACGCGATCCTGCGAGACCTGGAAAATCCATTAAACAAACCTAAATTCAACCCACAGGGGCTTGAATAATAAAAACATGTTTTAAACTGTACCAGTGATGTAAACTGTACACGTGATGTAAGCTGTACCCGTGATGTAAGCTGTACACGTGATGTAAACTGTACACGTGATGTAAGCTGTACACGTGATGTAAACTGTACACTGTACACGTGATGTAAGCTGTACACGTGATGTAAACTGTACACGTGATGTAAGCTGTACACGTGATGTAAACTGTACACGTGATGTAAACTGTACCCGTGATGTAAGCTGTACCCGTGATGTAAACTGTACACGTGATGTAAACTGTACACTGTACACGTGATGTAAACTGTACCCGTGATGTAAGCTGTACACGTGATGTAAGCTGTACCCGTGATGTAAACTGTACACGTGATGTAAACTGTACCCGTGATGTAAACTGTACACGTGATGTAAACTGTACCCGTGATGTAAGCTGTACCCGTGATGTAAACTGTACACGTGATGTAAACTGTACCCGTGATGTAAGCTGTACACGTGATGTAAGCTGTACCCGTGATGTAAACTGTACCCGTGATGTAAACTGTACCCGTGATGTAAACTGTACACGTGATGTAAGCTGTACACGTGATGTAAACTGTACCAGTGATGTAAACTGTACACGTGATGTAAACTGTACCCGTGATGTAAACTGTACACGTGATGTAAACTGTACACGTGATGTAAACTGTACCCGTGATGTAAACTGTACACGTGATGTAAACTGTACACGTGATGTAAACTGTACACGTGATGTAAACTGTACACGTGATGTAAGCTGTACACGTGATGTAAACTGTACCAGTGATGTAAACTGTACACGTGATGTAAACTGTACCCGTGATGTAAACTGTACCAGTGATGTAAACTGTACACGTGATGTAAACTGTACCCGTGATGTAAACTGTACACGTGATGTAAACTGTACACGTGATGTAAACTGTGATGTAAACTGTACACGTGATGTAAACTGTACACGTGATGTAAACTGTACACGTGATGTAAACTGTACCCGTGATGTAAGCTGTACCCGTGATGTAAACTGTACACGTGATGTAAACTGTACACGTGATGTAAGCTGTACCCGTGATGTAAACTGTACACGTGATGTAAACTGTACACGTGATGTAAACTGTACACGTGATGTAAACTGTACACGTGATGTAAGCTGTACACGTGATGTAAACTGTACCAGTGATGTAAACTGTACACGTGATGTAAACTGTACCCGTGATGTAAACTGTACACGTGATGTAAGCTGTACCCGTGATGTAAACTGTACCCGTGATGTAAACTGTACACGTGATGAAAGCTGTACCCGTCGTGATGTAAGCTGTACCCGTGATGTAAACTGTACACGTGATGTAAGCTGTACCCGTCGTGATGTAAGCTGTACCCGTGATGTAAACTGTACCCGTGATGTAAGCTGTACCCGTCATAACAGTGCCTTTGTTTTGCAAATGCACTTTTGCAGGATAAAACATTCAGTAGAAGACACAAGTTGTGCAAATACACCTATAGTATGTACACGTGACCAAGTCTGATCAAACGAGTGCAACTATACCTAGAAGCTACACTGGCAACATATGTCACGTTGTTTTGTCATTTAAAAGGCTATTGAACTTCCTATATGTATATTTGCTCAGATGACAAGTCCGCTGGGCGATCAGGGAAACAATTACCATGGTAATTGAATCATGAACACCACGCTTTATGTGAATCGTCATAACAAAAGAGACATATATGACGGTGACTGAAGAAGTGGAACCTAAGGGATTTGTGGCCAGTGTAGCTCCGGATCGAATAGCACACTCCTGTGGATGTAGTCTGGTGGATGCACAGGCTGATCTGGATCTACATTGGTCCAGTCACAGTTTTTTATATATATATATAGATTGCACGTGTGAACTACAGAATGAAAATATGGATGATGGAAAACAAGCATAAGAAGTTTCAATTCCATCAGGGGGCCGTTTCACTAAACTTCGTACGACTAAAATTAGGATCGTCTGGAAAGGTCAATTGATGGATTTACATATATTGAGCATAGGCTGCATATGCAGCCTATGCTCAATAAATATAAATCCAATAATTGTTTACAAGAAAACATTGTTAATATGAAATTTACAGACTATCATAATTTTGCATTTTAATGGTATAAAGTTTAGTAAAAACAAAGTCTGATTTTGGGCGGTCACATGGATGGACGGATGCAAACATCTATGTAGTTGGGCTCAATACAAATGTCAACAGCAAAAAAGTTTGTAAGTGCAAAATTATGATAGTCTGTAAATTTCACATTAACAATGTTTTCTTGCAAACAATTATTGGATTTACATTACTTATTGCATTAATTATTACTATGCAGCCTATGCTCAATAAATGTAAATCCATTAATTGAAATTTCCAGACGATCCTAAATTTGCACTTACGACCATGTTAGTCGTACGAAGTTTAGTGAAACCGGCCCCTGTATACGTTGTATTCACGAGCATGTAATAAGGCACATCATCTCATGGACGTTGTGAATTTGTATCTCTTTGTACTTACTAATTAATTGGCTGCTATGAGTAATACAAAGACAATAACAATAAGAAACCAGCCACACCACGATGATTCAGGGACCCAGGGGTATAGTAAAATCCCTAGACCAGGCTATTGTACCTACAAATGATGGAAGTTTTCTCTTCTCTCGGGGTTAATTCATCAACGCGAACCATCAGAATAACCCGACTATGTTCTCGGGAATAGCACTTTAATGCTTTCACCCCTAAGTATCTGCCATGGATTAGTTCATGTTAAGTTTGAGACTGTTCCATTATGCAGAGGGTGATTCTGTAAAAGAATCCACAAATGGTGCAGATCTTGATGAGACGGCTCGTCTCATAATGATCAACACCGTTTGCAGGTATTAATTAGGAAAGAGGTATCTCGCTTTGAACGGGTTATTTTTCAAACTGAAAGTCCCAGGCGGTCAGAACACTCGGTCCGATTCTTGACGTAAGACCGCCCTGCGTTAATTTTCGGCGGCACGAGACACAAACCCAAGACCTCTTCATATGAAGTCCTACATGTAACCACAATGGTACACTCTGATCTGGTAGCAATTTCTCATGATATATTTCTATCTAGGTCAATGAGACAACTAGAAATTTATCTCCGCAAGAATTTCCATACAATTATTGCGAGACAATGAATAATTCAATGCCAGCATACGGTCACATACAAGACTAACACATTCGACTAATTTACGTATTTCTCCATAAAATAACACGTTTATTGGTTTCACTTCAAAATCTCTACAATGTGATGTATTTAAGAAACAACCAAAATGCATCATTTCGTTGGTAAATATCAAAGAATTTAAGGTGATACACTGCGTATCTGGAGTAATTTTATTACATCATTGGAACAATATGACCAGAACTCTATCTAGAGCATGCCGACCTACTTGTAATCGAGACCGGAGAAATGGGGCTTATGGCCTTTGTAACCAGTGTAGACCCAGATCAGCATGCGCATGCTGATCAGGATCTGCACTGTTTGCCATTCAGTGAATACTCACCTCACCATGCTAGATCTTGATGAGACTGCGGGTTTGATTTGATTGATTGGGGTTTAACATCCTTTCAACTTAAAGGTCATTATGCAGATTGGAATTCTCCAGTACAGCCAGTAGGAGCACCGCAATTCAGTAATACAATTACATTCGACATTTTCAGCACGGAAACAGTATCATGATCCGGTGCCAGGCACCTTTACTACACAGGATCACTTTGACGCAGTTGCGAATCCCAGTAAGATTCCGTGAAGATATGAATCCTTCAGGATGGATTCATCATTAAGATAAACAATCCCTCTCAGTGGGTGGTTGGTCTGGTGAACGCGATGCCGTAAATTAACGGTAGGTGTTCTGATTTCAGGGCTGAATATATAGTATTTTATTGTAAATATTCAGTTCTGATTCTTGGGATTTTCCCTCCCATTTGTACATGTACTTGAACATGTACTTGTACAGGTAATATATGGGATTTAGTACTAAACCCATTGACCCGGCCTTAAATGACCTTAGTTGTTGATAGGCCGTTAAACCCAAACAAACAAACAAACCCAATCCCTCCCAACCTCAAGCAGGCTACAGGAGTGCACTAGACAATCAGGATTTAGGCTGGCCATAAATGCCATAAGCCAGGGATTCCGCTGGGGAAAAAAACCGCCACTTCAAAAAATTGGCCATAAAAAATTACAATTTTCGAAAAAAAATCAAAACAAAAAATATATATATTTTTTTATTGTTTTTCGAAATTGTAATTTGTTATCGCCAATTGTTTATTTTATTTTTTTTATCGCCAATTGCGAAAGTGGCGATCGCCAGCGGAATCCCTGATAAGCCCCATTTCTCCAATTACCTACACAATAGTCTGGGGACGGATAGATCTACACCATTACCAATAACTGGCAGGAAAACCCCTTTGTGTTGCACGAGTGCGGAACAAACATGCAAATTGATTGCCAATAAAAATCATACATTTGATACAAGACAGGAATCTAAGTGACTGAAAACATCTATAACTGGTACCAACAGACCACATAGCGGCGCTGAGGTAATCTAAAATGCATTAATTTCTCGGTATAAACTAGCTATGTAAATATAATGATTGGTTCCTAATATGCCACAGCGCTCCAGATAAGGCACGTATTGGAGTATTATACGCACTTATGTTAGCGGAATACGCATAGATTATCAAAAGTGGCAGTACATAGAGAATAGTAGGTTAGTGCCGGGAATGGGAAAAAATATCCGGCAACGCTCAAGAATTTCTTTATTTCTCATCAGAAGTATATGTTGTGACCAATCATTTGAACCGTCTCGCCGAGACGGTTCAAATGAGTGACCACTCATTTGAACCGTCTTGCCGAGACGGTTCAAATGAGTGGTGACAACATATATTTTGGTTAGAAATAAGGAAAATAGATAGAGAATAGTAGATTAGTGCCGTGAATGGGAAAAAATATCTGGCAAGGCTCAGGAAACGGGATGGGCGAGGCTCTGCCGAGCACATCCCGTTTCCGTGCCGCGCCAGATATGTTTTCCCATTCACGGCACTAACCTACTATTCTATTTATCCCGTCAACACCTACAAATGGCTGTAAAATGCAAAAATAGTATTGACTGGATATCAAAAATGTTTCACGGCAACGTGTTTCACGGCACATACGCAGCAACGTGCTGACGGGATAAAAAATAAATACTCACACCAATGTGAATATACGCATCGATTTTCAAATTGAGTAGTGAAAATACAGTAAATACTTGGCAATTGTTCGTTGGCAAACAGAGCAAATCTATATGTGTAATCAACGTTGGATAACGTGTATGTTTAACAAGAAAAGCCACACAATTGTCATGGCTTATGCTGGACATCTTCATGAAAGCGGCCACTTTCTGGCGATGTGATCCACAATACAGACACTGTATTCCAATTATCCATCTGAAACATAAAGGGCAGTTAGTACCTGATAACATTGTGATATGGCAGGTAAGGCAAGACAAGAATTTCACAGGTTACAGACAGGTATTTGTGAACATTCCATGAAGAATGGGTAGCCAATTTCATCAAAATTGCAAAGTATACTTATCTAGCAAAGTATACTTTGAGGGATTAATCATTTATTTTTCCTGAAATTCATTATGTCATATAGAACTAACCACTGCATATATTTGATGATTAAAAGTATGCATACTTATTATACTGAATGTATTACATTATCACAGCCAAAATGGCTGTGATAATGTAATAAATTCAGTATAATAAAAATTAATAAATTTATCCTTAAATTGAAAATTTCTCCCTCAAATTATACTTTGCTAGATAAGTATACTTTGCAATGTTGGTGAAATAGGCTACTGATACTAGACACACCATTGTGATTTTGTACAGTTATATAGAGGAGTCATGTATTTGTGCACATTTCATGAAGACTGAGATTGATATGGATGCTCATCCATATAACTCCCATACTTCACGGATTGATTGATTGGTGTTTAACAGCCTATCAACAGCTAAGGTCATTTAAGGCCGGGGCAACGGGTTCGATCCCGTATTTAACCTGCTACATTGAGAGGAAAATCCCAAAATCAGAACGGAATACTAACATCGAAAAAATATATATTAAGCCCTGAAATTATAATAACCCGACCTGGTGCCAGGTCCATACCACACCAAAGTCAGTTGGCCTCTTCCCGTAAAATAGGATTACGAATAATTATAATACTCCCATAAGGGGTATAACCAGATTCAACTGTCACATACATTAGAATGCCAACGACGTACCAGGGGCCCGTTTCAATAAACTTCTTACGACTAAAATGTTCGTAAGTGCAAAATTATGATAGTTTGTAAATTTCACATTAGCAATGTTTTCTTGTAAACAATTATTGGATTTACATTTATTGAACATAGGCTGCATATGCAGCCTATGCTCAATAAATGTAAATCCATTAATTGAAATTTCTAGACGATCCTAAATTTGCACTTACGTGGAATACTCAATAAATGTAAATCCATAAATTGAAATTTACAGACGATCTTAAATTTGAAGTAACGAACATTTTAGTCGTAAGAAGCTTAGTGAAACGGGCCCCCAGGGGGCCGTTTCACTAAACATCGCACGACTAAAATGTTCGTAAGCGCAAAATTATTATAGTCTGTAAATTTCACATTAACAATTTTTTCTTGTAAACAATTGTTGGATTTACATTTATTGAGCATAGGCTGCATATGCAGCCTATGCTCAATAAATGTAAATCCATTAATTGAAATTTCTAGACGATCCTAAATTTGCACTTACGAACATTTTAGTCGTACGAAGTTTAGTGAAACGGGCCCCCAGGTCTCCAGTCGGGATTCCGGTAAGGATGAACGCCGATCGTTAAATTACCCATCGCATGCTTCTCGTACCTATGAAAATTCCACGAAGTATGCTAGCTATGTGATGATTCCTCTGGATTTCATTGCTGTCTGTATGTAGGCCAGTAATTTGTTCTACTAAATAATGGTAAAACCGAGTAATTGGGTTCAATGATCCTTTCCAACAGCTAGGTCAAGTGACTATGTTGTACAATGAAATTTATCCCGATTTCTCAATATTAACCAATTCTGATGATACACCATTTTACAGACAGAATATTTGAAATAGTATACCATATTGTCAATACGATTCAAATGAGTGGTCACAACATATACTTTCTTTAATAGATAAGAAAAATAGAGAAGAAAATATTTCAAAATTTACATACACCTAAAAGAGTATTCCGATTCTAAATAGTTAAATGAATTAAGAAAATTCTTCAAATTATCCTAGGCAACATCATGTTTTAGTCCTTTTTGGTTTTATAGTTTTATAACACAAGAATTTCCTTTATCAGATTTACAAACATCTCTGGGAAATAAATCACATGTTTTAAGAAATTGATAAGTATGTGGCTGTGACTGTGAGAGTATTGATCATTGTAGCTCCTGATCAAATAACACACTCCTGTAGCCTGATAACGATATGTATGTTTCATTGATGGAATGGCAAACAGTGCAGGGGCCCGTTTCACTACTAAACTTCCTACGACTAAAATGTTCGTAAGTGCAAATTTAAGATCGTCTGTAAATTTCAATTTATGGATTTACATTTATTGAGCATAGGCTGCATCTGCAGCCTATGCTCAATAAATGTAAAAGCCAATAATTATTTACAAGAAAACATTGTTAATGTGAAATTTAGAGACTATCATAATTTGGCACTTACGAACATTTTAGTCGTACGAAGTTTAATGAAACGGCCCCCAGATCCCTATCAGATTGTGCGGTTGCCGTGCACAGGGTGATCTGGATCTACATTTGTCGCAAAACCCATAAGCCGCATTTCTCCAGTCACAGATTTAAATAACTGAAGGTCAGTCGGAGAAGAGGGACAGCTCCCTCATTAGTTATCCCCTTCATTTCACTGAACCCTTTAGCATAGGCTAGTGAAGTAGAGATGCATTGTTACAATATGACAAGGCCGCGTATCCCAAAAACACAACGTCCCATGTCAAACATGCTCACCAAGGATTGGCAGAAAAGTCAACTGGAAAATGCAGACAGAATTTGCAATTTCCGCACAAGTGGCATTGATATACTCATCCATGCATTGTCATATGCAAACATTGATTTGCAACCCGGTTTCCGTGTTTATTTTCCTTTCGAATGAAAACACATAACCAACATCTAATAATCACGTCACTCCCTTGATATTCTGCAAAACACATACCCGTACCTGAAAACTCAGATTCTGTATCAAAGACGTAATTTGGTGGAAACATAACATTTCTCACATAACAAATTCACCGAACTAATACAGTGTGCCTTAGTGCTTATTTACTTGGCAGTTAGGTTGGATGAGCATAGAAATAGGTTTGATATTTCTAGCAGAATGCACTGTAAATCTACTCGGCAACTCTATCAACTGCCAAAGGCTAGATTTGGAATAAACTCCGTCTGATTGCAAGTTAGATACCAAGGAGAAATATGTATTCTCGCTGAACAAATGGTGTTTTGGAATGACGCTTGTGAACAGTATAGACCCTGATCAGCCTGCGCATTTGCGCAGTCTGATCAGGGTCTATGCTGTGCATCGTTCAATCACTGAAGTAATATGTGGCTGTGACTGGAGAAACGGGGCCTATTGATTTTGTGGATATTATAACGTCTAATCGTCTACTGTCTGTTTCGCGAAACCTGCCCAAATTGTATGGCCATATGAACAACGCAAACACTATTTAAAAAAAATCGATACTATTACATTTGATCCAAATTTAACAATGAGGCTTCTTTTTATTTCATGAAATGTTGTCAAATATTGATTTTGTTACGAAAAATTGATTTGTCTATGGGAATTTAACATGGGGTAAGATGAGGTGGATGAGCTGGGGGAGGAGTCAAACAACGACAATGAAAATGGACTCCGAAGCATGGCTAGATAGATTGCAAATGATATAACCCAGACAAATAAAAAGAGGGCTCATTCTTAAATTTTGATAAAATTTAGCATTATCAAAAAAAAAAATTGTTTTTGCATTGTTTATATAGCAGTAAAATTAGGGCAGCTTTCCGCGTGAAACAGACAGTAGTTCCTGAGTAGACTGCACGAATGCGCAGGTTAATTAAGGACTATACTTTTCGCGAGAATACTTTATATCTAACAAACAATCAGACCGAGTTTATTCACTGGTCGCAAAAACCCATAAGCCCCATTTCTCCAGTCACAGCCACATTATATCTGATTGCCACCAGTGAACGGATTAGCTCCAGTGGCGAATGACTGCATACGGACCAGGATTTACACTCGTTGCAAATGTCATAAGGTCGGTTTTGTTAACGAGCAAACCTTGAGTATAACAGCAACAGTAAAGTGTTTCTCCACAAATCTAACCAAATAACAACAGATAAACTCCGCACCTGAAATCGAATCGAATAATAGCGTCTCGTATATAATGATAAGCCGCGAAACGACAGTAGCTGGGCCTGAAAACATATTACATCATACTTTGCATAACTCAATATCGATCATTCCCTGCCTGATGTTTTTGCCCTGACCAACCCTCAAATATCGTCATCATAATGGATAACACTGTTACGACTGAGTCTCCATATATCACATGCACTCACACTCAGCCATGTTCACGGTCCGACATACCGGCTTCGTGCGATAGGAGAATGAACTAGTTAGATTAAAATAACCGCCTCATTGCCTCCTTCATTTAATGCACATATTTCGAGTGTATGGCAGATATTAGTAAATTCGGAAACAAACAGGCCAACGGTCATTGGCCCGACACTTTTTGGGCTCAAATGCCCGGGTTTGGAAGGTCCTCGAGCCAATTTATACCCTTAAATATAAGATAAAAACAATTTCTCAACAACGGGGATCGGTTTGTCAACTGATAACAGAACTACAGCATAACCTATCTAAACCACACACACACACGCACGCACACCACACATACCAGACTCCGAGAGACTTCACTGTATACCAGTTCAGTTATACCGTGAAACCTATCTAAACCGGACACCCTGGGAGGTCCCCAGGGTGTCCGGCTTAGGGAGATTTCACTGTAAATCGTGCATTTGATCATTCCTTCTGAGCCATAGTTGTGTGCTATACGATCACGAACAGTCATTATCACCCGAGATAAATAAATAAAAACTAATCAAAAATAAGATCAGAGGTATTTTCTTGGTGCTCGGTTTAGAGAGGTTCCACTGTACAACTGTGTTAACAATTACCTTATATTTATTAATGGGGATTGGATTGAACACCGTCCATAGAGACGAAATATTGATGTGTGTGAAGTGTTAGAAATTTGTGATGGTGAAATAGGGCCAGAGGTAATTGCGGAGTCAACTGTGCCAAATTATGAGACTTCTTAGGTACAATACAAGCAAACAAGTCCGCATAGTGTTAATGTACACTGAATGACAAAATGTGTTTGTCATGCACGTGTTTGAATGCAATAACACAGTGTTAATCATATTATTATTAATGTCTCAGATAGTTATCAAGTATGGTCTGTAGCCTTCAAATATTTTAAATCGTAATACCCAACTCCCTATATAAGGTGATATTACATAGTTTTGACCAATTCACTGGATTTTGATGAGGCCCGAGGCCGAACTCTATACCGTTGTAAATCAAGACGATCATGCAATTCCTACAATCGCGTCCGGATCAAATAGTACAGCAACGAGCATTTAACACTTCAACACAAACAGACCTGTATAGTGGTATTGGCAAAACGTGTAGATCCAGATGAGCCGGCTCGTGACGAGCCGTCTCATTAGGATCTGCACTTTTGCAAGTAATTTTCATATTTTTGATAACTTAAACACCCCATTTTCATTAATGGACTATTCGGAAAATCATTTTGTGATGGTTAGATTTGGTGCAAAATTAACATATCAAAATCCATTCCAGTTACGTATGGGTGAAAGGGTTAACAAATACTTCATCGACTTAGTCGCGATCGCGACATTTATACCACCCGATTCAATGACTGAATGTCAACAGCGTAGGTCCTGATCAGATTGCGCTACGATGGCTGCGCACATGCCATCAAATCTTCTTCTCACATGCGTACCCACTCACACGAGGATACTTCAGTACATATGACTACCACCAGGTGCGGATCCAGGCGGAGTCGTGTCTGGCGCACGCCCCTTCCAAAATAAGTCCAGTTTAGATTTTAACCCATTTTTTATGTGGAATTATCTGATTATTTCCATATTTCTCACCCAAAGTGTATGTTGTTACATACTTTTGATGAGAAATAATGCAGAAAATAATCAGAATTTTATGAAAGTTCACGATCAAATGTCTCATTTGAAATCCACGCCCTCTAAACATAAATCCTGGATCCGCACCCGACCACTCACCATGACTGGTCTACAATACATGGGCCCGTTAACGCATATTCCTCGCACAGGTAGAACATATTAGCTGATTGAGCATGATAACAGGTAACAAGGTATGAATGCAATTCGGCAAACACGCCGACACATTCACCGCCCTTCTAATAACGGCTCTCAGCCACGTCAAAGTGTAATTTGACAACTCAGGTAAGTTACCTGGAATATCCAACAGGCCATGGATTATCCAAAAGGGCCAATATGGGGCTTATGAAATTTGCGACCAGTCTAGCTCTGTGTTACCACTCTCATGCATCCCGATAATGTTATATTCTGCATATTTAAATCATGTCTGACCGATTTAACGAGCAATGCAGACCCCTATCAGACAGAAAAGTGAATCGGTAGATTTACCATCCCAGCAAATGCTAAGGTCATTTAGATACGGGACCACAGTTTAAAGTCTTACCCGACAGACCAGTGGTATTTACCACGCCTAGGGTGAGGATTGAACTCACAACCTCCAGTATTGAAGTCCAATGCCATACTAGTATCCGCCAAGCCACGATAATCCCTTGTATTGCACTTCATTGAATATTGTGCCATTAATTGCCGAAATATTTAGGAACAGGTATACCGTATTTATTATAATAGTAGCTCCCTCTCTAATAGCAGTCCCCTCCCATATTTGCATTTTAAATACATTTGTATGTCATTTTCACATTGTTTTAAATGCGGAAATAACATTTTGTTTATATCTTCTACGTTTGTATCCCTACTAATTGCATAGTCCAGGGGTGGATCTGGAGGGGGTTGCGGGGTTGCACCCCCCCCCCCCCACCCCCGTACCGCCACGGAGTTTACATAGATCACAGATTACCACCAGTTGGTAGTCTGAATTGAAATGCCGTACAACACAGGAAAGTGCATTTCGAAGAGCTCAACAATATGACAACCCCCTAGTTGCGAACGGTAACTCTTGCAATTACTCCCGTACCGTCCGTAGCTAGCTACGGACGGTACGGGAGTAGATTGCAAGAGTTATAAAGAAATATAAAGAAATATATATATACCCTGACAAACAGGCGTGTGGTGTACTTTTCACACCGTGACTAGTAAAGCTGCCCATACTATACATGCCTAGTAAGCATCGAGACACATTTGTAATATTACCAAGGGACAGGTCATGTGTGATGAGGCTTATAGCATTTGTGGCCTGTCTAGCTGCTGGAATGCTAGCATACTGACTGGTTGGGCAGCCAGACAAGGATATGTACGGCTTGTTACAAGCATGCCACTGGCTGTATGGATATCAGACTCAACTTAACTGTGCAAACCCTGGTCAGCAGTTTCGATTTAATTTTCAAAAATAATTACCCAGTCTAATAGCGACAAACGTAGACCTAAATTTAAAGCTGCTTGCTCAGCATTCAGTTAAATTAAAAAATACTATTTACTTTATTTCATCTCGAAAGTATATGGTGTTACCACTCATTTGAACCGTCTCGATGAGACGGTTCAAATTAGTGGTAACAACATATACCTTTATGGAGAAATAAACAAACATCGTATCCTAATATGGAGGGGGGCATATGAGAGTTGGAGAGAAATGGAGTAGAAAACATGTTAACCCAGAAAACAAGGAACGAAAAGTACATGTACTACATCGATATGAATTTGAGTGCATAACTGCCTGTATAAAACATGACCCGACCTACTTGGATCAGCTGTTTCGCTGGCAGACCGCCCAAATGTGTCAACTAACTGTACCAAATTAATGACGTGAGAACAAGCAACGGCTAGGAGAAACCGCGTTCACTTCCACTTGTCGGAACCGTGATTACCAAGCAGGAATTCTTGGATTGTTTTCAATCAGGCAGAGACTGTTTTCAATAACATTTCAGGTAACGGAAGCGAAGTTCTACGGAACCCCTCCGGGGACATGGATTTTTTTTATTTATTCGCTCCCACGAAATAACAATTTGTTCCCCCAATTTAAGAATTCGTTCCCACGATATAACAATTTGTTCCCACGAAATGACAATTCGTTCCCTCACTTGTTATTTCGTTGGAACGAATTGTTAAATTGACGGAAATAATTGTTAATTCGTGGGAACGAATTGTTAAATCGAGAGAACGAATTGTTATTTTATGGGAACGAATTAATAAAAAAATAATTCTACCTATCAATCTTCTATTGAGCACATTGGCAAATATCTACAGGTCCATTTTGTCAACCATTGATGAACATGTACTTTTGTCTATAATGTAAGTTCAATGTATTATTCTGCCATATATTTACTGTAATTGCAAACCATTTTATTCCAGCGCTAGCGAACAATTATCAGGCCCGTAGCCAGACCTGTTTGAAGGGGGGGGGGGTCGTTTCGAAGGCCCAAGGGGCCCCCGAGATATCTAGGGGGTCTAACAAATGGATCTCGAGGCTAAAAAAGTGGACCTCGAGGCTGGGCGAGGGGGGGGGGGGGGGGGGGGGGAGGGGGGGGGGGGGGGGGGGGTCGTCCGACCGCTCCGACCCGCCCTGGCTACGGGCCTGATTATACAACCAACATCCAAATGTGAGGTCTTACAGCTTTTATGCAAATGAGCTAATGTCGGTCGCAGCACATATTTTGCTGGTTTAACATTTTAAAAAATTGCAAATGTTTTCGTGGTCTAAGGGTGTGACGATTAACCGCCATATAGAGAATAGTAGGTTAGTGCCGTGAATGGGAAAAAATATCTGGCAAGGCTCAGGAAACGGGATGGGCGAGGCTCTGCCGAGCACATCCCGTTTCCGTGCCGCGCCAGATATTTTTTTCCATTCACGGCACTTACCTACTATTCTATTTATCCCGTCAACACCTACAAATGGCTGTAAAATGCAAAAATTGTATTGACTGGATATCAAAAATGTTTCACGGCACGGTGTTTCACGGCACATACGCACTGTGTTGATGGGATAAACTCGATTATTCGCGATTCGTAACTCCATGGTTCGGTAGACGAATACAATCTTGGGTTATCCAAACGTCAAATTTAACTCGTTGTTGTTGCTGCTGTGAAAATCCCGCACTGTTTTCGCGAAACGCTTTCCACTCTAGATTAATTATTAGTATAGGTGTCATCCATAAACACATACTGCGAACAATTTCAGGACGTTCAGTCCTTTGATTAATAAATAGATAGTACGTCGACATATTTATCAATCGAGAGTTAACCAGGGGCGTCGGAACAGGTCCGGCAAGTCCGGCGACTGCCGGATCAATACTTTTAACATATTTGTAATTCATGTATAAAAAAACTGGAATGTAAATATTGTTCTCCAATTTTCTCATTTCTTATCAAAAGTGTATGTTGTTACCACTCAGTTGAACCGTCTCGGCGAGACGGTTCAACTGAGGGGTAACAACATACACGTTGGGTGGGTAGTGAGGGCACCCAGTAGATTCGCCGGACCAATCTTACGATGCTTCCGGCGCCCCTGTTAACGTGTTTAATAAATATCACACACATGCTAGATTCTACTTATTAAAATAGCACAGCATCATGTATTGAAGCTGTCCTGATCACCTACATATTTACAGTAGTGGTCTCATTCACATATTTATGAAACCACTCACTAGGGTAGTACGAGTGATCTATTACACTGTGAAACAGGGGCGTCGGAACAGGTCCGGCCATTATTTGTAATTCATGTATAAAAAAACGGAATGTAAATATTTTTCTGCAATTTTTCTCATTTCTCATCAAAAGTGCATGTTGTTACCACTCAGTCGAACCGTCTCGGCGAGACGGTTCAACTGAGTGGTAACAACATACACTTTGGGTGGTTAGCGAGGGCACCCAGTCGATTCGCCGGACCAATCTTATGACGCTTCCGGAGTCCCTGTGAATGCCCTTTTACGAAATAGTCACATTCATCAACTGACAGAGCACTAATTGGTCCGGATATTTGCTTATTCTAAAAATGTGCACAACCAATTTCACTGTGTATGTATCCATACCTGCCGACAACCATTTCGCTATACTGGTTTTCATATGATGTACCTGCAAACCGATACCAATGTTTTTTTTCAAACCGGACGTGACATAACACTAGAAGCCAAATCGGTGGTTACCAATATTAATTATATATTATTAATTTTACATTTACCAATAGCTGTTATATTTAAAGTTAATAAAAGTTAACGACAAGGCGTAATCAAGCGAAATATCAGATAAAACCCTACACATTAATGGCTTTACAGCAAATCTTAAATTCATTCTAGTCCAAATATCCATAAAGATTTTATCATCTATAAACTGAAAGTAGTTAAAATGGCTAAAAAAAGCATCAATCGTGTGGTTCAGCATGCTGATCGTATAGATCTATGGAAGGAAGTGAAGGTATTGTTGACTCAATGTAACCTGTCCGCTTGAACTTTGAAAGTTGTTTGTTTGTTGGTGTTTAACGGCCTATCAACAGCTAAGGTCATTTAAAGCTGGATCAATGGGTTTAGTACTAAATCCCATATACTACCTGTACAAATGGGGTGAAAATGACAAATTCAGAACTGAATATTTACAAAAAAAACTACCGTATATATTCAGCGCTGACATCGGAATAATCCTGATCTGATGCCAGGTCCTCGCCACACACACCATAATCACTTGGCCCCCTCCCAAAAGCAGTAGAATCAGTAATTATCTTGCTACATTTTTATACCCAATTCAACTCCCAGGTAACAAAATAGCCAAAGATAAAAACGTACCTGAGGGCCAAACCAGGCAATCGTGATTCCTATAAGGAGGGAGGGGGGGGGGGGGGGGGGGGGGGGGGGGGGGGGGGGGGGGGGGGGGGGGTGCAGGTTTTGTTCGCTATTACAATGGAACCGCTCTAAACCGGACACCCAGGGAGACTCCAGACAGGTTCCACTGTATTTCTAGAATACGAGCGGCCCCCAAGACATATTGACCATCATGAACAGACATTAACATCAGACATAGATGTCAGTAACATCAATCCAATTAATCAAGAACAGTGTAGCATTATACAGTGAAACCTCTCTAAACCGGACACCCTGTGAGGTCCCCAGGGTGTCTGGCTTAGAGAGGGTTCACTGTAAATCAGGCATGTGATCATTCTAAACCATAGTTGTGTACTATGCGATCAGTAATATACATAATCACCCGAGATAAATGACCAAGAAACGCATCAAAAATAAGATCACAGGTGTTTTCTTGGTGTCCGATTTAGAGAAGTTCCATTGTATATGTGACAATTATTGTCCACCGTCGTATTGCACCCGTGCTCAAGCAATACGACTCTAATATACACATGCATCAATACAAACTTGGAAAAGTCGCGGGAATACTGGACGAGGCCTTCCGGCCTTCGTCCAGTATTCCCGCGACTTTTCCAAGTTCTACTATTCCACCTAAACGATAATTAGACTGTCCAAAATTATGCAATTTATTTATTTTAATGGGGCTTAACGACATGTCAACAGCTAAGTACATCTTAGGCTGATGAATGGGGTCGAAACCCATATTTCACCTGTTGTGATTGGAGGAAAATCCCAAAATTATAACTGAATGTTTACAAAAAATGAAAGGTAAAATGAACAAGTCACTTTAAGCACACAATATACCTACAAAAATCTGCTGACTATAAGACTTATTACTGCAGCAATGTGTGTAAACCAGCGCGCCATAAAACTCGTACAACCATAAAACAGGCCAGCCGGAGGTACCTTGCTAATTCTCGTATATATTCTGGATACAGAGGCTGCCGGCACATGTTTTAATCCACATCACACTGAAAATGTATTTGTGTACGGAATAAATCAAAATTGATTGAATATTTGAATGATTTGATTTGATATATTGGTGTCTAACGACCTATCAACGGCTAAGGTCATTTAAGGCCGGGCTGACCCAGTTTGGCATCAGTTTAGAACCATTTCCATTGGAAGCTTCCAGACCAAGTTTTTTGTTGAGAAATTTTGGAATAAAAAATAAAAAGCTATAATATGACATAAACAATATACAAAGTGCATGATCACGTGGTTATAACAACAACAACAGTGGCTGAAAGTATTTGAAATCTTGAAAGTATTATTTGATATTTTCCTTAATATGAAACGGATTTTGATGAAATATGGCGCAGCAAACGCGTCTTCGTGAGCTGCATTTGGTGGTCCAGGGAGTTTGGCACAGACTTATGTCGTTTTTGCGAAGAATCGATTCTACAGAGACCACCAAATGCAGCTTAACAAGACGCGTTTGATGCGCCATATTTCATCAAAATCCGTTTCGTAGCCTAATAAGGACACTATAAAAGAATACGTACTTTGAATCGGATGGATTCTGGAAATGTCAGTACTTGTTGTTGTTGTTAGTACCATGTGGTCATACACATTGATATAAATGCATACAGAGATCTGCATGTGCCACGTCAATTAAAGTTTTGTTTGGCGGGTATTTGTGTGCCTATCACGTTACTGCAGTGCAAACATAATTTTAGTTTATGCCTAAACCAAAAAGATATATTCCTTGAATTCACAAGATAACATTTATGAAGAATTAATTGCCAGCACTGAAGCACCGGACATGAAGCAGATGTGTACACAGTAAGAAAGTGTCTCAGCATTGCACACCAGATGACGCAAGTGATGTTCAAGTGCAAGCTTTTAACCCTTTCACTGCTGGGCACGAAAATTGTCGTCTGCCGTTGCTTTGTATGTTGCCTTCTTTCTCAATACAAACATGGTTTGACAGCACTTTAGAATTGCAGTCAAAGCATGTTTTTTTTATGAGAAAAATAGAAAAGAATAAAAAATAAACAGCAGACGAAACATTTAATTCAGCAGTATAAGGGTTAATGTCATTACAATTAGGCACAACATATTTTCTTTCAAGTAGTTTTTGGCACACCATGAGAAAACTAACATGTTTGAGATCAGTGGTCTGCAGTCTGATCAGACTCTACACCGTTTACTATTTATTCCTGGAGTCGGCCTTAATTATAATAACACATATTTAGAGCCCCAACATTCACATGTGTGCAGTCTGAACAGGAACTACACTGTTCGCTATGGACTATCGGCAACAATAACAATACTCGTTGCATGAATACAATAAATGATCAGGAGCTACACTTACATGTAACCCTTTGAACACACAGGTTGAAGTAACGGACCGAGGTCTATAAATACATTAAATATGCCTAAAAGCATCAATAAATGAAGAAAAAAAAATAAGCTAAACATTTTTTTTACACCTTCCATATTATATCATATGGAGGGTGTAAAAAAAAAGTTTTAGCTTATTTTTTTTTCTTCATTTATTGATGCTTTTATGCATATTTAATGTATTTATAGACCTCGGTCCGTTACTTCAACCTGTGTTTGAACCCAAAAGCCCGCTATAGAGGTTTATGCAACAAGCCATCTCATCAGGATCTGCATTATTTTTGCAAGTAATTTTCATACTTTTTATAACAAAAACACCCCCCTTTTTATAAATGGACTAATCTGAAAATCATTTTGTAACGATTGGATTTGTCGAAAAATTATCTAATCACAGTCCATTCCAGTTACTCGAGGTTGAAATCCTAGGGTTAATCCATTCTCTCTGTCGTTGTTAATAGGAACAACAGGGTCAAACCTATATATGGATGTGACTGGAAAAATAGGGAGAACTGTGACCAGTGTAGCTCCTGATCAAATATCACACTCCTGTAGCCTGATAACGATATGTATTGCTTGTTAAAAGTTTGACAGGTGTTTTACTGATGGAATGGCGAAATGAACATTCTCATCAGACTGTGCGGATCTACACTATAGGATTGAATGGCATTTTTGTGGAATTTATCGGGGTATAAACTTGGAAAAGTCGCGGGAATACTGGACGAAGGCCGGAAAGGCCTCGTCCAGTATTCCCGCGACTTTTCCAAGTTTATATCCCCGATAAATTCAACAAAAAGGCCATTCATTCCTTATAATTCCAGCATTTGAAATAAATTCATCAAGAAAATGTGTTTATTTTGACAGACGGCAGCCATTTGTTTACATTGACAGCACTGACAGTGCACCTGTAGAAAGTAGTTCGGCGTGGGAGTTTACTGGGATATAAATTTTGCACAGGGAATTGTGTAAATATTTTTGTGCTGGAATTATTGGTCGCAAAACCCATAAGCGCCACCTCTCCAGTCTGCCACATATGAATATAAGTGGTTGAGGTTTTATGTCTGTTCAACAGCAAGTGTCATCATGTGGCTGTGTTTGTTTACTGTGTTTGTTTCTATCAACAGCTAAGGTCATTAAAGGCCGGGCCAACGGGTTCGATCCCGTATATAATCTGCTGCAATGGGGGGGGATTCCAAAATCAGAACGGAATATTTACATCGAGAAAAAATATATTCAGCTCCGAAATTATAATAACCCGACCTGGTGCCAGGTCCATACCACACCAAAGTCATTTGGACCCTTCCACTAAAATCTAAAATAGGAGTACGAATAATCGTAATACTCACATTAGGGGCATAACCAGAATCAACATACAAGAATGCCAACGACGTACATGAGGGCCAAACCAGGGGCCCGTTTCACTAAACTTCCTACGACTAAAATGTTCGTAAGTGCAAATTTAAGATCGTCTGTAAATTTCAATTTATGGATCTACATTTATTGCTCAATAAATGTAAATCCAATAATTATTTACAAGAAAACAATGTTAATGTGAAATGTACAGACTATCATAAGTTTGCACTTACGAACATTTTAGTCGTAAGAAGTTTAGTGAAACGGGCCCCTGGGGGCCATTTCACTAAACTTCGTACGACTAAAATGTTCGTAAGTGCAGAATTATGATAGTCTGTGGATTTCACATTAACAGTATTTTCTTGTCAACAATTACTGGATTTACATTTATTGAGCATAGGCTGCATATGCAGCCTATGCTCAATAAATGTAAATCCATAAATTGTAATTTACAGCCGATCTTAAATTTGCACTTACGAACATTTTACTCGTAGGAAGTTTAGTGAAACGGGCCCCAGGTCTCCTGTCGAGATTCCGGCAAGGACGAACACCAATGTTAAATTACCCATGCATGTCTTATCAAACAGCACACTCCTGTAGCCTGATAACGATGCATACTACTTATTAGAGCCATGACGGGCGTTTCATTGATGGTATTGCGAACAGTGCAAATCCTGATCTGAATCTATACGGGTCGCAAAACCCATAAGCCCCATTTCTCCAGTCACATATATAGACGGGAATACACCTGTGTGGGGGAGTACCGTATATTCAGCATTAAAATTACAATAAAAACTTTCAGCACAAATGTGTCATGATATGGTGCCAGGGACCCGTACTACACAGATTATTTAGCCCCAGATGTAAATCCCAGTATTTAATAAATTAATTTATTTAATTGTGTTTAACAGCCTGTCAAACGCTAAAGTTATTTTAGGCTGGGCTAACAGGGGTTGAATCACATTTCACCTGTTGTGGTGTGGGGGGTGATCCCAAAATCAGAACTGAATATTTACAGAAAAAAATATCTAGTCAACCCTGAAATTAGAATAAACTGGCCTGCTGTCACGTCCTCACCACACCAGAGTCAGTTAGACTCACTCCTTAAAAGTAAAATGATTAATACTAAATCTTACTACTTGTATAATGCGTGAATCCCTAAGGTCGGATCTATTGATATGCGTACCCTCCCATCCGTCCAGTATATAAAGGTCAAATATAATATGTGACTGTGACTGGAGAAATGGGGCTTATGGAATTTGCGACCATAAAACACTCCCATAGCCTGATAACGATATATATTGCTCGAGAAACATGACAGGTGTTTTAGTGATGTAATGACAAACAGTGCAGATCCTGATCAGATTGTGCGGATCTGGATCTACACTGGTTGCAAAGCCCATAAGCCTAAAGTCACAGCCACATATGACTAGAATTACATCTACGATTAGGTCTTATTGCGGTCATGTACTTGCTGATCGGCCCACTTTGTGCAGTCCAATATAGGGGACCGTTTCACTAAACTTCGTACGACTAAAATGTTCGTAAGTGCAGAATTATGATAGACTGTAAATTTCACATTAACAGTATTTTCTTGTCAACAATTATTGGATTGACATTTATTGAGCATAGGCTATGCTCAATAAATGTAAATCCATCAATTGAAATTTCCAGACAATCCTAAATTTGCACTTACGAACATTTTAATCGTAAGAAGTTTAGTGAAACGGGACCCAGGTCTCCAAACGTGATTCCGGCACCGATGTATCCCGATCGTTAAATTACCCATCACATGCTCCCAACCAACCACCACACAATCAAGGAATAATATTCTGTAAATATACGTCAATCTAGATTCAAAAGATAGTCCAGGTTCAAAACTACACTACCTTTTGAATCAAGACTGATACGACATATATTTGTCAAGTAGACCGTACTGCCCTACAGAACTACGTAGAATATACACAATGCGGGTCATACACGTAGTTTGACTGACATAACCAGATATGATAGCACTTCCAACTAGGTTAGGTAGCGGAAACTATCCAATTACCCCTCTTAAGAGGTTATTAAACCACATTATGTTCCATCATACATTCATAAGTGTTTATTTGCAATGAATAATGAACAGGTTTTTCGTTAATTTACGGGGGACAAAATTATATACCAACTGTCCATTAATAAGCGTACACTGATAAATAATTATCCTCATAAATTGGGATTTGAAAGAGAATCCACCGATTATCAGCTTGAATGCTCTATTACAAAATTTTACTTTTCATAGATTTAAATGCTTCAAAGTGAATTCCTAAAACGCATATCAGCTGGGGTTTTTTTTAATTTAATTTGTTTCTAACAAAACATGTATTGGCAGCACATGAGAAGCGTCTCCACTTGAGACGATTCTCATGCGCTGTCAAACATGTTTTTGTTGAGAAATATTGAAAATAAGAACACACAGAAATGAATGAATAAAATATTCAAGTTTGCAGAATGGGTAAATAATTACAACAGCTGTGTATGGCAACCTTATATGTATACCACTGGCCCGGCAAACATTGATAGGACATGTAAAGTATTTGACAATTTCAGTTCCATATAGGTGATGCAGTCAAACCTATATAAATGACAGTGGAGAGAACATCTTCTGAGACCATGGAAAACAAACCGTAATGCTGAAAATGTTTTAATTGGGATGATGTTTTAGACTTCAGTAGCACTTTGTGATAGCATCTATGTTAATGGGTGATATCACCTATTCAGATCCGATTGCACAATATCACCAATTCGAAAGGCTGATATCACCCATTGCCATGTATTTATATGTGTGATATCAACAAGTCAAAATCAATCAATGATATCACCCATTTGAATATCATCCTTTCGAATGGGTGACATCAACTATTTGAATCTAAATGGGTGATATCACCTATTTGAATGTGTGAGATCACCAATTAGAATATGTGATATCACTCATTTGAATAGGTGTTATCACACTTTTGTGTTGAATCAATGATATCACCCATTCAAATCAGTGATATCACCTATTCGAATTAGTGATATCACCCATTCTAATAGATGATAACACTCATTCGAATAGGTGATGTCACCGACTGGACATGAAAGGGTGACATGACTTATTCAAATGGGTGATATCAAACTTTTGAATAGGTGATGTCACCGATTCAACGTGACATGGTGATATCACCCATTCAAATGAGTGATATCACCTATTTTAATGGGTGACATCACACAATCGAATAGGCGAGATATATTCAGATTTAAATATGTCATATCACCTATTTGATTATGTGATATCATCCTTTTGAATATGTGATTATACCCTTTCATGTTGAATCAGTAATATCACATATTTAAAAGGACGACATCACCCATTCAAATAGGTGATATTACAAAGTGCTATTAAAGTCCAAAATGGCGCCCCATAGATATTCATTAAATGTGTTCAGTTTGGGGACCATTCACCATTTTATATTTCAGGGTGTATACTTTTCTTTTGTAATCAGAGGAATGAGAATGAATGGGTTTAATGTTTCTGCAACAGCTAAGGTCGTACAGAGACCTCGGTTTCAAGTCTCATCCACTGTATCAGTGGGATGGAAATTCTATGAAAGCAGTTGTCATGTCTAGTGTTGGGATTGAATCCACAACATTCAGTATTGATGTCCAATGCTCTAACATCCAGGCCACAACCAGTCCGTATACAGTGGAACCTCGCTAAACCGGACACCCTGTGAGGTCCCCAGTGTGTCCGGTTTAGAGAGGTTCCGCTGTAAAACATACAGATCGACTACTTGACAAGTGTGTGTGCTTTGTGATCATGTGCATACATTATCATAGGAGATAAATGACAATGAGCCCGATCAGAATTGAACAGAACTAACATTTCTCTGTGTCCTGTTTGGAGAGGTTCGACTGTAATCAGTAGAACCAGTTTCCTCCAAATGTAATGCGGTACATGCCAAGTATACGATCTGACATGCTGTATGCCACGGCTACCCCAGCAAACCTGGCATGATCAAGTTTTCACCCACTTAACCTGCATGCAAATGTAGATCAAGTGATCAGAAAGACATACCATCTCCAGCAATACCAGCCATCTCTGCTGGAGACAGCCAGGTGCCAGGTAAACATAGTCTAGTATAACCTGCTACCAGTGTTGGTACAAAATATTACAGCTTAGACCAAGATATCAATATACATTCTCTCATAAAGCCATGAAAAAGTAAGTTCTCATCCAAATTTATTATTTTATTGCCAAAAAAAAAAAAATACATGTATATATACAAATAAAATATTAATTTCACAATTTGCTTTAGTTGTTGTCGTTGTTGTTGATAAACGGCCGATCAACTGTTAAGGTTATTTAAGGTCAGGTATTTGTTTTAGGGGTGGGTATGGACGAGAAAATTACCTTTCTCTAGCCTAAGATTAAGCAGGACTGACATCAAAATCAATAAATTCTGTTAGACATTTTTGTCAATATTGATAATACATGTATCAAAATTCACCACAGATTCCAGAAAGTAAGCACGATTTATAGGCCTATGATCATAAAATGGTACACTCACATGGTGTTTTCACACCATGCTTTTAAACATGGCTGAAATCATCCGACTTGCATTCTAGAGATACAAGTGTTAATATTGCGAAAATGAAACGTGTATACACAAATACATGAGAAACAAACTACGACATATGTACAAACATCCACCATATGATCATAAAACGGCACGATCTCACAAACCCTACTCTAAGATTTCACACCCTACTTTACTAGCGCAAGACTATAGAGTTTACATAACAGTCATTACGAGTATTATTCTCATTGATGATAAGACAGATTCCTGCAAGATGAATCTCTCATCTCAGATACGGATAGCACTACAGTCTCTACCTGTAGCGTGGGAACCCATTATGCCATCTCGGTATATGTCTGAGAAAATTATAATTAAAATTCCGTCTGTGAATGGGGAAACAAGTCCGATGAAGTCCCATCGTTTGCAATGAGTGTTGACCCTGATCAGCCTGCACGATTGTGCAGGCTGATCAGGGTCTACACTCACTGCAAAATGCATCACGACTTTCCTGCTCGATTCTGAAATTCAACACAACCCTTATTAGACTGTATAACATAGGTCTACACTGGTTCGAATGAAGTTTTATATTCCAGAGATAGGTGAATAATTATGTGAAGTGTTTTAATTCATAGAACCAGTAAGTAGGCAATATGGGGAGATAATCATCTCCGGCATTACCTGTCGCAGTTGGTGTAACATAAATCACTTGCTGTAATGTGAACCACTCTGTGCAATCACTTGGTATAATGTAAATCTCTTGGTGTAATGCAGCTATGTTGGTATATTAATGTAAAGTATTTGCTGTAAATCAATAGGTGTATTGTAAATCACTTGGTGTAACATAAATCACTTGACGCAATATAAACCACTTGGTGTAATGAAAACAACTCGTGGCCATGTAGATCACTTGGTATAGTGTAAATCTCGAGGTATAATGTAGCTACATTGGTGTATTAATGTAAACCACTTGGTTAACGGAAACAACTGTGTGCAATGTACATCACTTCAAATAATGTTGAACACTTGGGTGTATGTTGTTCTGCTTTAATAAAAATAACTTGTACCTTCATCCAGTATTCCCCTGACTGAATGTAGTAAAGATACTATATTAATGTAAACCATGTGGTGCAATGTAAATCTCTAACCATAACGTAAACAAGTTTGTGTAATGTAAAGACATGTACTGTGTGTTCTTAAACAAGTACCTACCTTGTATTAAACAATGACTCAACTCAACTTGAAGGTTTAGGGTTAGGAGAAAGGCCTTCAAGTGGAGTTCAAAGTCATGTAACCATGTGACACCCGTGTGTCAGCTACGTCTCTGGCCATCCATGTTGCAGCAGGAATATGTAAATCTAATAGACAGGACGGAAACATCCGGATATATTCAGTACACACATGTTACAGTAACATACCGAGATGTTCTTAAGAGCACTGGATTCATATACACTCATAAAAAGGGGTGTGCGGTTTTTTTTTCTCATGGAATATTAACAGCAGGGGTGTTTGCAATACGCCCATTCTATAACACAACAAACAACATCAAAAGCAATAGACATGTACTCGGAAGGCACACGTTGTAGCAAATTATTTAAAAAACACAGACCAGTTAACCCTTGCTACGCTGCAGACGGAAATTGCCGTCTGCTGTTTTTCATGTTTGCTTTAATTCTTAACAAAAAACTGGTTTTGACAGCACATGAGAATCGTCTCCAGTGGAGACGATTCTCATGTGCTGTCGGAACCAAGTTTTTGTAGAGAAATATTGAAAATAAAACATTTCCAGCAGACGGCAACATTTAATTCAGCGGCAACATTTAATTCAGCGTAGTAAGGGTTAAACAGGTCATAATCACAAGAGTGAAGACAAAGTCGAGTGATCCATGATAAATGCTGAACAGGACTACCGAAGCATATTCATTGCAAGAGCAGCTGAATATGCACCTATTTAGTTGTGCTAACGACTGTACCAGTATTGCGAGTCCACAACACAAATGTCTGCCAGTAACACATATTAAGCACAACTCGTGGGAAAAAGTGGACAATCCTAAGACAAAATGTGCACAACTGCTTACACAAGAAATTAGTAGGTAATACTGATGGGCGATTTACCCCTCAAAAGCGTTAATTTATTTGTCTTGACCTTCAGCAGAGGGTGCGGTGGGGGGGGGGGGGGGGGGGGGGGGGGGGGTGGGGGGCTGCACGTGTGGGCTAGAGAATGAACACATGGATTTTAAGAGTAATAAAGATATAAAGTTCCACTTTGAAATAAGTGATAAGTGTATTACGAATAGCCACCTAACAAATACATGTACAACATTGTAAATCCGGTATAGAGTGTACGGATGCAGTCGTCTTCCCACATCGCATGGCTCTCCAAATCCTCCAGAAAAATGCTGAAGCTAAACAGACAAGAAAAGAAGTTGTGCTTCAACATAATAATGCAGCTTTCTGTATATGTGACTGCAGAAATGGTTTTGTGAATAGTGTAGATCCAAATCAGCCTGTGCATCCCCACAGTCTGATCAGGACATGCACTGTTTTCTGTTCCATCAATGAAATACCCGTCATGCTTCTAACAAGCAATATAGATCGTTATCAGGCTACAGGAGTGTATTATTTTTGTATCAGTTACACTGGTTACAAATCACATAACCACAATTTCTCCAGTCACAGCCAAGTATATGTAGTATTCCTGTATCTTGCAAGCGCTGCTGCTGTCTGCAATCCGATGTTGCTGTCGTATCCATGTGGATTACTCGGACCTGTGACATAAAACTTTTTAATGGCCATTATTTTGTGTCACAGGTCAGTCTTCCACCTGTCGTCCTATCTGCTTGTCATTCACATGGTACTCCAGTTGGGGCACAGGTAGCCGATATTCCTCCCTCTTCTCTATATCGCTTCTATCGTATCATATGCCTCTCTGTCTCCATTGCCATTTCTCGTCCTCTTCTCTCATCACCTTGTGTCAACATAAAGGTGAAAGGGTTTATTGATTGGTTGACGGATTCAGATTGTACTTCCATTCAACAGCAATGGCGTATACAGATGTGAATTTATATGTACGAGCTGGTCATAGTGCATCATAGTCATAAGAACACATACATACAGTGGGGTCAGCATGTAAGTGCACACACGAACGAACACAACAGGTTGGAACCAACCTGTCGTGTTCGTTCGTGTGTGCACTTACACGCCGACCCCACTGTACATGTATATGTATTCTTATGACCCATGTGTGAGGGAGTACTGTTTGTTTGTTTATTGGGGTTTAAAGGCCTATCAACAGCTACGGTCGTGTAACGCCGGGCAAACGGGTTCGAGCCCATTTTAACCTACTGCATTGGGGGGGGGGGGGTCCCAACATCAGAACTGAACATTTACATGGAGAAAATATATATTCACCCCTGAAATTAGAATAACCTGACCAGGTGCCAGGTCCATACCACACCAAGTAACTAAGCAGCTATACCAGGCAGTGGATTCGCGTAGTCTGCCCATGGTTTACAATGTTTGCCAATCTCTAATTAAAAACATTAATAATTACGTCAGCGGACAATGCCAATTTGTCATAGGCTGCGTAAATATTCGGGCTTGATCAGGATATACATTGAGCAGAAAGCAAATGGTGTTATTTGCCGGTTTGGACACCTATCTTGCGTGGGTTACTCGACCTGGCACATTCAATGAAATGAAAAAGTTTTCACAGGCCGCGCCACATAGGCTATCGTTTTAATAAAGACTATATGACCGTTATTAATTTCAAATGATGTGAAATTGAGAATAAAAAAGTAAAATACTAATTCGTCATGCTAATTAAACCGCTTACATGTAATTACAACAAGCTATTAAATGGTGCACCAAAGAAAGCCGCGGGATGTACTTATCATGAAGATAATTACTCCACTTTGTATATAATTTCCAAAACGAGGCTGGGTTTAAAAACAATAACAACAAAATAAGGTGACATAACAAAATAAATTTAATCGACTATTTTTGCCATTTTTATGCAATTTTTAATTGATAAAAGCAGATCCACACTGTGTACAGCCAAGACGTTTTCTATGCATACATATAGATTACAATAGAATTGTGAAATCAGGAAAATGTTTGACCCTTGAAAGAACAGCCACCTGTCAACAACAGCCACTTTAATCTTTTGTCATATTATAATGGGTTGGCCCCTTGCTCTAAAATAGGATTACGAACAATCGTAAAACACACATAAGGGGTATCAGTAACCAGATTCAACTGTCACATACAAAATGCCAAATACGTATGTGAGGGCCAAACCAGGGGCCGGCTTCACTAAACTTCTTACGACTGAAGACTAAAATGTTCGTAAGTGCAAATTTAGGATCGTCTAGACATTTCAATTGATGGATTTACATTTATTGAGCATATGCTGCATATGCAGACTATGCTCAATAAATGTAAATCCAATAATTGTTTACAAGAAAACAGTGTTGATGTGCAATTTACAGACTATCATAATTTTGCACTAATAACATTTTAGTCGTACAAAGTTTAGTGAAACGGCCCCCAGTAGCCTATTTCACCAACATTGCAAAGTATACTTTTCTAGCAAAGTATACTTTGCGGGAGTAATCATTTATTTTTCCGGAAATGCATTATGTCATACAGAACTAACTACTGCATATATTTGATGATTAAAAGCATGCAGAATTATTATACTGAATTTATTACATTATCACAGCCAAAATAATGTAATAAATTCAGTATAATAAAAATTAATAAATTTATTCTTAAATTTAAAATTTCTCCCTCAAAGTATACTTTGCTAGATAAGTATACTTTGCAATGTTGGTGGAATAGGCTACAGGTCTGCAGTCAGGATTCCGGTAAGGATGAACCCCGATCGTTAAATTACCCATCTCATGCTCCCACCTGTCACCCACAAGACAGCACTATACATTCAACACCAACATTAATTCCGCTACAATGAAAATTGTCAGCACTGAAAGACAGCATCCTGATCTCATGCCGGGCATTCTTACTAAACCGGGTTAGTTAGCCTAGATGTAAAACCCAGTAAGATTGATCACCTTGATATAAATCCTTAGCGATGAATTCTTCGTTGAGATACATGCACCCTCCCATCCTGTGGAAAGGGCAAGGCTCCAGATAAGCTGCGTATTTGCTTAAATACCCAATTAAAATTGCCAAAAAAACAAGTGAAATCAGAAGTAGCGAGTATCAAAAAGCAATACAAATTTTGTGTACCTTTACCATGCTACAGAAAACAATAAACAGACCACAAACATAGCATATTTTTTCTTATTTTCCATGAAAACACATCTTGGTATTTCATTAGAATTGTCTCCAAGGAGATAATTCTAATGAAATGTCAAGACATGTTTTCATTTCGAAGCAAACTATTCAATAATTGCTATCTGTTGATATATAAACAGTAGTGTGATTTTATTTTACCCAATTAAAATTTTGAAATACCCAATTTATTCAGAAATGATGGACAATACTCAATTACTAATTCCTTATCTGGAGCCCTACCTCCTATCAACAACTAAGGCCATATGGAGACAAGACCTTGGTTTCAAGTTTCATCTGAAAGACAAGTTGGATGGAAACACTATGAAAACATTCTTTCAGACTATGGTGGGGACGAACTATGGCATTGAAGCACTATGCTCTGGCACTAGGCTATCGAGCCATCCCACTGTGCCTACAGTGGGGTCAGCGTTTAAGTGCACACACGAACGAACACGACAGGTAACCTGTCGTGTTCGTTCGTGTGTGCACTTACAGCTGACCCCACAGGGACAATTTCAGGTCTTCACTCCCTTATCCATCATAGGAGATGTGAGATTCAAATGTGGGCAGTTTGGGGTGGACAAATCTTCCTCTAGGCATAATACTGTATAATGATTGGTCATTAGTGGCTGTGACTGGTGAAATGGGACTCATAGCCCAGATCAGATCAGATCAGCCAGATCAGCCGGCCAGCCTGTGCATCCACACAGTCCGTTTCTTTGTTGGGGTTTAACGGCCTATCAACAGCTAAGGTCATTTAAAGCCGGGTGAATGGGTTTAGTACTAAATCCCATATAATACCTGTACAAGTACATGGTGCAGTCTGATCAGGGTCTGCACTGTTCGCCATTCCATCATGAAACACCTGTCGTGCTTCTGATAAAGCAATATGGATCATTTGCAGGCTAGAGAAGTGTATTATTTGATAAGGACCTACATTGGACACCACTCCCATAAGCCCCATTTCTCCAGTCACAGCCACAAATATATTTGTATGGAAGTCATAATTATGTTCCAAGGCTCAACATTTAATAATTTTCCAAATAGCAATATATTACATACAGAGGAACCTCTCTGAACCGGGCACCAGTAAATACATGTGATCTCATTTTAAGAGGTTTCTTGGAAATGCATTTCAGATAATAATGCATGTTCATGATTGCAAAAGACATAAACATGTCCCAGAATGGTCATGTGCTTGATTTACAGTGGAACATCTATAAACCGGAAACCCTGGAGACTTCCCAGGGTGTCCGGTTTAGAGAGGTTTCACTGTATACAGTTTACAAGTGCAGATCTGGCTCCACACTAGTTGCAACACCAGATTAAACATTTACACATACACATCAGGGATTCCGCTGGGGAAAATAAAAAAATCGCCACTTCCAAAAAAATAGCGTTTATTTTTATCACAAATTGCGAAAGTGGCGATCGCCAGCGAATCCCTGCACATGGCCAACTGATGTTTTTTATTAATGACAAGGAGGTATAAATCTACGGACTGGATCATAACATACATACACACACCAAATTCCACTAAACCGCTTATATAAACTAGTGTAATCCACCTCCATGAGAACCAATGTTTTCATTCCCTGCAAACCTGCCATTTCAAGTACTGAGGTAGGATCAGCAGGGTTCCAGATAAGGTGTGTATTGGTGTATTTTATGCATTTATTTAGCTGAATTTGAAAATTCACTTATTTGAGCTGAAAAAAAACAACAACAATGTTTGTTTTTTTGCAGCTCAAGTAAGTAAAGTGTTTGATTTGCTTGTCTTTGATTTGCTCATTTATTCCCTATTTAATCGGAAAAACATGAAATAAATTCAGAAATTCATTTTCACAAATAAAATATACATTGAATATGGAATCAGGGTGTGTTGCCCAATACTCTCTGGACTCGAAGCTTATCTGGAGCTCTGAGCCAGGATACCTGATTACAGTAATTCATACATCCCCTGGCTGTGAGCAGAGAGCATGTCCCATTAGAAGCTGCCATTAACACAAACCACACACCCTCCCACTGCGAGACACCTGCCATTTCCTATCAGAATCTAATGCTTTCCATATGTCCATATTTACTTTTGCTACCTTAATTTTTACAAGTGATAAACAGTTTCATTTATCATACCTATAACTTTCTAACAACTGCTATCAGGTTACTGGGAATAATTAGAGGGGTATATAGGGGTACATCAGCAACCTTTTTCCCCTGGACTATTGACCGTTATGCACATTTTGAACTCTTTCAGTGATCTAAAAAGTGGTGCTGTTAAATTATGAGCCGGCTCAACTGGATCTACAGTGTTTGCAAATGTTGGCTGTGAGTGAACACGTGTAAATAAAAATAAATTGCATTAAATGTAGATCTTGATCAGTTGGTACATTCATACAGTTGCACCATAATCAACTTTCATTTATCAGGTAACAAGCTTCGCATTGGCCTGATAGTTTCAGACAAACAAGAAATTGTTGCATCAATTGACCAACTAAGGCTTAATACATTTCAGGGTCACGGCAGATTCAAAACTAATATGATTAACAGTTCTTTGGTCAAACAATGCCACATGATGTTACCAATTGACATGTAATGATGTAACATGAAGTCCACATACTTTTTCAACAAATAACATCTTTTATTTCTCCATGCTGTAGCAAACAATGTTAACAGATAAATATAATACCATGGTAGCGACTATTGATACCAAATTTATCAGGCTCGGCTCAGAATAACCTACAGACAGAAATTTCGGGTTAGGCTCAGAAATGATAGTAATACCTTATCATATGTAATTGTCCCAAGTCTATACCACACCAAAGTCACTTGGCCCCTTCCATAAGGGGTGTAACCAGATTCAACTGTCACATACAAGAATGCCAACGACGTACGTGAGGGTCAAACCAGGTGCCGATTTCATCAAAATTGCAAAAGTAACACTTCTCTAGCAAAGTATACTTTGAGGGAGTAATCATTTATTTTTCCCAAAATGCATTATTTCATATAGAACTAACACGACTGCATATATTTGATGATTACAGTATGCAGAATTATTATACTGAATTTATTACATTATCACAGCCAAAATGGCTGTGATAATGTAATAAATTCAGTACAATAACAAGAAACGAGGTAAAGCCAAGGCCAGGTTTTTTCCAAGCATGGACACTTGGATAACATAATTATACCCACTTTTTGTAGACTAGATGGCCGTGGCCTGCATGTCGCACCTTGGGGCGAGGCATGGACACTAAAAAAATAGATATAGTAGATGGAAAAACTTTAACGAAAAAACTTTAACCGGACACACGGACGTACGGACGGCGGACGGACGGACGGACGTATGCCAAAATGCAGACGATATCTCGCTTTCCGCAAGCGGGTGCGACAATGATGATAAACACCCATGTGAAGTATCAAGGTAATGGGTGAAGCAGTTGCAGAGATATAGTACACGAAAAAACTTTAACAAATAAATTCAAAGTAATTTGACCTTGACATTGCGCACAGGGGCCGCATGGTTGGGGTTAGAATGAAAATATGGACGATGATAAACACCCATGTGAAGTTTCAAGGTAATGGGCGAAGCAGTTGCAGAGATATAGTATAACGAAAAAGTTTTAAACCAAAAAATTTAACCAGACGTACGTTAAAAAGTTAACGTTGAAAATGGCTAAGTCAATTACGTAGAAATAATAGGTGAAGGTAAAAAAATGGTCACATGTTGGATAGTTGTATGTGGTAGGCACCCCTTGGTTATGAAGCTGTGAAAGTTTGGTGGTCCTAGGTGGTACAGTACCAAAGAAATGGACTTAAACACGAAAACTTAACATTGTAAACGCGAAAACTTAACATTGAAAATGGCTAAGTCGACTGCGCGGAAAAAATGGGTGAAGTTAAAAAAAAAAGTAACATGTTGGATAGTGATATGTGGTGGGCACCCCTTGATTATGAAGCTGTGAAAGTTTGGTGGTCCTAGGTGGTACAGTACCAAAGAAATGGACTTAAACACGAAAACTTAACATTGAAAACGCGAAAACTTAACATTGAAAATGGCTAAGTCGACTGCGCGGAAAAAATGGTGAAGTTAAAAAAAAAGTCATGTTGGATGTGTGATAGTGGCACCCCTTGTTGAGTGTGAAAGTTTGTGGTCCTAGGTGGTACGTACCAAAGAAATGACTAAACGAAACTTAACATTGAAAACGCGAAAACTTAACATTGAAAATGCTTAAGTCGACTGCGCGGTGGGTGAAAGTTAAAAAAAAAGTAACAGTTGGATATGATATGTGGCACCCCTTGATTATGAACTGTGAAAGTTTGGTGGTCCTAGGTGGTACAGTACCAAAAGAAATGGACTTAAACACGAAAACTTAACATTGAAAACGCGAAAACTTAACATTGAAAATGGCTAAGTCGACTGCGCGGACAAAATGGGTGAAGTTAAAAAAAAAGTAACATGTTGGATAGTGATATGTGGTGGGCACCCCTTGATTATGAAGCTGTGAAAGTTTGGTGGTCCTAGGTGGTACAGTAACAAAGAAATGGACTCAAACACGAAAACTTAACATTGATTGTGGACGCCGCCCGCCCGCACGCCCGCGCCCGCCCGGCTTTCGCCAATCCAATAGCCTGGATTCTTTTAAAAAAAAATCAGGCTAAAAATTAATAAATTTATCCTAAAATTGAAAATTTCTCCCTCAAAGTATACTTTGCTAGGAAAGTATACTTTGCAATTTTGATGAAATCGGTTACTGGTCTCCGGTCGGGACTCCGGTAATGATGAACCCCGATCATTAAATTACCCATCGCATGCTCCCACCTGCCGCCCACACCGATTGTTACAAGCATGACTGGCGTTTCATTGATGGAATGGTGAACAGTGTAAATCCTGATCAGATTGTGCGGATGCACAGGCTGATCTGGATTTACACTGGTCACAAAACCGATAGGACCCATTTCTCAGTCATATATGACAATAATAATAAGGTAATCGGTGTTCTATCAGACTATGAAGTATCTCAGAAAGTTCCCAGGTAGATCTATTTCAGCGAGCATTTTTGTGGCATATTTATTGAGATTACTGAACTCCATTTGCATTTTACTTACAAGTTATGATAAATGCCATGTTCTCACCTGCCAGATTACCTATGGCTTATAAACAATCTCAGGTATTTTACTGGGGTGAAGTTTGGAAGAGGCAATTAAACCGCCTTTGTGGTGTAATAAGGGATAATTGGAACACTTACATTGCAAATGTTCTATCACAGGAATACAAACGAGACACGCCATGTTATTTTGTACCTTCAGACATCGGCGTAATTTTCATTAAATATGTTAACAAAATTTAAAATATTTTCCGTAAATGGCATCATAAGTTGACAAATTGTTCAGAGTACATGCAGAATTATATTCCGCATCTTTGCCAACTATTGTCTTTATTTATGAAAAATATTGTAAATATTGAAAAATACTGTAAAATCACATGGCGTGTCGCAAATGTACATAATTTACATGGGTAGTTTAGTTACGGTATTCCAAAATCAAACAAACGGTCTGTAGATATGGCTCCGGATGGACGGACTAACACACAGACGGATGGACAGCGCAAATACTACTATATCCATTTGCGGACTTCAAAAAAAGAGAGAAAAACAGCAGATGACAATATTTGTTTCCACAATTTAGGTATCAAAATAAATTTGACAGCCTATCAGTATTTTCTCCAATGCTTCAAACCATGTATTTGTTAAAAAAAAAAAATACAACAATATTTGTTTTTACATGGAAGGGGCTAAATTATTGATGTCATTTGTTGAACATTAATTTGCACAAGATATTTCACCAAGACCATTTCCTCTAATGGCAGGCCCCATATCGCCTGACCCTAGGGGCCTGGTGCACAATCTGGCCATTGAGTGTGGCATAAATATAATTGGAGAAATGTCACGTATTGCCTTTATGACCAGTGTAGTTGAATCCAACGAGTATACAGGTCACAAGTCTGATCAGGATATGGACTGTCCGTCATTCAGTCAAGGAAAGTATATCATACTTCTAACAAGTATGTTCTCTACTACAGGAGTGTGCTGGAGCTAAACTGGCCACAAATGGCATCAGCCAAATTTCTCCAGTCACAGCAAAGCTGTGACTGGAGAAATGTGGCTGATGCCATTTGTGGCCAGCCTGGCTCCTGATCTGTTAGCCATACAGGCAACCTGACAACTATCTAAACCGTTTATTTAGAAGCAAGACAGATGTTTCACTGACTAAATGGCAAGCATTGGAGACATTGATACCCACCCCTACTGGTGAGATGTGTGGGATACCCAAGCTGGTCTGGGTCTACGCTGGTGGTACAAAGCATAAGCCCTATTTCTCCAGCCAGAGCCACAAATGACCCCTGACCTAAGGTAATCTGACCCTGTCCACCAATAATCACATCATTGATAATTGGAGACTTTTATTTAATTGACCAGAGACATGGGGAAAAGTGCACTTACAATGCCAACGCTATGTCAGTAATACCATAAATTGGTCTAAACATTGAATTTTTTTCCACACATTTTGCTCGATCGATACACAAGACACTATCTACCAAAATGAAACATGTTCCGATTTTAATACGTAAATATTACTTGCGTCGGTGGTGGATACAAAAGCCAACTAGTCTTATTTCCTACTAACAAATCCTGACCAGTTCCTTTCAACGTGGTCATTTCATCAAATTCCCTTGAAAGTAAACATCACCTTTGATCCTAATCAGAAGTCAACACAATTAACAGACTACACCATTGAAGGGGTTGCAGAACTGGAATGGGCCCTGGGGGAATATTGGATCTCTGCCATTGGCCAGAAAACACCCATTTCCTGCTGAGGATACAAAATTTTGTTGTTGAAAATCTTAATAATTCCACTATCTCCGCTATCTATATTCATAACGCGCATCTGCAGTTATAGACTGCAAATACACATTCATTACCGTATACAGTCTAAATAACTGCTAATTTCCATGGAGCAGTATATAATAAATAGAATATTCATATTTTTGCAACGAATATGACATATATGTTCATCTCGTGGTGTGACATGTCCATATTTCACTCTTGCCCAACGGCACTAGTGAAATATGGACATTTGAATATCCTCTATTTATTCTATCAAAGTGGTAGGTTGGGCATCTGTGTTCTATCAACCCCATCTAAAATGCAGGTAGGACAAAATCCACCCCCCCCCCCCCGTCTAAAATGCAGGTAGGACAAAATCCCCCCCCCCCCCCCCCCCCCCCCCCCCCCCCCCCCCCGTCTAAAATGCAGGTAGGACCAAATCCCCTCCCCCATCCCGTCCAAAATCACAGGTAGGATATAATCCATCATAGTACCGTGCTGTCGTAGTATACATGTATATTCGTGTTTTTAGTATGGGTTGCATTAATTGGTTTTCAAATTTCACCCTCTAATCCTCATTAATCAATCAGGGTAATTGAATTGCCTGATTTCTTTCAAGTAGTTGATTAAGGATTACGTTTTGGCAAATAATTCTTTGAAATGGTAATCGATTCTTCACTAAAACAATATGGTTTGGGACCGACATCAGTATACAAATGTACAAACGATACATACATATTCTTGTTGATGTTTATTGTGCAACTGAAACTACTTTATTAAATGTGCTCGATGTTTGATGTTTATTGTGCAAATAAAAGTACTGAATATGATGGGGGGGATTTTGTCCTAAGCTACATTTTCATTGGGGGATTTTTGTCTTACCTTGAATTTGATGGGGGGGGGATTATATGTCCTACCTGTGATTTTAGACGGTGGGGGGGGGGACTTTGTCCTCCTGTGTCAAAAATCATGCGGGGGATTATGTCCGTGTGGGATGTGGGATTTTGTCCTACACTCTGAAAATCCACACCTCTGATGTCCGACTGCACAGCACACAAGCATGTCTTGGATCTTTATATGCCCGAATTATAGCGAAACCGATTACAGTGAAACCTCTCTCAACCAGACACCCTGGGGACCTCCCAGGGTGTCTGGTTTTGAGAGGCTTCACTGCATGGCTGCAGAATGTGAGTGTTCAGTGTGTTTGGATGGAACATAGTTGTTAATTAAGGCTGATTCGCCGAGAATTACAGTAATCTAGCCATGCAGGTGAGGTGGGATCTTGTCAGAATCTGATCCTGGCTTATCAGAGGCTGCATGCTCAGCAATTATCCCATTGATACAATGTAGAACACCTGGATCACGATGTAAACCCACCCAGTACAGCAATCCTGATATAGGTTACATAAATCATGTAATCCGCTCTTAAAGGCATCATGCAGATACGTGCAGGAAGTGATGAAACAGTTTGGTAAAACCTATTTTAACCCTAAGGCTTAGACCACTACACACAACAATTGTCGTCTGCTGTTGCTTTTATATCTTGCCTTATTTCTCAATAAAAAACATGGTTTGACAGCACTTCAGAATCATTTCCAATGGAAATGATTCTGAAGTGCTGTCAAAGTATGTTGTTAATTATTCTAAAGTGCTGTCAAAGCATGTTTTTGATGATAAAAATGGAAAATAAACAGCAGACGACCAAAAATTAAGATAGCGGTCTAAGGGTTAATTAAAGATTTGCATATTCTTATTTCTGAATCCAATTGTACATACGAGTTGCCTAGAAACGTTTTATAAATGGGTTTATAATATTGAAAAATAACTAGCAGCGCAAATGCTAGTTTTTTTTCTGCAATCAATGGTTAATATTAATTTAATTGTAGTATATTATTTATATTACTGGTACCTAAACTACTGCCTCTAATGGACACCTCTTTCTGAATATGGAATAGTACGATTCTTTCACAACAAAACATTTATTTATATTATTATTGTCACGGTACGGATCTAGTAACTCAGGAGAGAAGATATGTATCTGTGCCCGGTTAGCTCAGTCGGTAGAGCGACCGCCTTGTAAGCGGGAGGTGCCGGGTTCGAGTCCTGGGTCGGGTGCATATTTTCTCTTCCTGTTACATTTGGCACCCAACGAGGGACCGTGACTGACATATACTCCGAGATTGTCCCACAGATAATCACTATAATCCCAAAAAAATTCGAGGACGAAATTCAATTTGTCGGGGGGGAGTATGTCACGGTACGGATCTAGTAACTCAGGAGAGAAGATATGTATCTGTGCCCGGTTAGCTCAGTCGGTAGAGCGACCGCCTTGTAAGCGGGAGGTGCCGGGTTCGAGTCCTGGGTCGGGTGCATATTTTCTCTTCCTGTTACATTATTACATTCATATTAAAATTTTATTTCATAATTGTCCTTACTGGAACGTGTATAGTGAAATTACAACAACCAAATTATCTCCCCTGTTTATCACAGTTTCTGATATTATATACTTGAATATAATGCATAATCCTCGGCCCGTACTCAGAGGGGGTACGACGGATGCGTACGCGCCCCCCTTAACCCGTTCAACACCACAGGCCTGTATAGTGGTATTGGCAAAAAGTGTAGATCCAGATGAGCCGGCTCATGACGAGCCGTCTCATCAGGATCTGCACTTTTTGAAAGTAATTGTCATAATTTTGAGAACAAAAACACCTCATGTTCATAAATGGACTGATCTGAAAATCATTTAGTGATGATTGCAATGGGTTGCAAAATTAACATCAAAATCCATTCCAGTTATATAGGGGTGAAATGGTTAATCTGCCGATGTCTGTCCGTGAAAGTGCAAAAAACAATGTTTAGCCCTTCGTGCCGTCGATAACGCACCCACCTATATTAATTCCTGCGTACGGGCCTGTAATCTGCTGTGCATGAAGCGAAAATCTGGGACGCACTCATTTTAATCCATCGTACTCTGAAGATTCACCTTTTTTTCCAACAAAAAATATAACAAAGCTTTTTTTTAGAAAAGGTCATCCGCACTTTAACTTGGCAAGTGCAATCAATGAAATACTACTAGTGCCTAATTATCAGATGGTTGGAAATTAGGTCAGCATTCCAGAAAACTCACAATTTGGTATCTATAGCCAGTTTCTATTAGGTTCTTCACACAGACATTCAATGTGAAACCTCACACAGAATTGCCAAGTACCGATAATGGTAAATATATTGATATAATAATTTCCAAAAACCTCCAAAGAGAAGCACATAATATACATATTATTTAAAAAGTCACTCATATGACGAAAATTAAATAAACAGAGTGACTATTTAAATCATATCAATTTACCACTTTAGTATGGTAATCTGTGTACATGTATGTCACGTCACGACTGTACATCACCAGAACAGGATCAGTCACACTTTTCTTTTCTCACGAAAAATATAACGTAGCTTTTTTTTTTTTAGAAAAGGTCACGAGCACTTTAGCTTTGCAATATATTCAATATGTTTACCATTATCGGTACTTGGCAATTCTGTGAGGTCACTTAGCCCAAACCTTTCATTTATTAAGACTGACTGGAATATACACTTTGTGATGATTTCAGCCAGCGTAGACCCTGATCGGGATCCCGATCAGTGTCTACGCTGGCTGAAATCATCTCCATCGTGTATGCAAAGCGATCAGGGTCTATGCTGGCTGATCATCACCGTGTATGCCGATCAGGGTCTATGCTGGCTGAAATCATCACCGTGTATGCCGATCAGGGTCTATGCTGGCTGAAATCATCACCGTGTATGCTGATCAGGGTCTATGCTGGCTGAAATCATCATAAGTGTACCTTCCAGTCAGCCTCACTAAACATAAATATAATGTGTGACTTTGATCATGTTCTGGTGATCAATTACAAGTGACTTTACCCAGATAATTATTCCAGGCTGTTCCAAAGATTGGGTTTACCAGTGCCTGGGGAGTCTATGACATATCCCAGCCCCTTGGTAATTATATGGTCATTTTATCACCAATTATTTTGTAGAACTGGGATACACCTTGTAGTCAGACCCGACACCAAAGTTGATTAATGAGTTAATTTATTGACTGTGATTTAATAAGGTCATCAACAGGCTGGATAAGAAGTCTGCACATTACACTGGGGAAATTGTGAATTCAGTCCGGATTGCATGCAAGGTATACTTGTAACATTCCGAAACCTAACTTTGCCCAATTCTGAAATATTACCTCGATCAAAATACCACTTAATCTAATCCTGATATATCACTTAGCCCAACCTCAAAATATCACTTCCCCAGTCTCAAAATATCACTTCCCCAACCTCAAAATATCACTTCCCCAATCTCAAAATATCACTTCCCCAACCTCAAAATATCATCCAATCCTGAAATATCCCTTAATCCCAATATTAAATATCTCTTCGCCCAATCCTGAAATATCACTTATTCCAATCCTGAAATATCACTTGTTCCGATCCCGAAAGATCACTTAGCCCAAACCTGAAATACCACTTAGTCCAATCATGAAATATCACTTAGTCCAATCATGAAATATCACAGTCCCAAAACATCACTTAGTCCAGTCCCAAATATCACTTACCCCAATCCCAAATATCATTTAGTCCAATCATGAAATATCACGTAGCCCAATTCCAAAATATTATTTAGCCCAATCCCAAAACATCCATTAGCCCCAAAATATCACTTACCGGTAGTCCAATCCAATCTTCGGTGGTTACTTACGTTGCCAATAGGCATTGATTAAGATCAGCCATGGACACTTTCCTAGATTAACAAACAGATACAACATCAACAGTAAGTTACATGATGTGTAAGTAGGTCACAATCACCTGCTTTTTCGGCCCACCTCTATCTACATCTACATTTTCCTATATATCTCAGCAAGTACTGGAGCAGATGAAGGGGCCACTGATCCCTTCAATTTTGATGCGATAAAGCATAGATACCCCAGAAAAGAAATTATTCCCCGACGATGACACTGTCCTCATAGCTATAGCTGTTTTTAGAGTTATAAGGCACAGCTATGTAACTGGTATCCAATGGTAAATACTAGTGTTCAATATCCTGCAGAATGTCCAGTTTATTGCATCGTAATTAGGACAGTTGTTGCAAAGATATGAAGAAAAATATTACAGAACTTGCCTAAAAAAACAGGTGCACACAACATACTTCACACATAGGGAGTTACAGCGACTAATAGAAAGTTTGGTGTTTAACGACCAATCAATAACTAAGGTCATTTAAGGCCGGGCCAACAGGTTCGATCCCGTATTCAACCAGCTGCATTGGCGGGGAAATCCCAAAATCAGAACGGAATTTTAACATAGAAAAAGAATACAGTCAAACCTGTGAATAAAGGCCAGCCATGGGAAGTAAAAAATCTGGCCTTTGTTCACAGGTGGTCTTTATTTGCAGGGTCATTTATATAGTAATTGTACCATTAGGACAACAAAAGTGTGGCCTTTACAGCCAGGTGATTGCTATTCGGAGGTGGTCTTTAGCACAGGTTTGACTGTACATTCAGCCCTGAAATGAGAATAACCTGACCTGGTGCCAGGTCCATACCACATACCATACCACACTTGGCCCCTTCCCCTAAAAGTAATAGGATTATGAATACTCACATAAGGAGTATAACCAGATTCATCTGTCACAAGAATGCCAACGATGTACGTGAGGGCCAAACCTGGCAGGTCTCCGTGTGTAGGATTCCGGTAAGGATGAGTGAGTGAGTGAGTGAATAGGGTTTAACGTCCGCTTTTCTGACATAGAGGTACAAGCCTCAGGGAGTCTACACGCAGACGGGTCAACGGGTTTGTGTCCCGTATCCACCTGTCCGAGGGGGGTAAATCCCAACTTCAGAACTCAATATTTACAATCAAAATATATATTCAGTCCTGAAATTAGAACAACCTGATCTGGTGCCAGGCCCTCGACACACCAGCATCATTTATCCCATCCCCTAAAAGTAATAGGATTAGTGCTAATCTTACTTTTATATATGGGGCATAGCCTGACTCAACTCTCACATACAAGAAAGCCAAAAATGTACATGAGGGCCAAATCCGGTATAGTGTGTTCCGGAAAGTATGAACCCAATCGTTAAGCCAGTTTAGTCGCCTTTTACGACAAGCAATGGCTACTGCAGCACTATTCTCAGGATCAGTTGATCCCGCCCCGGTGCCTGCACGGGGCCTCCGGTAAGGATGAACACCGATTGTTAAATTACCCATCACATGCTCCCACCTGACACCCACTCACCCATAGCGAGCTGCAGCGATTAATAGAAAGTTCATGTATGTACCGTACATATGAATATATAGGCTAACAAAATATACTTATCCATGACTGGAAAAAGACAGCAACAAGCGCCATAACACATATTACGATAATGACACACTTGCATTGTTTTAGTACCAAATTATCCCAGATTATTATCCTACACAACAATATAACCCTGACAGGTAGGCATGATTAATACAAATGTGTCATTAGCATCGGCTCTTTAGAAACCTGCGTTATCGCGATTCCAACCAAACTAGCCAACATAACATCATACCGTCCGTCGGTCGTGGTCGGTCGGTAGGTCTGATTTTCAAGTCAAAGTCACATGTGGCTATGATTTGAGAAATGGGCTTATCGTATCTGCGACCAGTGTAGTCCCAGATCAGCCTGCGCATTCGCGCAGTCTGATCAGGGACTACACTGTTCGCCATTCAGCCAGTAAAGCATCCACCTGTGATGCTAATAACGTATATATCCCTTTCAGAATACATAATGGCCGATAGTAGCTTACAAGCTAGACTGGTCACAAATACCATAAACCACATTTCTCTGGCCACAGACATTTCACTTGTACAGACATGAATACAACTGTATGGGGTGACCAGTATGCATTCTGCACTGAATCCAGTACACTGAAATCACAATATTCATTATCTTGTGTCAGGTACTACTCGCACACACAGTTCACTAGCCCTATGTGTGAATCCCAGAAAGGATGAATCACTGTTAATTTATCTGCGCCCTACTATTATCCAACATTTCATGTTGATGATACAGACGAAAATATTTAAACATTTCTTCTCATTTCTGCACAAATCTACAAAATTGATATATTGGTGTTTAATGGCCTATCAACAACTAAGGTAATTTAAGGCTGGGTTAACAGGGTCGATTCCCATATTCCACCTGTTGTGATGGGGGGTAAATCCCAAAATCATAATATTTACAGAAAAAATATATAAAAGTAATAGGATTAGTACTAATCGTATTACTTTTACAATGGATATAACAAGAACAAAACACAAAATCCAATTAAGAGTGATCACCATTTGACATGCCAATGATGCCATGTTTAGGTCCCAACATAATGACATCATACATTGCTGGATACAAATAATTTGCATGTGCTGATGTAATGCATGGAACAGGACATGTGGATATGCAGCTTAGTGAATAATGCAAACACACTCACATGTTCATCTATGGCACAGTTTTTCCCGAAATGAGCCATCACTACTGCCGGTATTTCTTAAACATTGTTTTTTTTGCTACTCTACATGTCTATGCCCTCTACAGTACAGAGCCTGTGCCTGCAATCTCTAACATAGTGTGAAATGGCCAGTTACATGTATGTGGCTGTGACTAGAGAAATGGGGCTTATCGGATTTGTGACAAATGTAGCTCCTGATCAAATAGCACAATCTTGTAGACCGATATCGATCTATATTGCTTATCATATCCATGTCGGGTGTTTTGTTTATTGAATGGTGAACAGTGTAGATCCTGATCAGACTGTGCGGATGCACAGTCTGATCTGGATCTACACTGGTTGCAAAACCAATACGCCCCATTTCTCCAGTCACAGCCACATATTAGCTATGGGGTATATGTTGGCTCTAGTCAATCCTCACCCCAGGACTGGGCTGGGCACGATTGGTGGCTGCCACAACAAAGTAGCCAACTCTGGTAATGGAGTTTGCATGTACAGATGGCAGATAAATTGGCAGATTGAAAACATACAACTCGGCCGTAACCAGTGTAGACCAAGTTCCGCATACCCTGCATACCCTGCATACCCAATCATCAGCATCGACTGTTGCAACCTGAAATAATGCAATAGACATTCACAATGCAACCAGTGTAGGCCCTGATCAGCCTGCACAGACGTGCAGGCTGATCTGGGCCTACGCTGGTTGCAAAGATACAGTTGTTTATTTCCGACGTGACCACAGACAGCTACAGCAGGTAAGAGTTCATATTTCAACAGGCTTGTCAAATGGGCGAGATACCATCTATGATGGGCATTAGTCAGAGCCTGCTGACATCATTCTGATGTGACCTTGACCTTATATAATATGCCGTGACCCGAGACGTTATTATGTAGGCATCTGACTTTTGATGTAGCAATGATTGTATTTATATATTGTTATCAAGTCAAGTTACATATCTAAACATATAAAGCAAACAGTTTCACGAATTTGATTTTGAAAATATTACCATACTGAATTATTACTGCATCTGGGGGCCGTTTCACTAAACTTCTTACGACTAAAATGTTCGTAAGTGCAAACTTGTGATAGTCTGTAAATTTCACATTAACAATGTTTTATTGTGAACAATTATTGGATTTACATTTATTGAGCATAGGCTGCATATGTAGCCTATGCTCAATAAATGTAAATCCATCAATTGAAATATCCAGACGATTCCAAATTTGCACTTACGAACATTTTAGTCATACGAAGCTTAGTGAAACGGGCCCCTGTTCTATAATCAATGCCAACTTTCAGAATAAATTTTGTGAAAAATACATTTCAAATACTGGGTATTAGTATCACCTCACCGATAAGCAGGAGAGGATATAGCAATAGTAACACCTTTCATTTCTTAAGGACCCGTGTGGCCCCCCATCATCATTTGATTCAAACATAATTGCTTCCTAAATGTGATGGGATATATGTATAACATATATATGTGAAAATTAGCTTGTTACTGTATACTGTACAGGACATGGAGTTACTATGTCGGGCATCTTAGTGTGTACAAGCTATCAGTCAGTTTTACATATTGTGGAGTTTGACACATACCACAGATACTATGACATACACATAAATACAATTGGTGCAATATGTTCCAACAACATTAAAGAACAACATCCTATGGGTTGTTCTCATAACACTTGTATACAAAGTCAGGTCTGAAGAATTTGATGATCCATTGTTAATTACTTAACAATACAGTAAGTTAGATAAATACACAGTATCAAATCCAGTGACATGTAAGCAGTTACCCGAGTGTATTGTCACTGGTGTCTACTTGCTTTCTATGCAATTAAATGCAATGTGGCTTTGTCGGTGATAACAACGTACACTAACAGTAGGCGGTGCACCAGGTTGAAAAGTTTACACATCACAATTTATTTTGAGATTGATGGGATAAATACTCAGATATATCGCATGCTATAAAGTTTGCAGGCATAATTCTTATAGCACGCTATTGTCATATATGTCCATGATGTATTGCAACAAATTATATTTTATACAACATATTATTTGCTGTATGTGTCAAACTCTCCAAGTGGTCACAATACGAATCGAGGGATGGTGCTTTGCTTCGCATACAATCTGAAACATCTCCCCCACACACACACACACAAGTCTAAACACCCCAGGTCAAGGTTACAGAGAACTTGTGTTCATTTGTTGTAGTATCGAAGCTACCAACGAGGGGATTAGCTTAGTGATAACGATGTCATTCTTTCCTTTCAGCTGGCTTAAAGCACTCATGCACACATATCAGAAGATTGTATTACATAAATCTTTCACTGGCTCAGTAGCTAACGGTGAAGTCAGACTGCTAGAATGTGCAGTGCTGGCTGATCAGGACTTACATTGGTCATAAACAAATAAGCACATTTTTCATGTGACCAAAATATTAAAATGCTATTATAATATATTACAGGCATATTTTATTATGACCTATAAAATCCCACAGCTTTTAGAAGATAAAAGGAAGTTTAAATGACTCAAGGACGTCAGATCACATCAATGCCAGCACGGAAATAAATAAAATATGTGTTATTAATTTAATAGTCCAAAACGCAATATATATTATATACCTCACAAGTTGTGTTCCTGAAAACCATATTTGATCTTAGGGCCGACACCTATCTCAAGACAAGTACCGGTATGTGGATAAAAATTTACCATTTAATCAGGGAACATTTCTTGATTAGCCCAACAATGTACACACTGATCAGACTGTACCATGTGATTAAGAATGACAACTGGTCAAAAACGGAAACATTTGCTTAGTTTGTCAGGAGTCACCATTACCAGGATAACAATAAAAAAAATATTAATATTTTTATTCACATACCAAAAACATGGTTTGTCAGCACTTTAGAATCATTTCCAATGGAAATGATTCTAAAGTGCTGCCAAACCATGTTGAATTTGTGAGTGAAGTAAAAACCAAATCATCAAAGAATTTATTTACCACCCTTCAAGTGTGTCAGGTTTAGATGGTGCAAATCTCTTCAGACAATATAATGCCTCTCAATTATATGGTTCAGCTCAGAGGTGACGATGTTAAATGTACAACCAGCATAGACACTGATCAGGGTTTATGCTGATTGTTAAACAAATTTTTTTTGCTCACTGTCATGGATTTGAAATTGTATATTATATGTAGAAAATGTTGTTCATGGATGTGCTATCAACCCTTACAATGCTGAATTAAATTTTGTCGTCTGCCGATTACTTTTTATTTTCTATTTCTATCGACAAAAACATGGTTTGTCAGCACTTTAGAATCATTTCCAATGGAAATGATTCTAAAGTGCTGCCAAACCATGTTTTTATCGAGAGAAGACAAAATATAACACGACAGCAGACGACAATATCCGTGTCCAGCATTCTAAGGGTTGATAGCACATCCATGAACATGGCTCATTGTCAACAACATTTTCTACATATAATATACAATTTCAAATCCATGACAGTGAGCAAAATTTTGTTTAACAAACAGCATAAACCCTGATCAGTGTCTATGTTAGTTGTACATTTAACATCGTCACCTCTGAGCTGAACCATATAATTGAGAGGCATTATATTGTCTGAAGAGATTTGCACCATCTAAACCTCGACACACTTGAAGGGTGGTAAATAAATTCTTTGATGATTTGGTTTTTACCTCACTCACAAATTCTGAGTTTTCACAAATCATGGTTGTCACAGATGTGGTTATAACATTTATACCTACCCTGGCCTACCTTTGCCTTATAATAGTGTGGATATATATGGCTGGGCTTGATTCGTCCTTCATTGTCCACGTTTGTCAAGAGCACTTTTACTCCTGAAGCATCAAAATGAACAGATAACAGTCAGCACCGTCATCCTGTGCCCTTTATACAATATAAAATTTGCATACAGATGCACGGCACGTGAATGAAATTATCGGTATATGAATTTTAACAATAACCGGACATACAGGTTGTTAGCCCAGTACAGACGGGATACTATTATAGTAATATAAAACTTCAGAGAAAGAAATACCAAGTTTCTTCATTTCCTCTCAAAAGTATATGTTGTTACCACTCATTTGAACCGTCTCGACGAGACGGTTCAAACGAGTGGTAACATCGCATACCTTTATCGAGAAATAAACAAAACAATAAGATTTTGTTAACAACTTTTATCATATCCATTGATTGAAATGGGTTAACAAACAACAAACATTACTGAAAGACTCGAGGGAAACCAGTGAATTGCAGGGCCGTAGTTATATTAATCCACATACTGTATTGTTTTTCCTGGAGGAATAGATTCATTTATTTATATTGTATTAAGCAGAGTTTAACAGCCTGTCAAAAAATAGCTAAGGACATTTCAGGCCGGGTTAACAGGGTCGAATCCGGTATTTCTTCTGTACCGAGGAGGAAAATTACAAAATCAAAACTGAATATTTACAAAAAAATTTATATATATATATTCAGCCCTGAAATTAGACTATCCTGATCTGACGACACTAGGGCCTCATCATTCCAGAGTCACTATGCGCCACCCTCTAAAAGTAATATGATTATTATTAATCCTACTACTTTTATAATGGGAATAACCATATTAAACTCCATTAAAACATTAAAAACCATCAGTGGGTCAGGATGAACCCTGGGGCTTATGGAATTCATGCATGACCAGTGTAGCACCTGTAGCCGATTTCACCAACATTGCAAAGTATACTTTACTAGCAAAGTATACTTTGAGGGAGCAATCATTTATTTGTCCTGAAATTATGCATTATTTCATATAGAACTAACAAATGCATATATTTCATGATTAAAAGTATGCAGAATTATTATACTGAATTTATTACATTATCACAGCCATAATGGCTGTGATAATGTAATAAATTCAGTATAATAAAAATTAATAAATTTATAAAATTTAAAATTTCTCCCTCAAAGTATACTTTGCTACTAAAGTATACTTTGCAATGTTGATGAAATGGGCTACTGATCACATAATACCTACCCTCTTGTAGCCCGATACTGATCTATATTGCTTGTTAGAAGCATGACAGAGCGTTTCATTGATGGAATTGCGGACAGTGCAGATCTGAACAGACTGTGTGGATGCACAGGCTGATCTGGATCTACACTGGTTGTAAAATCTATATAAGCCCCAGTCACTGAGCCACATGTGTGTTAATAATGCCTCCAGCCCAGCCATTCTACAACTCACAGTAAAGTCAATAGAGCCTATTTTGTTTCCATTTGTAACACATGGTACCAAGTGTTTGTTTTTGAATTTCCATTTTGAAAAGTTCTGGGCTCTGCAACAGGTGTCATTAATGAGCTTATCAATCAATACAGCTTTTATATTAATTAAACCTGCACATGTACATAAGCAAACCTTTGAAAATATAACGAGCCTAAACACCAGGTCAGTTTAAATATTACTGTCTGCAGGGTTTACTAAGTGATTCCGTTGACAATAGATATCTAACTGCCAGTACACGCTTAGTTTCCAATTAAACCTGATTTGTACAATTCTGATATTAATTAACCCTTTCAACACTACAGGTCTGCATAGTGGTATTGGCAAAAAATGTAGATCCAGATGAAACAGGCCGTCTCATCAGGATCTGCACTTTTGGCAAGTAATTTTCTTATTTTTAAGAACAAAAACACCACCCCCCTTTCATAAATGGACTACTCTGAAAATCATTTTGTGACAATTGGATCGGTAGGAAAATTAACATATCACAGTCCATTCCACTTATTTAGGGGTGAAAGTGTTAACGCTTTGAATGCAGGAAATATAAATTGCTGTTTAATATTTTATCTTCTTTTTCAACAATGTTTGAAAACACTAGAATGATTTCAATTGGAAATGATTCTAAAGTTTTCTCAAGCAAGTTGTTTGAGAATGGAAAATAATAAGCGCAGCAGAAATGTTTTAATTCATATGTTGTAAGGGTTGGTTAACAGGCTTGAATGGCCAGACTGGATGGTTTTCATTACCCATTACCGTACCTGTAGCCTATTTCACCAACATTGCAAAGTATACTTATCTAACAAAGTATACTTATCTAACAAAGTATACTTTGAGGGAGAAATTTTCAATTTTAGGATAAATTTATTGTTTTTATTATACTGAAAATTTTCTGAAAATAAACACACATAGTTTCGTTGAGAAGTGGATAAAAGTTGTTTAAACCCTATGTTGAAGTAAATTTGTGTCACTCCCACTTGCGGACAGTGCGATATAGTCGGTACATTGGCTTTATACTTATCCTATCAAAGCCTCGGCGGGCACGACATGCGGGCCTCGGCCATCTGTAGCCTATTTCATCAACATTGCAAAGTATACTTTTCTAGCAAAGTATACTTTGAGGGAGAAATTTTCAATATTATGATAAATTTATTAATTTGTATTATACTGAATTTATTACATTATCACAGCCATTTTGGCTGTGATATATAAAGTAATAAATTCAGTATACTGAATAATTCGGCATACTTTTAATCAAAAAATATATGCAGTCGTTAGTTCTATATGACATAATGCATCTCAGGAAAAATAAATGATTACTCCCTGAAAGTATACTTTGCAATGTTGGTGAAATAGCTAGGCTACTGCTGATAGTGTTTGATCATTATCTTTGTCACTTGCAATGGAGATCTTTGTATACAGTGTGTTTCAGAGAACATGTCCCCACTTTAAGTCGTCATACTTCCTATGCTATTAAAGATAGACACTTAAAACAAAGTTTTATATAAAGCGGGAAACAACCGCATTTTTTTAGGATGTACAAGTAAACTGATGACGTCGCGAACATAAACTGATGACGTCGCCAACATAAACTGATGACGTCATCATGTTTACTGTGGTTTTTGTACAAAATGGATGCCCAGAAAGCTGCAATTGTAGTAAAACTGTACTACGAATGTGGAAAAAGTCCAAATAGCGTAAGGAAAATTTTACGAAAGCAACATGCCGATATACAGCCATTGTCAAGAAAGCAAATATACAGACTCGTAAAGAAGTTTGAAGAACATGGAACTGTATGTGATAGGAGAAGTGGGAAGAATGGTGGCACAAGCCGACCTGGACGTTCTGACGAAATCATCAGCGAGGTGAAGCAGGTCATTGCGGAGACCCCCAGACTAAATAACATTACAAATACGGTAAGTGTGTGAACAGTTCACAGAATTCTAAAATATGACTTGGAACTTAAACCGTACAACATTGCAGTGATGCAGACTCTTAAGGAAGGCGATATTAACTCCAGAATTTGATTTGAATTTATGCGATTACTCAAATGTATTTACTTACCAAGATAGGAGGACATGGTATAGTGGTCTACTGTCTGTTTCACGAAAGCTGCCCAAATTTTACAGCTATATGAACAATTCAAAAACCATATTTTTTTCGATAATATTAAATTAAAGGAAAATTTAAGAATGAGCCTTCTTTTTATTTCGTGAAATTTGGTCAAATATTGATTTTATTGCGAAAACAAAATTCCCCATGTTAAATCCCCATAGACATCTTCACGGAGTGAAGATGTCTATGGGGATTTAACATGGGGAAATTTTTTAGAATTTCAGAAATACTGGACAGATTTTTAAAATTTAACTTTTGTTTTCTTAGTTAGATCATTTCCAAGCTATCTAGCTAGGTTTGGGAGTCAATTTCCCAAAAAAATTGTTTTTTGACTCCTCCCACACTCCTCTACCTCTTTTCCCCCCATGTTAAATTCCCATACAGAAATCAATTTTTCGTAATAAAACCAATATTTGACCGAATTTCACGAAATAAAAAGAAGGCTCATTTTTAAATTTTCATTTAATTTAATACTATCAAAAAAAAATATGGTTTTTGAATTGTTTATATGGCCGAAAAATTTTGGCAGCTTTCGTGAAACAGACTATAGGTTGTTTATTGTATATTTTTACTTACATCAAACTGATTTGATTTGATTTATTGGTGTTTAATGGATGTCAACAGCTAAGGTCATTTAAGGCCGGGCCAACGGGTTCGATCCCGTATTTAATCTGTTGGGGAGAAAATCCCAAAATCAGAACTGAATATTTAAATCGAAAAAAAATAATTAGTTAGCCGTGCGTGCGGTGCCAGGTCTATACCACACTAGTCACTTGGCCCATTTCCCTAAAAATTAGGAATAATCATATTACTCTTATAAGGGGTATAACCCGATTCAACTCTCACCTACAAGAATGGCAAAGTCATATTGATTCAAATTGATTTGATTAATCATATGAGACACGCCATGAGACACGCCATGTGATTTGTACCTTCCGACATCTGTGTAATTTCATTAAAAACATTAACAAAATTTACAATATTTTTCATAAATAAAGTCAAAAGTTTACAAAATTTTCAGAGTACATGCGGAATATAATTCCGCATGTACTCTGAAAATTTTGTCAACTTTTAACGCCATTTACGGAAAACATTGTAAATTTTGTAAACGTATTTCATGAAATTACGCAGATGTCCAAAGGTACAAAATCACATGGCGTGTCTCATGGCGTGTCGGTAATAAAATCAGCGGTTCATCAAAAAGCAAGAGCCCTGTGTACATACATGGCCAGTAAACAAACACATGAACAGGTGGTCTGGTTATCTGGATCTTTAACCAGACAGGAATGTGAACTTCTGGACATACATTGCTGGATATTAATGAGAAACAGTCCAAGGAATTTTGGTCTGGAAATTAGTGGGTAGGCCAGCACTTTTGGAATACCCCTCAATGGAAATTGTATCTTACACGAGTTAACCCCTTGGAATGAGGAAAACCAAAATTTCCATCTGCTGTTGTATTTTGTGTTCTTTCTCAATGAAAACATAGTTTGACAGCATTTTAGAATCATTGGAAATGATTCAAAATTTCTGTCAGGCTATGTGTGATTACAAAAATAGAAACTAGAAAATAAACAGCAGACAACACCAGTAGCCGATTTCATCAAAATTGCAAAGTATACTTTTCTAGCAAAGTATACTTTGAGGGAGCAATCATTTATTTTTCCCAAAATGCATTATTTCATACAGAACTAACTACTGCATATATTTGATGATTAAAAGTATGCAGAATTATTATACTGAATTTATTGCATTATCACAGCCATAATGGCTGTGATAATGTAATAAATTCAGTATAATACAAATTAATAAATTTATCATAAAATTGAAAATTTCTCCCTCAAAGTATACTTTGCTAGAAAAGTATACTTTGCAATGTTGGTGAAATAGGCTACAGATGGCCGAGGCCCGCATGTCGTGCCCGCCGAGGCTTTGATAGGATAAGTATAAAGCCAATGTGCCGACTATATCGCACTGTCCGCAAGTGGGAGTGACACAAATTTACTTCAACATAGGGTTTAAACAACTTTTATCCACTTCTCAACGAAACTATGTGTGTTTATTTTCAGAAAGCCCAGTCAGAATTTGAGTACATTTGGTCAAATGCTACGAGTCCCAACACAATCTGTGAATTTTTCAAAGTGAAAATCATGTGACCTTGGGAGTGGAGGCTATACATGTACAATTAAAATAGGGGTGATGGTAAAAAAAATATGTGGCTCTAACTGGAGAAATGGGACTAATGGATTTTGCGACCAGTGTGGACTTACGGATTTTGCGACCAGTGTAGATCCAGATCAGTAGCCGATTTCATCAAAATTGTAAAGTATACTTATCCAGCAAAGTATACTTTGAGGGAGAAATTTTCAGTTTTAGGATAAATTTATTATTTTTTATTATACTGAATTTATTACATTATCACAGCCATTTTGGCTGTGATAATGTAATAAATTCAGTATAATAATTCTGCATACTTTTAATCATCAAATATATGCAGTCGTTAGTTCTATATGAAAAAATGCATTTTGGGAAAAATAAATGATTTCTCCCTCAAAGTATACTTTGCTAGAAAAGTATACTTTGCAATGTTGGTGAAATAGGCGACAGGCTGTGCTTCCGCAGTCTGATCCGGATCTGCACTGTTCGCCATTTCATCAATGAAACAGCAGTCATGCTTCTAATAAGACTATAGATCATTATCAGGTACAGGAGTCGGGAGCTGCACTGGTCACAAATCCCATAAGCCCCATTTCTCCAGTCACAGCCACGTATGAAATTTCAAGTCAATGCATCTTGAAGTTGTGGACATAATCAGGGCTCCAGATAAGGAATTAGTAATTGAGTATTTTTACTCCCATCATTTCTGAAGCAATTGGGTATTTCAAAGTTTTAACTGGGTAAAATAAAATCGCACTACTGTTTACACATCAACAGACAGCAATTATTGAATAGTTTTCTTCTAAATGAAACATATCTTGGCATTTCATTAGAATTGTCTCCTTGGACAATACCAAGATGGGTTTTCATGGAAAAATAAGAAAATATGCTATATTTATGGTCTGTTTATTGTTTTCTGTAGCATGATAAAGATACCACAATTTTTTCATTGCTTTTTGATACTCACTACTTCTGATTTCAATTGGGTTTTTGGCAATTTTAATTGGGTATTTACGCAAATATGCACCTTATCTGGAGCTCTGCAATAATTATACGGTACCTGAAATGGTAGCAGCTGGAGGTTCAGAACTGATGCAAGTAGGGATGGACAGGCCAACATCACTCTTTCCCTTGGTATACTAAAATATAACTCTCGAAGATAACAAAATGTAAAGTTTACTATCAGCGAAAACACCGTTTCCTAAAAATAAAGTAGATTAAAAACCAGACATTGTTTTAATTGTCTACTAGGCATGCGCAGCCCAGTATAGAAACCATGCACATTTTACAGATACTTCAAACTTTACAGCCCTTACCACGGACTATAATTGAACCGTTAACAAGACAACCACCATCTTGCTTCTACCACCAGCTAACAGATACAAACAAAATATAACACAAGTAACCTGACGAAAGCACACACTAACTAATATACATATACAAGTACCTGTATCTATTCTTATATATGTCCCCGGGTTATGCAATATTTGCGAACCAAAAATGCACTTGACATCACAACAACTTGAAAAATATGATGTTTTAAATGGCTTTTGTATGTGGAAATAGCAAATGTTGCCTGCAAAAAATAGCAGGGTGCATACTATTAGAGACAGCAGGTATATATAGTTTATACAATATATATGGTATATTTAGTGGCAGTATATTGTTGCACAGAGCATGTGAGTAAGAAACATTGCAAACAGTCTAGACCCTGAACAGACTGCACACATGTGCAGTCTGATCAGGATCTATACTGGTTGCAAATTCCAATTTCTTAGTTTCCAATGAACTCCTCTAATAAGTGTGCCAAAAGGGCGTAATAAAACATCTTAGTGGAATAAAAAACAAAAATAGACACTTACAAAATGTAACGAACCGGAACAAAAATAGCTGCAGGCAGCCCACGGTGAATTAGACTCCTTCTGAAAATGGCTAATTCCCGACTCCCACAATTAAGTCTTTGTCTAATTCGCCAGGATGGGAGCCACTCTTACCAATACAGATGGCAGCATGGTGATCCGTGGACATCTGCATGAAATACAGTAGAACCTCTCTAAACCGGACACCCTGGGAGGTCCCCACTCCCCAGGGTGTCCGGTTTAGAGAGGTACCACCGTTATTATAGGTACATGCCCACTCAGAGGGCACAAATTGTCCTTTATAAGAATTAAATAAGTGTATAATTGTGTCACTATTCCACCAGTTCTAAAAATTACGAGTACCCGCTATACAGATATAATCATTTAGTAATATTTATTTTACTGATAGTGACGCGCGGTGGTATCAGGCCTTTTTCATATGCAAATTAGGCATGATATTTTTTAATTATTTATACAAAATAAATGCCTCGCCTGAAAAAATATTATTTTCGACAGATTATAAAGTATGATCATTGCACATCAAAATATAAATACAGAGAATAATTAGTAATGTCCGTTAACATTTTAAGGAAATACGGTTATCGCCCCTGATATCAGTGTGGATATTTACCTCTGATATAAAATGTATAATAATGCCAATCATTACGTGGGGAAATGGTGAATGAATGTTTATTTTGCCAGGAAATGTCTCTGATGATGTCTCTGATATAAAGAACATTTTGGGCCTACTGACTGGGCCTGTACCTTTAAGCACTCATTGAACATTTTTGGTCCTTTTCAGTCGTGGACAGGAAAATTAAATAAATTACAGTGAAACCTATCAAATTAAAGACAATGGGGTCACCATGGTGTCCGGTTTAGAGAGGTTCAATTGTATTACCATACTGAGGAATCATCTGGCCATCCGGGGGCCGTTTTACTAAACTTCTTACGACTAAAATGTTCGTAAGTGCAAACCTATGATAGTCTGTAAATTTTACATTAACAATGTTTTCTTGTAAACAATTATTGGATTTACATTTATTTAGCATAGGCTGCATAAGCAGCCTATGCTCAATAAATGTAAATCCATCAATTTAACTTCAGACGATTCCAAATTTGCACTTACGAACATTTTAGTCGTACAAAGTTTAGTGAAACGGACCCCTGATTGCTGTATCTGGGATTTTTTTGACTGTTTAATCCCACATGTTGCACCCTGGGATTTTGTTGACTGTCTAATGCCACATGTCACACCCTGTGAACTTTTGACTGTCTAATCCCACATGTCGCACCCTGGAACCGTTTGACTGTCTAATCCCCACATGTCACACCCTGGTAACTTTTGACCGTGTAATTCCCACATGTCGCACCCTGGGAACTTTTGACTGTGTAATTCCCACATGTCGCACCCTGGGAACTTTTGACTGTCTAATCATACATGTCGTGCCCTGGGAAATTGTTTATACCGTCTCATTCCACATGTTGCACCCTGGGATTATTTTGACTGTCTAATCCCACATATCACACCCTGGGAATTAGTTGACTGTCTAATCCTGCATGTCACACCCTGGGAATTTATTTGGTCTGGTCTAATCATGCAATTTCAACACCCTGGGAATTATTTGCCTGTCTAAATTCCTGCAATGTCACAAACCCCTGGGAATTATTTGCCATGTCTAATACCTGCCATGTTCACACCGCCTGGGAATTGATTTGTCCTGTCTAATCCTGCAGTGTCCACACCCTGGGAATATATTGACTGGGTAATTAATTTCTGGGCATGTACACACTGTATAATACTGCATGTCACACCCTGGGAATTATTTAACTGTCTAATCCTGCATGTCACACCCTGCGAATTATTTGACTATCTAATCCTGCTTATCACACCCTGGGAATTGTTTGACTGTCTAATCCTGCATGTCACACCCTGGGAATTATTTGCCTGTATAATCCTGCATGTCACACCCTGGGAATTATTTGACTGTATAATCCTGCATGTCACACCCTGGGAATTATTTGACTGTATAATCATGCATGTCACACCCTGCCACACACACACCCTGTAGCAGACCTTGTCCAATCCAGATGCACTGAAACACATATTATTTATGCTCCTAACAAACAGTATAGATGCTTGCCATTCTGCAGGAGTGTGTGCTAGCAGATCAGGAGCAAGAACAATTGAAAGTGAATGGGTTTTATGACCCAGCAACATCTGAGGTCATGTAGACACGGGACCTTGGTTTCAAGTCTCATCTGAAGGACCAGAGGTAAGGAAATACTATGGAGACATTTTCTACGCATAGAGCTGGTATTGAACTCGCAACCGTTGGTGTTGAAGACCTCTAGGCAAATAATACACCCCTTCCGGAGTAAACAAGAGACAGGCAAATATTTACATGTAAATCCAAATTCTCCACAGTCACATATTATAAAGATAATCTTCAACATACAAGCTGAACATTACTACAGGAATCATCGCCTACTCCCTAAATAGCAAACTGAGTCGACCCTGCTCATACTGGTAGATGTAGGCGGATCTGGTTCATGGCTAGTTCCAGAGGTGCTAAGTGTCTGCGGAAGACAGAGGAGTGAAGATCATAAAATGTGGCTGTGGCTGGAGAAATGGGGCTTATGGGTTTTGCGACCAGTGTAGATCCAGACCAGCTTGTGCATCCACAGTCTGATCAGGATCTGCCCTGTTCATCATTCCATCAATGAAACACCAGTAATGTACCAACAAGCAATATAGATCGCAATAAGCATACAGGAGCTACAATGGTCACACATTTCTCGGTCACAGCTACATTTAACTCTTTTAACCCTACAGACATCTATAGTGGTGTTTGAAAACAGTGTATATCTGCACTTTTGTAATTTTCATATTTTTCATGGAGAAAAACCACCACATTTTCACAAATGGACTAGTCTGAAAATAATATTGTGATAATAGGATTGGTCGGTTTAGTTTGTTGGGGGTTTAACGGCCTATCAACAGTTAAGGTCATTTAAGGTTGGGTCAATGGGTTTAGTACTAAATCCCATACATTACCTGTACAAATAGGGGGGAAATCCCAAAATCAGAACTGAATATTTACAATAAAAACTATATATTCAGCCCTGAAATCAGAATAATCCTGATCTGATGCCAGGTCCTCGCCACACTGGATTGGTCGGAAAATTAACATCCAGTTATTTAGGGTTGAAATGGTTAAGAAAAGGTAGGTGGAAGAGGGCCAAAATAGCAGCTGTTTATGGTGTACACTGCCCACTATCTGACAACCGGTACATCATGCCTGCCACATACCGACCTCTGTATTTTATGAGGACAGGAAAATTATCATAAAAATGCCAAAATATCTTTCATAATACCAAAGAAATTACAGTATTAGTACACAGGATCCGGGTGATTACACGCGCCGCACAAAACAGTTTCAATGTACATTGTAACTATTTTTGACATTCCATTACAAAGATTGGCTAATTAGCAACCACAACACCACCAGCCGTAGATCAGTTTGCACATTATCACAGTCTATCTGATCATGGCCTATATTGTTTGTCTATTAGTTAATGGATTATAATCGATTTTAACCCATTTCATGCTGAGGATAAGCCATCATGTTTGCGGAAAATTCTAAATATTCTCGTTCTATGCGCTCAGAAGTATATGTCGTGACCATCATTTGAACCGTCTCGTCGAGACGGTTTAAATGAGTGGTCACAACATATACTTTCATTGAGAAATAACAAAAATAAAAATAACACATATTAAAAAAAATCACACCTATAAAGGTGTATTCCGCATGGAATGGGTTAATAAGGAGCTGGGCATTTATTGCTGTTACTCCATACTTCTGTAATCAACTGGTTATTTTAATCTTTAACCGAGATTTTTTAAAAGCATTACCATACTCTTTTTGTATTAATTTGCTTATTCATACTCTTTTCTCTTTTGTATTAATTATTGCTTATAAACACAAAGTTTATCAGGAACTCTAAGAGGTATTGTTTAATTCTTTGCATGCTGGGAAACTTGTGGCTATAAATAATTAAAAAATAGCGGACAAAAAATAATCATATTTTCTTTTATTTCTCCTTGTAAATATCATGAATATGTCTTGAAATTTCATTAGAATCGAGTCCGGAGGACTCGATTCTAATGAAATTCCAAGACATATTTACAAAGAGAAATAAAACATAATTATACTCTTTAATACGTTTGGCGGATATTTTCACCGCAACCATGCAAAGAGTTAAGATACAATGAACATTTTTGACACAATTCAAGAACAGCTTCCACAACTATAACATTGCTAGCAGCCAATAGATAGCATTGAGAATATCTTGAGAATGCATTAGCAGCTGATGAACACAAGTTTATTGGGGGGCACGTCATGGTGACTTACAGGAAAGACAAAACAAGTATATGTAAGCTGCCAATTACAGCACGGCAGCGCTGCCAGTTAGCTGGAACTATGTTATTGCTGGAGGTATTTGAGAGATCTCCTCTGATGTAATAACACATCGTTTGCAAAACGTGTGTTTATTCCGCTTCTTTTCATTTGTTAACACAGATGTTCTTTGCTGAAACAACATTATTTTTTCTTTCAGTAAGGGTGTAGTGGGTTTTTGTTAACCCATAGGAAATAAAAAAAAAAGTACTTTGGTCGTCAGAAACGGGGTTTGCGGAATTTTCTTGAAGTCGCCAGATGCATTCTGCAGGTCAATTAAACATGTGGTTCACATATATGCTTATGCAAGCTACTGTACTACATCTTTAGACTGAAAAATCACCGGATTTTAATCAGACATTATTGGATTTAACATATTTTTGCAGGGTACTGTTTTTGATTGATTATGTGACAAATTTACAATATGTTTTTATTTGTTGGTGGCGATATATTCCAGCACAAAAATATTTACACAATTAACTAACATTTGATTGGCCCGTAGTAAGTCTCTGTCCAAAATTTATATCCCAGTAAACTCCCACGCCGAACTACTTTCCGTAAACGTCAGCTGACGCGCAGTTAAAATAATTCTTAAGAATTCTTAAAAATAAACACATTTTCATGATGAATTTATTTCAAATGCTGGAATTATAAGAAATTAATGGCCTTTTTGTTGAATTTATCGGGGATATAAACTTGGAAAAGTCGCGGGAATACTGGACGAGGCCTTCCGGCCTTCGTCCAGTATTCCTGCGACTTTTCCAAGTTTATACCCCGATAAATTCCACAAAAAGGCCATTCATTCCTATAATATAAATTCAAATGTAGGGAAAATTTCAAGCATTGTTATAGGAAAGGGCAAAAGATATTTTCACAAACTTTCATCTTTATGTACAGACAGTTTTTCAATTATATGATGTCCATTGCAAATGCGAATGATATGTGACCAAAACATCATAATTTCTGCGACACTATGGGACAGTCTCATAGCATATGCAATTTGCCGTTTAGTTTCCATTATCCATGGTTTAGTTTAACCTATTTCAGCCAATACTATGATTTTTGTTGAAAAAATCTCATTATTTTGTTCATTCATCGATAAAGGTATATGTTGTTACCACTCATTTGAACCGTCTCGTCGAGACGGTTCAAATGAGTGGTTACAACATATACTTTCGAAAGGAAATAAAGAAAATAGGGATTTTTTTCTCTCAAAAGGTTCATACTACTAAAAGTGTATCCCATCTGTAATGGGTTAGCGTACTTTGTTTAACCCATTACATACAGGCCAGATAATATTACAGTAGTATGTAAATTTGGAGACATTTTCGCTGTTTTCTCTACTTCTGTTCAAAAGTGTATGAGGTTACCACTCATGAACCATCTCAATGAGATGGTTCAAACGAGTGGTAACAGCATATAATTTTATGGAGAAATAAATAATATAATAAAAAATGTTTCCAATAAAAGTATTGTATCCATATACAGGGCTCCAGATAAGGAATTAGTAATTGAGTATTTTCACTCAATCATTTCTGAAGCAATTGGGTATTTCAATATTTTAATTGGGTAAAATGAAATCACACTACTGTCAACAGACAGCAATTATTGAGTAGTTTGCTTCGAAATGAAAACATGTCTTGGCATTTCATTAGAATTGTCTCCTTGGAGACAATTCTAATGAAATGCCAAGATGTTTTTTCATGGAAAATAAGAAAAATGTGCTATAATTGTTGTCTGTTTATTGTTTTCTGTAGTATATGATAAAGGTACCACAAATTTGTTATTGATTTTTGACACTCGCTACTTCTGATTTCAATTGGGTTTTTGGCAATTTTAATTGGGTATTTACTCAAATACACACCTTATCTGGAGCTCTGCATATAGTTCAATGGGTTAACAACCAACTAGGTGATGCGTACACGGATGAAATTTCGTAAAATTTCAACTCCAATCTAACAAGATCCTGCTTTGATACCAGGTACCTTTCCCACGTGCAGTCAATTCCACTCTGGATACATTAAATGGTTCTTCACCTGATTAATCTATTTGAATACCATAAACTCCAATGCGAATGCTTTCAAACAGTGTAGATCCTGATCAGCCGGCTCGTAACAAGCTGTCTCATCAGGATCTGCACAGTTTGTGAATACATTCCAATTTTTGACACAATTACCACCATTCTGAATAACGGAATAGTCGAAATGTCCACACATAGGAGTCCAGTCCAATTACTGAAGAGTACAAGAAATCAGTAACACCAATGGATGTAACCCCTCAAAAACTTTAAAGCAAAAAAAGAAAATTAATGCAAATTTCTGAGTAATTGACCTTGAGAAAAGGAGCCACATGGGTGGGCTATAGAATGAAAATATGGTGATGACAAATAAGTATATGAAGATTCATTGAAACTTACTATCTCAGTTTTCATAAGTCGGATTAGCTTTAATCCGAGTTATGAAAACTGAGATAGTAGTTAGCCAAGAACTTTAACCCTTACTACGCTGAATTAAATTTTATCGTCTGCTGGAAATGTTTTATTTTCAATATTTCTCGACAAAAACCTGGTTTTGACAGCACATGAGAATCGTCTCCACTGGAGACGATTCTCATGTGCTGTCAAAACAAGTTTTTTTGTTAAGAATTAAAGCAAAAATGAAAAACAGCAGACGGCAATTTCCGTTAACAGCGTAGGAAGGGTTAATACCATGGGTAAACATTTGCCCTGGCACTAGGGAACTGTTTGAACCAGCGGCCCTACAGTCTTGGGGTTCCAACAGTTTCCTAGTAGTAAATCTCGGACAGACAGACAGACAGACAGACAGACAAATGAAAGACGAACAGATGGAAAATGTGGCAACTGCACGTAATCCTAAAATTCTTTTCGGGGTACATAAAAATGGTTAAACCCTGTAACAAATAGATATCACACAGACATCAAACGCCCATGGGGTTCAAAGAATTTTATATATCTCCATATTACACAAAAAAGTTCACCAATATATGTGGCTTTTTGGAATTCTGTAACTTTTTATGATATCCTTCATAACACCAACACCCAGCAATTGATTTTCCATCTATAGGGTACAAATGTTAAATGGCCAACCAGGTGGCTAGTCAATTTTCTATTGTAATTTGGCGGAGGTCGAAAAGGCAACATCCCCAGGAGCCAGAGAAAGTGAAGCCACTTTCTCCAGACCATATCAAAACAGGAATAACACTTACGTAATCATTCCCAGGTCACTTTTCCAGGCCAGAATTCTGAAGGTTTATGTATTTCCCATACTTAACCCTCGCTACGCGGGAGACGAAAATGATCGTCTGCTGTTTTTCATTTTTGCCTTAATTATTTGGCAGCACATGAGAAGGAGACGATTCTCATGCGCTGTCAAAACAGGTTTTTATAGAAAAATATTGAAAATAAAACATTTCCAGCAGATGACAAAATTTAATTCAGCGTAGTAAGGGTTAAAGAATAATGTACGCTGCTGGTCATAATAATAAGTCCTCAGTGACCTTGGGTGGTCGGACATGGGTTGTATGTAAAACAGAGCACCATACCTAGACACACATTGTGGCCAAATACATGTACATGTAGTATCCAAATGGGTGAAACGGTTCATAAGTTATTGAATAATTCATTTGTTTTAACATTTTTGCCTTACAAACAAGGTGAACATAAGTCCTCAGTGACCTTGGGCGTCAGACATGGGTCGTATGCAAAACAAAGCACCATCCTATGACACACACTGTGGCCAAATATTATCAAAATCGGTGGAATAAGGGGGCTCCCTCATGAAGTTAACCCCTTCTTCAATCGACCCATTAACTATTTCTTTGGGATAGTTCAAAACAGTTGTATGCTCAAATTCTTGAACTGGTGTTAAATAAACAGGAATGATACACAATAGTACCTACCCGTAGTATGAAATTTTCAAAGAAATCTTTCCCTATTTATTTCTATTCTTTTAACCCTTAGAATGCGGGAACCGAAAATAGTCGTCTGCTGATAATTCATATGTTGTCTTTTCTCTGAGTAAAAACATGGTTTGGCAGCATTTTAGAATCATTTCCATTTCATTTCCAATGGAAATGATTCTAAAGTGCTGCCAAACCAAGTTTTTGATGAGAAAAATGGAAAATAAAAAATAAACAGCAGACGACAAATTTTAATTCAGCATTGTATTAAGGGTTAAAGTACATTGTTGTCGGTGAGTGGCCAGGACATAATTATGTTAAAATGATATAAAACAAATTGCCAGACACACCTTTGTATTATCAACACTGTAAATATGTTATATACATCAGCCAAAGTCTTTTTCAGGATGGATGTCAAGATTAAATATTTATATATTGTTATTTTAAACCTCACTGTGCACGAGATGAAAAGTGTCGTCTGCCGTTTTTAATTTTTGATGTAATTCTTAACGAAAAAACTGTTTTGGCAGCACATGAGAATCGTCTCCAGTGGAGACGATTCTCATGCGCTGTCAAAACCGGTTTTTATCGAGAAATATTAAAAATAAAGCATTTCCAGCAGACGACAAAATTTATTTCATCATATAGTAAGGGTTGGAGAATCTTCAACGGCATATTAATTTCCGGCTAACTCCGATTGTGATCAGTTGATGTAGGCAACATGTGGGATGCAGTAATTGGGCAGACAATCTGCCTACAGGACGAGACCGCTCCCTGAATATAGTGCTAGTGGAAACAAATACAATTTTACATTTCTGACAGGCTCATCTATATGAGCAATAGATCATCATTTTCTAGGGTAAACACAAGATGTTATTAACCCTTTCAACCCTAAATAACTGATATACTAATTGAAGGACCAATCCAACCGTCAAAAAATCTTTTTTTTCCAGATCAGTCCATTTATGAAATGGGGTTAAAAATATTGCAAAAAGTGAAGATCCTGGGGACCGAAAGTTTCACTAACCTTCGTGCGACTAAAATATTTGTAAGTGCAAATTTAGGATCGTCTGTAAATTTCAATTGATGGATTTATATTTATTGAACATAGGATAAATAAAAATCCAATAATTGTTTACACGTAAACATTGTTAATGTGAAAGTTACAGACTATCTTAATGTTGCACTTAAAAACATTTTTATCGTACAAAGTTTATTGAAACGGCCCCCTGATGAGAATGGCTCGTCAAAAGCTGGCTCATCTAGATCTACACTATTGCAAACACCGTTATTAAGGTCAGTACTGTTGAAGGTTAGACACCACCAAATAGTTTTACTATATAATTTAACCGAATGCCATCCAATAAGGCCAGTCTCTCCTACTTTCACTATTCGTATGGATGTTGTGGGACCCACTTGTACATGACCTGCAGCCAGTCTGTACTGGTTCTGCATGAACTAAACAATAGGTTCACTTACTCCTAAGAAAGAAAAATCCAACCTTGTCATATCCTCCAATATTGTGTACATTTGTTGGCCACGGAAACTCCGTGTACATCAAGTGACCAACAGGTTCAGTGTTTTCTTTTAAATGCATACAAATATGTTGAAAACTGGTGTTAAGGCACCCCAAAATGTTCCTCAAGTGAAACTGGGTAGTAATGGATCAAGATTTGCAAGCAAACGGTGTCTGTGACCTCAAAACACCCGCACTATTTTTTTATACCGGACTACTTTTGCATACACCCTGGGCGGTTTATTTTCGCACCATTTGGTGTCTTCTAACCTATAAGTGTACCGGTCCCACTACAACTCATTCTACAATATTCACTATTCAAAACTAGCTTCTATTCCTGGATACAGTACCAAGTTTGGAGCAAATATCTCAAATGGTTGTCACAGCAGCTATGTAACTCCACCATGTGACTGTCCACATTCTGCCTTAAATTGAGCTACTACAGAACTATGGGGAATTTTAATAGATGATGAATTAAAAGCACAAATCTCCATAAAATCACATAACATTACCCTAAATAGTGTTATAGCTAACCATTCTACATATAAAGACTCATCACTGAAACTATACCAACATGTATGCCACTCTGGAATGGTCGACAGACAAAAGGGTACTGGCTTGGAACGGTCAGTCAAGAAATTTGCTTTATGACGCAGGAGGAAAGGAAAAACAATGTTTTTTGAGTACTAGTGTATTGGTACTATACCGATATGCGAAAACAATACACTTACGCCTAATTTTGGCAAATTTTGGAACAGCGTCGCGATGTCGCGCCACTTTCCCGAACTTCTTAATTGTCCATCAGGAAGCCAATATCAATGAAAAAAAAAAAGAGAAAAACACACTATAATGACTGTTTTGGTGTATATTACTGTCACATTCCAAGCCCAATCACCTACAGGTAATTTGCATACACTGGTTTAATTATATTTGACTAAATAAAGCTGAGAAATCAAGATTTTAGAAGATTTTGAAGCCGATAACTGTCCGTCTGCGATACAAAAAGAACAAATGTGTTGCATCGCGGAGTCCGCTCGATTACTCTTGTCGCAGTAACTTTAAATTATGTTCCCAGAGACATAGCTACAAGAAACATAAACTTCCAACTTCAAATTCTACAAAAAAACATATCTCACATAGGGCCTAGGCACACCTTATAGGTTAGACACCACCAAATAGTTTTACTATATAATTTAACCGAATGCCATCCAATAAGGCCAGTCTCTCCTACTTTCACTATTCGTATGGATGTTGTGGGACCCACTTGTACATGACCTGCAGCCAGTCTGTACTGGTTCTGCATGAACTAAACAATAGGTTCACTTACTCCTAAGAAAGAAAAATCCAACCTTGTCATATCCTCCAATATTGTGTACATTTGTTGGCCACGGAAACTCCGTGTACATCAAGTGACCAACAGGTTCAGTGTTTTCTTTTAAATGCTACAAATATGTTGAAAACTGGTGTTAAAGGCACCCCAAAATGTTCCTCAAGTGAAACTGGGTAGTAATGGATCAAGATTTGCAAGCAAACGGTGTCTGTGACCTCAAAACACCCGCACTATTTTTTTATACCGACTACTTTTGCATACACCCTGGGCGGTTTCGCACCATTTGGTGTCTTCTAACCTATAAGTGTACCGGTCCCACTACAACTCATTCTACAATATTCACTATTCAAAACTAGCTTCTATTCCTGGATACAGTACCAAGTTTGGAGCAAATATCTCAAATGGTTGTCACACAGCAGCTATGTAACTCCACCATGTGACTGTCCACATTCTGCCTTAAATTGAGCTACTACAGAACTATGGGGAATTTTAATAGATGATGAATTAAAAGCACAAATCTCCATAAAATCACATAACATTACCCTAAATAGTGTTATAGCTAACCATTCTACATATAAAGACTCATCACTGAAACTATACCAACATGTATGCCACTCTGGAATGGTCGACAGACAAAAGGGTACTGGCTTGGAACGGTCAGTCAAGAAATTTGCTTTATGACGCAGGAGGAAAGGAAAAACAATGTTTTTTGAGTACTAGTGTATTGGTACTATACCGATAATGTCGAAAACAATACACTTACACTATTGCAAATTTTGAACACGTCGCGATGTCGCGCCACTTTCCCGAACTTCTTAATTGTCCATCAGGAAGCCAATATCAATGAAAAAAAAAAGAGAAAAACACACTATAATGACTGTTTTATGTATATTACTGTCACATTCCAAGCCCAATCACCTACAGGTAATTTGCATACACTGGTTTATTATATTTGACTAAATAAAGCTGAGAAATCAAGATTTTAGAAGATTTTGAAGCCGATAACTGTCCGTCTGCGATACAAAAAGAACAAATGTGTTGCATCGCGGAGTCCGCTCGATTACTCTTGTCGCAGTAACTTTAAATTATGTTCCCAGAGACATAGCTACAAGAAACATAAACTTCCAACTTCAAATTCTACAAAAAAACATATCTCACATAGGGCCTAGGCACACCTTATAGGTTAGACACCACCAAATAGTTTTACTATATAATTTAACCGAATGCCATCCAATAAGGCCAGTCTCTCCTACTTTCACTATTCGTATGGATGTTGTGGGACCCACTTGTACATGACCTGCAGCCAGTCTGTACTGGTTCTGCATGAAGTAAACAATAGGTTCACTTACTCCTAAGAAAGAAAAATCCAACCTTGTCATATCCTCCAATATTGTGTACATTTGTTGGCCACGGAAACTCCGTGTACATCAAGTGACCAACAGGTTCAGTGTTTTCTTTTAAATGCTACAAATATGTTGAAAACTGGTGTTAAAGGCACCCCAAAATGTTCCTCAAGTGAAACTGGGTAGTAATGGATCAAGATTTGCAAGCAAACGGTGTCTGTGACCTCAAAACACCCGCACTATTTTTTTATACCGGACTACTTTTGCATACACCCTGGGCGGTTTCGCACCATTTGGTGTCTTCTAACCTGAAGGGGTTAAAACATTATCAAAATTTGTGAAAGTGCTAAAAAAAAAGTTACTGACAAAAATAATAAACATGAAGTTGAATAAAAGTCCTCAATGACCTTGACCTTGTGTGTGTGTATGTGGGGGGCATGTGCCACAAAGCTTCATACCTAGACAAAATGTGTTGCCAAATATTATCCAGATCTGTGAATTGGATAGTTATTGAGAAACAAAATGTTGCCAAACATTACCAAAATCGGTCTAGAGATTAACCCTGTCCCTGTTTTGAGATATTTCGACTCTTCCAAATCATTGTGGGAAAAGGAGAAATTGCTTGTTACAAGCAATTTCTCCTTTTCCCACAATGTTTTCTAAAGACGCCTTCTGCAGAGGCGTGAAAAGTCGTTTCTATCAGGGAAAGGGTTAAACAGTTTTTATGAAAAGACAAGACAAGAATTCCGCGGAATCAAATGTCTCGCCTTGTTCCGCCTTCACCATGACCCTGGGGCCTTGACCTTGAGCCTGGGGCCCGAGAATATTCCTATATTCATCTACATATCATAATAGTAAAGGTATGTATAACGTATGATGACTGTAGCTGATAGGGTGTTGAAGTAATGACTGTAGCTGATAGGGTGTTGAAGTAATGACTGTAGCTGATAGGGTGTTGAAGTAATGACTGTAGCTGATAGGGTGTTGAAGTAATGACCGTAACACGAAAACTTAACATTGAATGATGATGACGCCGCCGCCGCCGCCGACGACTCCGGAAAAGCAAAACCTAGGTCTTGCTTTCCGCTTTCGCGGGCGAGACAAAAACTGCAATAACCCTCCATCTAGTCTAATTGGGCGAGCATTTTACTACAATGGAAAACTTGGTTATTCTGTGGTACACCGTATTATCATCATAATAATTGGCGTTTATAATGTCTTGATGTTCATAACAAATTGCCAAGTATACTTACCGGTATCTAGCAAAGTATACTTTTAGGGAGTAATCATTTATTTTTCCCGAAATGCATTATTTCATATCGAACTAACGACTGCATGTATTTGAGGATTAAAAGTATGCATAATTATTATACTGAATTTATTACATTACCACAGCCAAAATGGCTGTGATAATGTAATACATTCAGTATAATAAAAATTAATAAATTTAGCCTTAAATTGAAAATTTCTCCCTGAAAGTATACTTTGCTAGATAAGTATACTTTGCAATGTTGGTGAAATAGGCTACATATCTAGCGAGTTCACATGCAAAGATAATCCATCTTAGTTGGCTCGTGTGAATTGATTATGTTTATTGAATGGTACATCAATCCAGTTAGTGACATTTGCATATACTTTGAATTTACCGTTTTACGACTTTCCAACATAAATACTTATCAACCATTTACCAATCAAAGGAGCAATTTACCATAAAAATGTAATTTTCTTTTAAACTTTATATGCAAAATCGGTTAAGCTTTAATGTGGATAAACGTAATATTACCAGATTTAACAATAACTTTCATGTAAATGCACGAGAAAACCAATCATATGTTGAATAACCAATTACATGAAAAGGAAACAACACTTGGTGATTTAAGTCTATATATTTTTCTTGTTTCTCCTCGAAAAACTATGTTGTTACCACCACTCATTTGAACCGTCTTGCCAAGATTATGATCTGTACTGTTTGCGACCAGTGTAGATTCAGATCAGACTCCGCACAGTCTGATCAGAATCTGCACTGTTCACCATTCCATCAAGGAAATGCCCATCATGCTTCTAACAAGCAACGTAGATCGTCATAATCAGGCTACAAAAGTGCGTCACTTGATCAAGAACATTATTCAATTGTTGCAGCACTGCAGTAAAGCATTTGATCAGGAGCTACACTGGCAAGAAATCCCACCATGGGGCCGTTTCACTCAACTTCGTACGACTAAAATGTTTGTAAGTACAAAATTATGATAGTCTGTAAATTCCACATTAACCCTTTCAACACCACAGACCTCTATAGAGACAATGTTTGCAAACAGTGCAGATCCAGATGAGCCGGCTCGTAACGAGCCGTCTCATCAGGATCTCCACTGTTTGTTAATAATTTTAAACGTCGTACAGATTACCCTTTTAGAAGAATGGGATAATTTGAATGAACAAAATTAATGAAATAGCGTGAAAAATTGGCATGGAACATCCTATTAAGTTACTTGGTGTTGAAAGGGTTAACAATGTTTTCTTGTAAACAATTATTCATATGCAGCCTATGCTTAATAAATGTAAATCCATCAATTGAAATTTCCAGACCATCTTAAATTTGCACTTACGAAACATTTTAGTCGTACAAAGTTTAGTGAAACGGGCCCCATTTCTCCAGCCAACGCCACATTTCTGCAGTCACAATTACGAGCGCAAGTCCTTGATCAACAGAAAGCATCACTAAACTATTGTAAGTCATTCACTATTCAATATTCACTCGGTAATAAATAAATAATATTTCCTGTTACTTATGCAAGCAGGCAATAAAAATAAGATAAAATGAATGTATAGCTTTGATATTCCCATTTCATCCAAGCACAAAACATACATTAAAGCCCCCAGTTTTTGCATAGAAACTCAGGGCTCCAGATAAGGAATTAGTAATTGAGTATTGTCACTCCATCATTTCTGAAGCAATTGGGTATATCAAAATTTTAATTGGGTAAAATAAAATCACACTACTGTTTATAATGAAAACCTGTCTTGGCATTGCATTAGAATTTTCTCCTTGGAGACAATTCTAATGAAATACCAAGATGTGTTTTCATGAAAAAATAAGAAAAATATGCTATATCTGTGGTCTGTTTCTTGTTTTATGTAGCATGAATAACGATACCACAAATTTTTCATTGCTTTTTGATACTCACTACTTCTGATTTCAATTGGGTTTTTGGCAATTTTAATCGGGTATTTAAGCAAATACGCACCTTATCTGGAGCTTTGGAAATTCAGACACTGCTGAATGAACACAACAAGAAATTATATAAAATTATAGTGCCACATGCCTGTAACGCAACTATACAAACAGTGTAGATCCAGACGAGCCAGCTCCAATAAGTCGGCTCATTCGGATCTTCGCTATTTTTGGATAGTTTCTAACTTTTTATGAAGTTCATCCTTTTCTGATTAATGAAATAGTCTGAAAAATAAAATGGAATATTCCATTTCGGTTACTTAGTGGGAAATGGTTAATTGTAATTGGCTTCAATGCAAATTATCACCAATGATCATGCCGCATTCCTTAACAGAGATGTAGCCAGACCCTGTCTATAACGCTTATCAGCCAGCTACGGATGGTACGGGAGTAGATTGCAAGAGTTACTGTTCGCAACTACAATGGAGCTCGCACAGCGAGGGAGTACGCTATGGTGCTATGCACTATGGTGCACTATCCTGCATTCTATGGGTTTTTTGGCAAATATTTATTAAATTTCTTGCACAATTTTATAACAAAATTACGGGTATGTCTGGAAATTATGTTGAAGCCCTGGCTTCCAGGCCTCCACCTAGCGACATGCCTACATGATTGCAATTAAGCACACATTCCGACATACATTTTGTACTTAATTTATTACAGTGGAACATCACAAAACTGGCGGTCTGGGGGCCGTTTCACTAAACTTCGTACGACTAACATGTTCATAAGTGCAAAATTATGATAGTCTGTAAATTTCACATTAACAATGTTTTCTTGTAAATAATTATTGGATTTACATTTATTGAGCATAGGCTGCATATGCAGCCTATGCTCAATAAATGTAAATCCATAAATTGAAAATTACGGACGATCTTAAATTTGAACTTACAAACATTTTAATCGTAAGAAGTTTAGTGAAACGGGACGTGGTATAGACGTGGTATAGACGAGTTGCAAGTAGCTGAGCATAGGCTGCATATGCAGCCTATGCTCAATAAATGTAAATCCATAAATTGAAAATTACGGACGATCTTAAAATTTGAACTTACAAACATTTTAATCGTAAGAAGTTTAGTGAAACGGGACGTGGTATAGACGAGTTGCAAGTAGCTGCTGTTGTACCATCCGTTCCAGTCACTGTTTCCCACACTGACACTGTTATCTCCAGCTTGGAAACTTTACTCCATGTGCTTCCATGGGGCGCATGCTGCTAGTGAGATAACTGCGGTAGGATGATGGTGATCTCGTATATCAAATTGGAAAATATGTTTTGGATTATGTAACAGGTACTGAATAATTACCAACAGTTAGCTACCCATGTAAAGTGAAGCCATGTTTAACTTCCTAACAAGCTGGAGCCACGCACTTGGGTCTCGGATATGTGCAGAAAAACACAGATTAAGTTAACCCTTTCACCCCTAAGTAACTGGAATTTCTTTTGATATGGTAATTTTCCCACCTAACAAACTGTCCTGAAATGATTTTCAGACTAGTCCATTTATGAAAATGGGGTGTTTTTGTTCTAACAAAAATATGAAAATTACTTGCAAAATGTGCAGACGAGAGGTACATGTAACAATATTCAGCCTCGAAATTAGAATAACCAGATCTGGGGCCAGGTACTCACCACACCACAGTCACTTAACCCCACCCCTAAAAGTAATAGGATTACTGTCTGTTTCACGAAAGCTGCCCAAATTTTACGGCTATATAGACAATTCAAAAACAATATTTTTTTCGATAGTATTAAATTAAAGGAAAATTTAAGAATGAGCTTTCTTTTTATTTCGTGAAATTTGGTCAAATATTGATTTTATTGCAAAAACAAAATTTCCCCATGTTAAATCCCCATAGACATCTTCACGGAGTGAAGATGTCTTGTCTATGGGGATTTAACAAGGGGAATTTTTTTTGAATTTTAGAAATACTGGACCGATTTTTAAAATGTAACTTTTGTTTTCTTAGTTAGATCATTTCCAAGCTATCTAGCTAGGTTTCGGAGTCAATTTCCAAATTTTTTCGTTTTTTGACTCCTCCCACACTGCCTTACCTCTTTTTCCCCCATGTTAAATTTCCATAGACAAATCAATTTTTCGTAATAAAAGCAATATTTGACCGAATTTCACGAAATAAAAAGAAGGCTCATTCTTAAATTTTCCTTTAATTTAATATTATCGAAAAAAAAATTGTTTTTGAATTGTCTATATAGCCGTAAAATTTGGGCAGCTTTCGTGAAACAGACAGTAGTAATAATCCTACTACTTTTATAATGAGGGCCACAACTAGGGATATCAGGATTCTGGAAGGATGAACACCATTATTAAATGACCTTTTCCCATGCTCCCAACACACCACCTGCAACAACAGAATAGCAAAAAAAATAATTTAATTGTAGATTTGTATCATATTATAGTCATTCTGTTGCTACCAATGCATGTAGGAAGCAACAATTGCGCATCTGTTTGCCTGTACAGTCTGTACAGTCATATTTCTCATGTTGGATAGTTTATGAAGTGGAGAAAACGCTTGAGCTGACATTGCAGATATGTGGCCGTGACTGGAGAAATGGAGCTAATGGGTTTTGCAACCAGTGTAGATCCAGATCAGACTGTGCATCCGCACAGTCTGATCAGGATCTGCACTGTTCGCCATACTATCAATGAAACACCCGTCATGCTTCAAAGTCATTTGATGTTGACCTCGAGAATAGGGGCCGCATGAGTGGGCTATAGATGAAAATATGGATGATGACAAGTGAGTTTATGATACAGTACAATTTTATTTCTTCATGACGATAAAATGCTCGACGTGAAGTGATTATTCAGACGGGGAAATATCTGAGAACCAAAGTACTCTTTTTATGGCCTAAACAATAACTGTGTTACCAGGTACAAACGTTTGGTTTATGACATATTTTACTTGTAAATTGAATCTGGGAATAAAAATCAAACATTTCCATGGAGAACAAGAATGCTGAAAATGGCTGGAATGAATTGTTGCACACATAAAGTGATATAATATAACCTGACTGGTATTGATCAAGTGGCTATATTAACATCCTGAGGTTAAATTAAGCGGAATTTTATCATTTTCCCCAGTGGTTGTGAACATCAACAACTTTTCATCAATCAATATTTGCCTTACAGACAGACAACCATGCACTGCAAGAACTACTGAAACCACGTTCAAAATAACCAGAAATAAATATTTTAGAACCAGAACAGATAATGCAACGACATACAAACTGGTCTAGATCTAAACTGGTTGAAAGCAACTATTTGTGCAGTTTCCAAAACAGCGTCCAATTTTTATCAATTTTGTTACGTACAGGTAGTTATAATGTCAATCAAGTGTAGGAATGAAATTCAACAGAGATGCCGAGTCCAGACATGTTGGCAAAGAATCGAAGTATCAGACAGGCTAAAAAATATATATATCCTCTGATATCAAACAATTTTGGCATTAAAGTCATGCATTTTGGCACGTCGCTGACGGAATTCTAGTAGCATGGGTATTTTATGTTCAAGCAGAAAATGTCTATTGGCAGTTTTATACTAGTTTTATCATAGCAATTACAGTCCACAGTCAATGTTAATTGGGAAAGTTAAATACTATATATTAACCCTTTCACTCCTCAGTATGTTACTTTTCTGGCTAATCCAACCGTCACAAAATAATTTTCAGACTAGTCCATTTATAAAAAGGTGGTATTTTTGTTCTCAAAGATATTAGTTACTTTCAATTATATGTTTGTTTGTTTATTGGTGTTTAACGGCCTATCAACAGCTAAGGTCATGTAAGGCCAGGCAAACAGGTTCAAGTCCGTTTTAACCTGCTGCATTGGGGGGGAAATATAATAATATAATCCAGAACGGGAATATATTCAGCCCTGAAATTAGAATAACCTGACCTGGTGCATTTTAGGTCCATGCCATACCAGTCACTTGGCCCCTTCCCCTAAAATAGGATTATGGATAATCGTAATACTTGTGTATAAGGGATATAACCAGATTCAACTGTCACATACAAAATGCCAAAGACGTATATGAGGGCCAAACCAGGTCTCCAGTCGGAATTCCGGTTAAGGATGAACCCCATCACATGCTCCCGACCAACCACCCATACTAATCTAGCACTAGGGAGTTCTAACCACACCAGATCACATGACCCGAATTGCGTGAATCCCAGAAATGCCTTCTGAGGCTGATTGAGTATTATACTGACAATGCCTAACAAACATGTTGTCCCGTCCCATTACAGTCAAAACTCACTCCACCTGACACCTTATAGTGGAATCTTATAGTGGTGACCTCCTTATAGTGGAATGTTGCTAAACTTTATCATTATCAATTCAGATAAGTTACAGTGAAACCTATCCAAACTAGAGCAAATGAGTCTCGGCTTACGGATATATACTGCCAGCCATTACCTGGTCCGACTACCAAATATCTTCCAAGTCATTTGACCTTGGGCATGAAAGACACATGGTTGGGAATGCTGGAATTATAAGGAATGAATGGCCTTTTTGTGGAATTTATCGGGGATATAAACTTGGAAAAGTCGCGGGAATACTGGACGAGGCCTTCTGGCCTTCGTCCGGTATTCCCGCGACTTTTCCAAGTTTATACCCCGATAAATTCCACAAAAAGGCCATTCATTCCTATAATAAACAAACAAAGAGCAGTTCCCTATTACATGTACTGGTACTATCATTCACTCCCTACATGTAAACATCATAGAATGTTTAAGAACCTCCATTAACTATAGAATGAAAATATGGATGATGATAAAGAGGTATATATGTGAAGTTTCAAGTCGATCTGACTTACGGTTGCAGAGATAAATGTACTTAAACACAAACATTTCAAAAAGTAATTTGACCTTGACATAGGGCATAATGTGATTGACTTCAACCACGTGCAAGCACCCTCCGTGACAATTTTTGTTTTTGGGTATCCATTATCTCTGTAACCGTAAGTGGCATGGACTTGAAACTTCACATACTTATTTATTATCAGTCATATTTGCATTCTATATCCCATCAATGTAAATCAAGTCAATCGGATGCAGGGTGTGTGGAGATCCTTGAAAACTAAATGTCGGATGCACAGACCCACAGACACATCATCAATAGGGCCCACTATATTGCACTCAACACAAGCGGGCGTGATAACCATGATTGATAGAACTTTTAAATTCTAATATTTTAAAGAACATTAGCCATCTTAACCCTAGCTACGCGGGAGACGAAAATTGTCGTCTGCTGTCTTTCATTTTTGCCGTAATTCTTAACAAAAAACATGTTTTGGCAGCACATGAGAATCATCTCCAGTGGAGACGATTCTCATGCGCTGTCAAAACAGGTTTTTATCGAAAAATATTGAAAATGAAACATTTCCAGCAGACGAAAAATGTAATTCAGCGTAGTAATTTAAGGGTTAAGCCGAGAAAATATCTGCTGTGCTCGCACATGCAACGGCTGCAGAAAGAGTGTTTCCAGTTCAGCCGGTACCTGTCTACAGAGCTGGCTGGTTTACAGTCAGACGCCGACTACAGAAGGCACAGATCAAAACACGGAACAATAACAGCTATATCTTTACGCCAGGTGTTTTATTTGGGTCGGTATCACGTTCCATATGTAGGTTACTCCAGGTTAACATGCAGCAGAGCAATAAACGTGATAGCGGCAACTTATATAACTGTGGCTGTGACTGGAGAAACGGGGATTATGGGATTTGTGCCGAGTGACTAGCACCTGGTCAAATAGCACAATCCTGTAGCTTGATAACGATCTACATTGCTTGTTAGAAGCATGCCGGGTGTTTCATTCATGGAATGGCGAATAGTGTAGATCCTGATCAGACTGTGCGGATGCACAGGCTGATCTGGATCTACACTGGTCGCAAAACCCGTAAGTCCTATTTGTCTAGTCACAGCCACAATTAAGCCTCTATCTGCTCTATCACACTTCATATTGTAAAGATATGACCTCCAAAAAGGATAATTGTGTACCAATGAAATGGGAATTTCCACATTTGTAGCATTTGGTGAGCCCCTCATTCACTGAGCACGCTTTTGCAGTCCGATAAGTATCTACACTGTTTGTCAAAAGCATCATGGCTGTTTCACTGATTCCATGAATGGTCTGGGTCTATGCTGATCTACATTGTACGTAGCAAATGCCAGAGGGCCCCATTTCTCCAGTCAGATACGTGTATTAACGAAAGTAGGTAAAAATGTCCAAAAAAAATGCGTAATAAAACAGAACACTGCATTGGTTCTGAAATATTTCTCAACATTTGACATCATAATTGCCAAAAAAAAATAAAAAATTCTGATTAAATATCGTTAAAATATTGAGGTGCGAGTGATGAACCGGGTATATATATAATCCTAGTGCGAGCAGGCTCATACGGTCTATTACAAAACGTGATAGCGGTAATGGCAAAATTATAGGGTCTACTAGATGTACCGTTGAACGGCTGAACCACTACAAGAGATAGCAGAGTTAGCAGATATGGTCGCAAACAGATATATATAGTCACATAAAAATTCTACTCTTATTTAAACCCTTTCACCCCTATTAGTAACTGTCTTATTTTAACCCTTTCCGTAACTGGAATGGATTTGTATATGTTAATTTCTGGACCAATCCAATCGTCACAAAAGTCGATTTATGAAAAGGGGGTGTTTTTGTTCTAAAAAAATGTGAAAATTACTTGCAAATAATGTAGATCCAGACGAGCCGGCTCGTCACGAGCCGGCTCATCTGGATCTACACTATTTGCCAATACCACTATACAGGCCTGCAATGCTGAAAGGGCTAAAGTACTGTGATAAAAAAGTAAATGGGTTTAACGTCCCAGCAACGGCTAATGTCATAATTATAGAGACGGGGACCACAGTTTAAGGTGTCTCATCCGAAAGACCAGTGGGATGGACACACTGTTAGTATTTTTCATGCCTAGGGTGAGGATTGAACTCACAGCCTCCAGTATTGAAGTCCAATGCCAAATCCTCTAGGCCCATCCATCTCTGGTACAGAGATAACCATAGATGTTCAAACGTCATTTATTCTGGGCAACACATATAATAATACAATATGGGAAAACAGATATTTATGTACGTCCGAATATTTAGGGTTATTATTAGTATCCTTCGTGTCCAGTTTACACAATTGGTAATAAAAAATTACAATTTTCGAAAATTGTAATTTTTTATCGCCAATTCTGGTCCGACCATTTATATACACATCTAAGCAGAAATGTGGCTGTGACCGGAGAAATGGGGCCTATGGAATTTGCGACCAGTGTAGCTCCTGATCCAATACTAGTGGCTCTTTCCTGTTGCATGATCTACATTGCTTGTTAGAAGTACGACATGTGTTTCAATGATGGAATAGCGAACAGTGCAGACCCTGGTCAGGCTGATCTGGATCTACACTGGTCGCAAAACCCATAAGCCGCATTTCTCCAGTCACAGCCACAAATAAGACTTTTGAATGGAATTTACAATTCATTCTGGACCCAAACTGCCAGCCGGTAAAGTACATTGCAATAAATCTCACGTGTTCCATTTGCTTTTTAAAATCAATTATTCCGGAGATCGAATGACCGAAATAATTACCAGTTGTGGAAGGAAACTGCCAATATATAAACACAACCCAATTACCAAACAGGGCCCTATTATTTTTCTTTATCCCCAATTGCATTAATAAATGGTATAAATCAAAACGAGCGGAAACCGTTATCAGCTAATATGTGTCTCGTTATGACAAAGAGGGCTTAATGAGTTTGCAACAGTGTATGCCCAGATCAGACTGCGCATCTGCATCTGCATCTGCATCTGCGCAGTCTGATCAGGGCCTACACTGGTTGCTTTTGAGCTGGGACAACGTATCTGAAGGAAGATTCTGAGATGTATAAGGTCGTGAGTGAGTTAATTAACTATATGTGGTCTACTAGGAGTTAAACATGCCAGCTCATTAAGTCACGATGGGTCCCATCTGTGATCCTAATCTCTTGGATCCTAGAATCCCTTGAACAGAGATCAGGGACTATTATATCCTACGTACACAACATGTATTTGAGGACATCAGTTTTTGTGTAATCCATCATAATAAAAAGGGATTGTTTTCATTTTTTACCAGTATATCTCTTGGTCAGTCACACTCGTGAAGTACAGCACGGACAAGATTAGATTTTGTCAAAACAAGAAATTGTTGTCTGTCTGCAGTTGATTCAACTCCCCCCCCCCCCCCCCTCCCGACTTGTGACTGTGACTGGAGAAATGGGACTTATGGCATTTGTGACCTGTGTAGATGATCCGACCAGCCTACACATACATGCAGTCTGATCAGGATCTGCACTGATAATCATTCCACCAATGAAACACATAGCTTGCTTCTCACAAACCGTATAGATCCCAGGGCTCCAGATAAGGAATTAGTAATTGAGTATTTTCACTCCATCATATCTGAAGCAATTGGGTATTTCAAAATTTTAATTGGGTAAAATAAAATCACACTTAAAGTAACTGTTTGCACATCAACAGACAGCAATTATTGAATAGTTTGCTTCGAAATGAAAACATGTCTTGGCATATATAATGAAATACCAGGATGTGTTTTCATGGAAAATAAGAAAAATGTGCTATATTTGTGGTCTGTTTATTGTACCACAAATTTTTTATTGCTTTTTGATACTCGCTACTTCTGATTTCAATTGGGTTTTTGGCAATTTTAATTGGGTATTTACGCAAATACGCAGCTCATCTGGAGTTCTGGATCCCAAATGGTTGCAGGAGTGAGTCAACTGGCCACAAATCCCATAAGCCCCATTTCTCTAGTCAAAGACACATTTAACCCAAGTGTACAGTCTAAGGATACGATAATTTTTGTTGAAAAAATCTCATTATTTTGTTTATTTCTCCATAAAGGTATATGTTGTTACCACTCATTTGAACCGTCTCGTCGAGACGGTTCAAATGAGTGGTAACAACATATACTTTCGAGATGAAATAATAGGATTTTTTCCTCTAAAAAGTTTCATACTACTATAATTGTATCCTGTCTTTGTGGGTTAATGCTGCTAGGGAGTTTCAAAATCAGGACAAATATCATTCAGCACGAGCTATTAGCAGGAATTACTGAGGAACATACAATTAAAGGGCCGAGATTGCATGTCTTTAGGCATTTGAATCGGAAAAAAACTTGATTTGCCGCACGATGGATTTCCGATAATAATGATATTCTTCTGAAAAGCGATATTATAATGACACATCTGCCAGTATTTATTATTTACATGCTGTTCCCGTTGCATAATGAAAGGCTATTAATTGGGACAGGCACACGATCAACACACTTTATTGCACACATTAATCCATGGTATTTATTAATCTGATATGTGCTGTTTAACCCATTTATGTGTATGTGATGTATGTTATTTTGTTTGTGAAAAATTCTAAATTTTTTCTTTATATGTGCTTAGAAGTATATGTCGTGACCACCATTTGAACCGTCTCGTTGAGACGGTTCAAATGAGTGGTCACAACATATACTTTCATTGAGAAATAAGAAAAAATAAAAATGAAATATTTAAAACAGTTCATACCCGGAAAGGTGTTACATAATGCCGAAAATAATGGGTTAATAAGGGAATACACTGTCAGCTCAAAGATTTATAGGTCTTTCACTACCACAAGCTGGGGGTTCACTAATATGTGACTGGAGAAATGGGCTTATGACATTTGTGATCAGTGTAGCACCTGATCAAGTAGCACACTCATGTAGCCTGATACCGGTCTACACTGCTTGTTAGAAGCATGAGGGGTGTTTCATTAATGGAATGGCGAACAGTGCAGATCCTGATCAGACCAGGCTGATCTGGATCTATACTCGTCGTAAAACCCATAAGCCCCATTTCTCCAGGCACGGCCCCATATAACCAACTACTTTCCTCGAATCCTTAGAATGCAGGAAATGTAAATTGTTGACTGTTGTTGTTTTATATTTTGTCTTTTTTCAAAATAAAAACACGGTTTGACAGCACTTTAGAATCAGTTTCATTGGAAACGATTCTAAAGCGCTGTCAAACCATGTTTCTATTGAGAAAAAAAAGGACAAAATCTGAAACAACAACAGCATTGTAAGGGTTAACAGTGTAAACCCTGATCAGAATGTGTATATGCCGTGGAGGTTACAAATACGAAGGTTATCATTTGAGGATCATGCTTTGTAAATAAGAGAACGTTTGCTGGAATAAGTTGGTGAAAACCAGCCTTTCATTGAACTACTCATCCAGCAATTCATTGACCCAGTGGTGTAAGGGAAATAACTGACATATGGGGTCGTGACTTCACCATTAGTGGGGGTGGTACAAAGTACAAGTACATGAACTAAGGGAGATAACTGATATATGGGGTCGTGACTTCACCATTAGTGAGGGTGGTATAAAGTGCAAGTACATGAACTAAGGGAGATAAGGTTTAAGCCCATTTCTCCAGTCACAGCCACATATAACTTGTTTTTACCGAAGACCAATGCATGACGTCAGAAGAGACAACAGGAGTGCCAAAGCCACAATATAAGCATGTTCGAGGCACCAAGTCAGCAAAAAAGAAAAAGTAGGTCAAGGTTATTTGAAGGTCACATATTTCAGTGGTATGCGATATGCATCACTGACTGATGATAGTGTGCAAATATGACAGCTGCAGACTGAATAGTATAGAATTGAATACAAACAATTTCCCCATGTTAAATCCCCATAGACATCTTCATTCCATCACTCTGTGAAGAGGTCTATGATGGGGAAATTGAACATAAGCGAGACACCAAAGACAGACGGACAGGGCCCGGTTGTTCAAAACATCCGTTAGCTTAACGGACTGTTAAATCCTTAACTGAATGGTTAAAATCTCTGTTTTAACAGAGATTTTAACCATTCAGTTAAGGATTTAACAGTCCGTTAAGGATTTAACAGTCCGTTAAGCTAACTGGTGTTTTGAACAACCGGGCCCTGATATACAGAGGTATATACAGAGCTCCAGATAAGTTTTGTATCTAAGGAGTATTATATCCCCATATTTCAAATTCAATGCATATTTTACGTTTACACATGTATTATTGATTTCTTCCTTATTACATACGGAACAAATGATAAAAAAAGAAACAAATTAAAAAAATTACTTATTTAAGCTGCAAAAAGGAAACAGTGTTTGCTTTTTGCAGCTCAACTAAGTAAATTTTCAAATTTATTACAGTATTTTCACTACTGAATTTGAAAATGAATGCGTATTTTCACATTCCTGCGAGTATTTTCTACTCACAATTTTGATAATCAATGCGTATTCTGCTAAAATAAATGAGTAAAATACGCCACTACGCACCTTATCTGGAGCTCTGAGTATATTATAAATATGTCACGTTTTGTCAAAACAGCAGGGCCCGGTTGCTCAAAACATCCGTTAGCTTAACGGACTGTTAAATCCTTAACTGAATGGTTAAAATCTCTGTTTTTTAACAGAGATTTTAACCATTCAGTTAAGGATTTAACAGTCCGTTAAGCTAACTGATGTGTTGAACAACCTAAAATCCTTAACTGAATGGTTAAAATCTCTGTTTTAACAGAGATTTTAACCATTCAGTTAAGGATTTAACAGTCCGTTAAGCTAACTGATGTTTTGAACAACCGGGCCCTGATACACTCATCCGCTCTTATTGGCGAGCGAAATTTCGATCTGGACGAGTAGTAATTTTAAGAAACCGTGCCGCATAAACATGAAAAGGTGCAGGAATGTACGAGTTGAAATTCAATCTGGACTAGTAGAAAATTAAGAATTTGTCGAAGCCTCAACAGGCATTTATTTACATTTATTTACATTTATTTACATTTATTTACATTTATTTAGCAACATTAATCAATAAGATGTTTTTCCGAGTTAATTAATCTTTGTATGTAGAAATTGTGTACAATGTTCACCATGGGCGGAAACAGGCACAATTTTCCATTTCGGTGGTCTCACAAAGCGAGCGTGTCATCAGAGTGACTGACGTTCATACCCTACAGGTAATGTTGGGACATCTTAGGGACATGATGTGACTAGGAAATAGTCAATAGCCGCAGGTGAGCAAATTACAATTTAATCATTCAATGATTGACAACCTTGCCATGCAGTTGACTGCATTTCCCCCGACTATGTTATTGAATAAACATGACTTGGTGTCATATTTGCAACCAGTGTAGACCCTGATCAGATTGCACAAATTGAACAAACACAACTTGGTGTCATGTTTGCAACCAGTGTAGACCCTGATCAGACTGCAATCTGACCAGGGTCTACATTGGGAGTAAAATATTTTGTTCAACACAAATTCAGTTCATTGCAAGAAGCCAAGATAAACACTGGTAATCCATGGAACCCATTGAAAACGACTACAAGAGAAATATGTCAGACATAATGGCCATTAACCCTTAGAAGGCGGAACCGAAAACTGTCAGCTGCTATTGTAACTTATTTTGTATTTTCTCTAAATAAAAACATGATTTGGCAGCATTTTAGAATCATTTCCATTGGAAATGATTCTAAAATGCTGTCAAACCATGTTTTTGATAAGAAAAATAGAAGAAAAAAAAACAACAGCAGACGACAAATTTTAATTCAGCACTGTAAGGGTTAATACAGCTCTATTTCGCACTGCCAGCTCACATGAAGCACAGCTAGATAGTATCAGTCCTTGTGAACTATTGATGATGTCATAGAAACTAAAGAACATCTGTCTTACAGAATGGCTAACAGAGTACCAGTATTGCATCCATACAATTTATTCTCCAACCCCAATAAATATACAGCACTTTGGAAATCACACATTCTAGGTACATGCACTGGGATCATATCAAATACTTCATTATAAACCCAAACATATGTGAGCTTCAATAGCACACACTGCTTAGAGACTGGTTTCGTCAGAATTAACTACAAATATCTCGAGAGCTGTTTTATGTGCTTAGTCAGGATATTTTTAGCATCATAATGGGACATTAATTAGTAATCAATTTCTATTAAAAGATTTGAATCAGAAGTAATCTCCTGTCTGACACATGGGTAATCCAATTTTAGAATGTCAGAGCTGTAGTAGAGAGCAGTAACTGAGTGCGTCGCCCATGTCACAGATCATGCTACTCGAATAGTGCTGGCAATAGGAATATAAACATTCAAAATCAACTAAGTTTGCCGTATTTATCCCATTTTTCTTTGTAACTATATTTTATGGCCATGATCGATACAGCACATTCACCAACTAGAGAAAGTGAGCAGGGGCTCACGTATACCCCGGCCGCCGCCTGGACAGACAAATAAAAACTTTAACGCAAATATTTAAAAAAAAATTAACAAATTTTATAAGTAATTTGACCTTGGATATCAGAGCTCCAGTTAAGGTGTGTAATTTGACCAACTTGGGGTGAAATTTTGTTATTTCTTCATCAAAAATGGCAAGTTGGGAGTCCTTTAGAATAGTCTCATTGAGACGATTCTAAAGCACTCCCAACTTGATGGAGAAATAAGAAATTTACCTCCAAATTAACGCACCTTAACTGGAGCTCTGGACATGAAGGCCGCATGGGTGTGGTATGGAATGAAAATATGGATGATGATAAGGAAGTATATGAAGTTTGACATTAATCCGACTTACTGTTGCAGAGATAAAGGGTACCCAAAAACGTTAATGCAAATCTAAGTAATTTTACCTTGACCTTGGACAAGAAGGTCACATGAAGTTTAAGTCAATCATTTAAGTTAATCCATTGCAGAGATAATGGGTACCCAAAAACTTGAACGCAAATCTTATGGATGCAAATTTAATCTTGATCTGTTGCAGAGATAAAGGGTACCCAAAAACTTTAATGTAAATCTAAGTAATTTGACCTTGACCTTGGACAAGAAGGCCGAATGGGTGTGGTATGGAATGAAAATAATGATGATGATAAGGAAGTATATGAAGTTTGACGTCATACCGACTTACGTTGCAGAGATAATGGGTACCCGAAAACTTTAACGCAAATCTTTCTAAGTAATTTAACCTTGACCTTGGAGGTTAACTTACCATTACAGAGATAATGGGTACCCACAAACTTTAACGTGGATTGATGGACAGACAGAATTACGAAAACTATATGCCCCTCGACATACTTCGTATGCCGGGGGTATAACAGGGAACCACACGTTTGATTCAAATACTCGCCACAACATATATATTTGTGAAGATAAATATACTAGTAGGCTGAACAATGAACACGCTGTATTCAGGCCGCATAAGACATGACAAGTGCATGATCAATAAATGACACAAGCCATGGCATTCTGTAAATGAAAATGTGCAATATTTCATGAAAATTATTTGATATTTCCCGTAAATGACAAAATTTTCATAGCAAATGCAGAATTCTATTCTATTTATTTACATTGATGGTATAAGATTGTTTTTCAAAATCACAGAGCTATGAGATGAATTAAAGCAAACTGTACAATTTTATATAACCCTCACCGCTATCTTATTTTTGTTGTTGTCTGCTGTTTATGTTCTATTTTCCATTTTTATCAAAACCATGCTTTGACAACATGCTTTGACAGCACTTCAGAATCATTTCCATTGGAAATGATTCTCAAGTGCTGTCAAAGCATGCTTTTTATCGAAAAATAAGGCAAGATATAAAAGCAACATCAGGACGATAATTGTTGTGTGTAGCGGTCTAAGGGTTAAAAGGGGAACAGTTTCACATTTGCTGCGGTGTTTCATCAAAATATGTCACTGTTAGAAAGATATTAAATGAAATCTACTGTAAACACATCTAAAAACATGAAACCACATGATCCCACACCCCATACTGTGTACATTAAAGTATGTTTCGAGCATATCTTCCAGAAATTAATTCTGTAAAACGTTTTTTTGTCACCATGACAAATCCAAAATCAAAATGGGTGATTGTTAATTATCAAACAGAAACAGACCGGCATGTGTAGAATTTTCCCCAATTCCTACAAGCCACAAATTAGCGAACCCATTTTTCTTTATTGGCATTATTCATTATCAGCAAATATTTTCGCGACTAGTCACCCCAGTGTAAACAATCTGGCAAACTTCTCCTTTTTTGGTCATATCCCAGACGGCACCAGAATCTCGGGATAATGGATTAGTCAAGATGTGTCAATAATTGGATCGCGGCGGTGGTCACGGGAAAAGCAAGAACAATCTGGTGTTTGCAAACAGTGTTGACCCAGATCAGACTGCACACATGTGCAGTCTGATCAGGATCAACACTTTTTGAAACTACAGACAGGGTGTGTCCTCATCGTGAAAGCTAGACTTAGTGTGCAGGCTAGAGCGCAATGTATTTATGCATCGATATGGATTTATTTTACGATCTGATCTGAATCGGCTTTTTGTCACAGGTTCTCCTGTGTCAGCTCAATGCCGCAGGGATTTGGAGAATGAATTGCACAAGATTTGACGAATGCTCCCTAATTATGAGTTATTCTTGCAGTTTTTTTCACCTTAGGGCGACAGAAGAATTCCCAAGATAAAATCGGGAATAATCTTGAAATGTTTACTAGCAAGATATTGATTACGATTTCGAACAGTTAAATATTACGAATAAAGATCCAGATTTTTATTTTTTAAGAGATCAACCAATATGTCTTCGCATTTCCAAGAAATTCTTTAAATTATAGATTATCACAACATACACTACAAAATGTGTGCAAAAAATTCATATGAAATTCATATACAAATTATTCATATGAATATGAAAAGTCTTCATATGCAAATAATATGAATTTCATATCGGCTCTTTTGCATATGAAATGCATATGTTTTTCATATGAACATCATATGCATTTTTTTCATATGAATTGTATATGTGGCACATTTTGTTGTGTAGTGATCAGGAATTTGACTAAACATTCAGTCACAGTTATCTTCAGAGATAATTTTGATTTTGATTTAACATTCAGTGTTCCTAATTGTAATAAGTATTGTACATGTGAAACACAATTCTAGCCTGCCAATGCATTTATTTTATAGTCACTCATGGGGATTGTATGGAAGGTAAAATATGGATGATGATGATAAACAAGCATATCAAGTTTTCAGTCAATCTTACTTACGGTTGCAGAGATATAATGCACTTACATGTTTATATTTTAACTTGAAGAAAATATATTATGCAACTGATTTGATTGTCCGCAATGTTATATTGTCATGAAGTTTATATTTCATTTAAAAGTCAGTTTTTGTTTGTTTGTTTGTTGGGGTTTAACGGCCTATCAAGTACATGTACAAATATGGGGGGGGGGGGGGCCCCCAATTTCACAACTGATTACAATAAAAAAACTATATAGAATAATCCTGATCTGATGCCAGGTCCTCGCCACACCAGAATCCCTTGGCCCCCTCCCAAAAGCAGTAGGATCAGTAATAATCTTACTACTTTTATAATTGGCAATAACCCCATTCAACTCCCAGGTAACAAAAGAGCCAAAGATAAAAACGTACCTGAGGGCCAAACCAGGCAAATCGTGATTCCTATAAGGAGGAATCCCTACCGTTAATTTACGCCGCCGCGTTCGCCCGACCAACCAGTCAGAAAAATCAGCTTAACCATCAAGAACCGGTCTGCATGGCAACCCCTTTATTTCCGAATAGTTCTTTTGATGGATTATAATCAATTAGTTTGATTATTGCAGTAATCATTCAATATTGCACACAATTCCAATGTTTTGATCCTGTCGAGTTCCTTCAATTACCATATTCAGTGCAATTCTGTTTATTTGTAAACAAATCTAAAGTACACGTATAACCTTTAACCCTTACAATGTTGAATTAATTTGTGTCGTCTGCTGAATTTTTTTTTATTTTTCTCATCAAAAACTTGGTTTGGCAGCACTTTAGAATCATTTCCAAGGGAAATGATTCTAAAATGCTGCCAAACCATGTTTTTACTGAGAGAAAAGACAAAATATGAATTAACAGCAGACAACTATTTTCGGTTCCGGCATTCTAAGGGTTAAAGTAGTGCATGAAGCCAACAGGCAAGGCAGCCAAAGTACCAGTATTGCTTATAAGTATATACACCTTTGTGCTCTGAAGAGGGGACATGATGACATTTGGCAATGCTTTATTCTACCGTAATGCATGTCATCATGCATTACATGTCATCATGCATTACGGTAGTATATAAAGCATTGCCAAATATGAAACATTGAATCGGACGAACTTTGTAGACGAGGATCAAATTATACATAATCCCATCAGTATGCACTTGTTTTCTATTACTGGTATTTGTAAACTAACTATTTGGTAATTAACCCTTAGACCGCTACACACAACAATTGTTCTCTGCTGTTGCTTTTATATCTTGCCTTATTTCTCAATGAAAACATGTTTTGACAGCACTTCAGAATCATTTCCAATGGAAATGATTCTGAAGTGCTGTCCAAGCATGTTGTAAATTATTCTAAAGTGCTGTCAAAGCATGCTTTTGATGATAAAAATGGAAAATAGAAAATAAACAGCAGCCGACAAAATATTAAGATAGCGGTGTAAGGGTTAAATTGTTTGCTTGGTTGCTGGATTGATTGAATGATTAATTGATTTATTGATTGATTGGGGTTAATTTTCATGATATTACTGATATGATGGATGACTCGGTAGAAACAGTCCATCTCACTAGCAGGGGAAATTGTAAATTACCCATTACAATGCTGAATAATATAATATCATATGCTGATTATTTTATAGTTTCCATATTTCTCAACAAAAACATGGTTTGGCAGCAGTTTAGAATCATTTCCAATGATGGAAATGATTCTAAAGTGTTGTCAAACCATATATTTATGGAAGAAGACAAAATATGAAATAACGGCTGATGACTGCACTATTTTCGGTTCGCACATTTTAAGGGTTAACCCTTATTACGCTGAATTAATTTTTGTTGTCTGCCGGAAATGTTTTATTTTCAATATTTCTCGACAAAAACCTGTTTTCACAGCACATGAGAATCGTCTCTAGTTTTTTTTTAAGAATTAAGGCAAAAATTAAAAACAGCAGACGACAATTTCCGTTTCCAGCGTAGTGAGGGTTAAGGGCAAACATTGCATCAACGAGTCTGATTTGATGTCAGGTACCTTTACCGTGCACACCAAATACTCATCATCTGTGCACACTTTCAGCACTACAGAACTCTTGTTGCAAACAGTGAAGATATTGGCCAACAAGTCCTCTACGGTAGGGTAATCTAGCTGTAGCCTAACACTGCTTTGAATGGCCAGACTGGATGGTTGTCATTTACCTATTGCCATACCTGTAGCCTATTTCACCAACATTAATTACAAAGTATACTTATCTAACAAAGCATACTTTGAGGGAGAAATTTTCAATTTTAGGATAAATTTATTATTTTTTATTATACTGAATTTATTAAATTATCACAGCCAATTTGGCTGTGATAATGTAATAAATTCAGTATAATAATTCTGCATACTTTTAATCATCAAATATATGCAGTCGTTAGTTATGTATGAAATAATGCATTTCCGGAAAAATAAATGATTACTCCCTCAAAGTATACTTTGCTAGAAAAGTATACAGTGCGACCCTGTTAGTACACGGAAGTCCGGCGACATACAACCTTCCGTGTTGCTTATCCGAACCGTGCTATATCCGTTCTCGCCCAAGACGCGTCATAATGTAAAAAAAAATATACTGTACACTGTGACTGCGAATGAACGACGTCGCCAATGCCTATAATATGCCATAAGTTTTCACTGTTATCTTCGCATGTAATAAATATATTGAATCCAAGAATTGTATAACGTCATGTTTTATTTATTCGTCATGTTCTGTAGAATGTAGATCTACGCAGGTCCGTGCAATCCATTATTGTAAACGCGTGTAGAAAAAAGTGTAGTAATGATGACGCAATCACAGACAAGCTCGTGCGTTGCAATCTGTGTTTACTCATATGGTGAGCACAGGTGGAAGACTCGGACCTATGACACCAAAATAAATGCCTATTAAAAAAATCCCATTATCCCACCCACCTGGTATCGTACTGTACATGACGTTAATAATAGAACGAGATCAAGTGGGTGGGGTAGTGGATATTTTTGTAATGGTCATTTTCTTTGTGTCACACGTCCGACTATTCCACCTGTGGGTTTGAGTACAGACCTGAATAGACATGTTTTGCCCGACGTGTTATAATATTGCGCCAGTTCATGAGGCAATCAGGCTTATCACGTGAGATTTTCGACGAAGATGAATCTGATAATAGTGTACATTTTCTGTAAACGATATCGAATGTTGACGAATATTTTATTAGTAATTATTACGCATTTGCTCTGAAAATGTTATCAACTTTCCGATATATTTGCAGAAAAAAGTCAAATCATTCTCGGCGAAAATCTCAGTTATATAATAAAGTTGATTATCTCATGCACTGGCTCAATTATGACGTAGCGAAACGAGGCCAGTTGTCACGTACACATTTGTGTACATGCGCCGGGGGCGTGGGCAGTGCTGTAACAATTTAGTTAATCTGGGTCGAGTTAATCTGCGCGACTGATACGCGATCTCCGATTGGTCAGCCTTTACACCTAATTAATATTCCACCAATGGTGAGCGCGAACGCATGGCGGAAAAATGAAATCGAGCACATAACAATTAGCACTGCTTTGTTATTGGTCTTACTGATCTTATTCCCAGTTTGCTCGGATTAATTTACGAAATGTGCAAACATGATCAGCTGCACATTCACATCGGTGAGATAAAAGGAGGCTATGCGTCAATAAAAAAAAAAAATTCGTCCATTTTGGGTCTAATTTGGGAAATAATCGCAAATTTAACACGATTTCTGACAATAGTCGTGTTACAAATTTAACACGATTTTGATATACAAATAGGAAAAAAATTCGGGAGCCAAGGCACAACCGTGTACTAACCGAAATCGTGTTATAGTGAAGCGTGTACTAACGGGGTCGCACTGTACTTTGTAATTTTGATGAAATCGGCTACAGGATCAGCACAATTGTGGATACCCTCAGATTTTGAACAAATTTACTTCGAAAAGTTTCCTTCTGGTCAATGAAATAGTGAATTCCAGCAAGGTTGCACGACCACTAAGATATGAATATACACACAGGCCTCGACAAATAATTTTTCATGCACCTATATTGGACTTCAACTCGTACGGTCCTATATGTATTAATGTTTATGCTGTACTGTGTCTCCAAATTACCACTCGTCCAGATCAAAAATTCACTCTCCAATACGAACGGACGAGTGGATTTGTCGAGGCCTGACACACCCTCCCATCACAGATAGAGACAATGATCATCAACACACCATATAGAGTTGAATTGCAGCCGACAGGTTACGATCGCCGACCGACACTTCGACCAGGGGGGGGGCAGGTTCGATCTTCGATCCTGGCACTGGAGTTTATGAAATACAATTGTATTTCCCGCTCTATCCAGGTGTACCATATATCGGCTTGATCCGCGGGTATTCAAGGCCTAAGAGCCAATTGGGACCCTTAACCCTCACTACGCGGGAGACGAAAATTGTCGTCTGCTGTTTTTCATTTTTGCCTTAATTCTTAACAAAAAACCTGTTTTGACAGCACATGAGAATCGTGGAGACGATTCTCATGCGCTGCCAAAACAGGTTTTTATCGATAAATATTGAAAATAAAACATTTGCAGCAGACGACAAAATTTAATTCAGCGTAGTAAGGGTTAAATCAAAGCAACACACACACACACCATACATTTTTGTCCAGTACATTACATTGCCAAAATCGGAAAAATACTGGAAATCCTTCTGGGGGTGATTATGTGAAACCATAAATCACAATACTGCAACTGTCAGTGGATTGGGTCCTGCCATTATGTCATTACAATAGCCACACGACAACATGCTAGCTAATATTTACAATGCTGAAATAAAATGTTGTCTGCTGATTATTCTTTATTTTCCATTTTTCTCATAAAAACATGGTTTGACAGCACTTTAGAATAATTTCCAATGGAAATGATTCTAAAATGCTGCCAAACCATGTATTATTGACAGAAAAGTCAAAATATGAAACAACAGCAGACGTCAGTTTCGGTTCCCGCATTCTAAACACCTCCCAGGATTCCTGGTTAGATGGCAGTTACCAGTGTCAGCATAAGCTCCGTTTTGTCAGGAATTTCAAAGAATTTAGTCACTGCCACCAACCCTGTGATTTCCAGGAAAATGACGCCCCTGGACAGGATTTCATTATTCATCAAGCCGGGTAATAACGGGGCCGGTTCCCATCACATCTCGCCCTATTACGGAATTAACGGGCTCGGTTCCCATCACGTCCCCTGGTATTACAGAATTAACGCCGTGACGGACATGATTGCATTACAACGTGCAGATACATCACTGCAGACGGCACATGCAGAAGTAACTTTGTGACAAACTGACAAACCATGTTTTTGATAAGAAAAAGTAAAAATAAAAAACAAAAGACAAATTTTAATTGAGCACTATAAGTGTTAAGAAACTATCCGCAAATGGTATAGATCCCTTATTTCGTTAAATAAAACTACCATATTAACCCTTACACCGCTCTTATTTTTTTTGTCGTCTGCTGTTTATTTTATATTTTCTCCTTTCATGATCGCCAGGTGGCGGGATTTCAACTGTCAATATTTGAGACAGTACAAACAGTCATCAGAAATTCCATTCCGACAGTGATCTCACAAAAGCAGGTTTATTTTATTGCATGCATGTGCGACCCGTATAGCCTCGGAATAGTCGGTGCATCTGGAAAATATTTTTGTGGTAAAATATTGCCACTATCTACCAGAGAATGTTGATTATAATCTGACCTAATTGCTGGTCAGAATGAACTATTAAAGCCTGGTATTGTCAGATCTGATTGCTGCTGCTTTTACTCTTCTGGAAACAAATGGGTTTGTCATATCTTATATTATGATAGATATTTATGTCTTAGATCATGTTTTATTTGGCTGGATGTTGCATTGTATATATTGGTAAGGGCTGTAATTAATGTTGTGAGAACTTGTAGCCCAAGCCCATTGTACTTATATGCAATAAACTATGTTTAAACTAAATGTATATTGGTTACACCAATTCGCGCTTTCAACAATAATACCTCTCCTCTATCCAATTGTTTGCAAAAAGAGTAGATCCTGATGAGATGGCTCAAAAGTACAAAAGTACCTCTTTTCTGATTAATGGAATAGTCCAAAAATTAAATTAGAGGAGTCCATGCCTGTTACTTGGTGGTGAAAGGGTTATCACTTAGAATACGGGGAAACAAAAATTCTCGCCTGCTGTTGTAAATTTTGTCTTTCTCAATAAAAACATGGTTTGACAGTAATTTAGTAGGAACAGATTCTAAGGTGCTATCAAAACATGGTTTTGCTGAGAAAAATGGTGAAAAAGTAACAGCAGCAGATGGCACAATATAATGTGATTAAATTTTGACGTCTGCTGTTTATGTTCTATTATTCATTTTTATCACCAAAAACATGCTTTTACAGCACTTTAGAATAATTTACAACATGCTTTGACAGCACTTCAGAATCATTTCCATTCCATTGGAAATGATTCTGAAGTGCTGTCAAACCATGTTTTTATTGAGAAATAAGTCCAAGATATAAAAGCAATAGCAGACGACAATTGTTGTGTGTAGCGGTCTAAGGGTTAAAACATTTCTGATAACATGAGAGCGGGCCTTGCCTCAGAATTAATTGATCACAATATGAACGCCCATATCCTCCACAATCAATGATTATTTGCTGCATATTAATTTTGCGACTAAAAATACAATAATTTGATCTGCAGGGCGTTCATATCCATTAATTTTGCTGAAAACATAAAGTTTCATTCTGTCACTAGTATTAATTTTGCAGTAATAACATTCATTCCTTCATTAATATGCGTAAAAATATTAGGTTTGCCGTAATTTGAAATCTGCTGAAGCTGATAAAGTTCCCTGTTTAATGCAGGACACAGGAAATTGTACATAGTGTAATTTCTGCCAGATGATGCCAAGAATCCAGAAGGTTTTTATGGAGTTTCAAGGCTCCAGATAAGGAATTAGTAATTGAGTATTGTCACTCCATCATTTCTGAAGCAATTTGGTATTTAAAAAATTTAATTATTGAATAGTTTGCTTTGAAATGAAAACATGTCATGGCATTTCATTAGAATTGTCTCCTTGGAGACAATTCTAATGAAATACCAAGATGTGTTTTCATGGAAAATAAGAAAAATATGCTATATTTGTGGTCTGTTATTGTTTTCTGCAGCATGATAAAGGTGCCACAATTTTTTTTATTGCTTGATACTCGCTACTTCTGATTTCAATTGGGTTTTTGGCAATTTTAATTGGATATTTAAGCAAATACGCAGCTTATCTGGAGCTGGGAGTTTTTAGTTTGCCTGCATGCAGGGCAGAAGAGCTAATGGTGTACTGTCGGTGTCGTCATCGGCATCAACAAACTTAACAATGTGGGTGAATGTCTTATAATTGCTGTTTCCTTTGATAGAACAAAGTTATTGATATTTCACATATGCATTCCTCTGATGGTCCTCTGTCATGCTATGAAAATTCCATAACCCTCCGACCTCCAGCATTCCCAAGGTCAAGGTCACAAAACTTAACTTGGGGTAAATTACTTATGCCTTTTGCTGCTATTTATTGTTATTTCACACATGTATTCATCTCATAGTCCTATATCACGTGAAAAATCCATGATGCTGCGACTCCCAGTAATTCCAAGGTAAAGGTCACCGCATTGGTGCATTCATGCTGTCACAAAACTTAACCCTTAGACCGCTACACACGACAATTGTCGTCTGCTGTTGCTTTTATATCTTGCCTTATTTCTCAATAAAAACATGGTTTGACAGCACTTCAGAATCATTTCCAATCAATAAAAACATGGTTTGACAGCACTTCAGAATCATTTCCATTGGAAATGATTCTGAAGTTCTGTCAAACCATGTTTTTATTGAGAAATAAGGCAAGATATAAAAGCAACAGCAGACTACAATTGTTGTGAGTAGCGGTCTAAGGGTTAAGGTAGCACATGTCAATGAATGGTCAATAGATGATGACATTTCCATGATTGAGATTCTAATTGACAAGCACAACTCCAATGTTTCCCATGTGCTTGCCAGCCCATTGCTGATCTAATTACACACATTATAGAAGAATAATCTAATTCTTTTGATCAAATTTGCTGTAATTTCCATCAGGTCCCATTAATTACTCATTAATCCATCCCTTGACCAACCCTTCCCTGGGCAGATCATATCAACTGGTTCAAACGTTTGTGTACCTTTATCTTGCTATTTTGACTGAGCTTTCAGTTCATAACAGCGTTCACACATAATTATTATATTTTTACATAGTATTTTTAACACTTTCACCCCTAAATATGTGTAATGGAATTTGATATATGTTCATTTTTCAACCAATCCAATCGTCACAAAATGATTTTCAGACTAGTCAATTTATGAAAAGGAGGTGTTTTTGTTCTCGAAATTTAGAAAGTACTTGCAAAAAGTGCAGATCCTGATGAGACGGCTCGTCACGAGCCGGCTCATCTGGATCTACACTGTTTGCCAATACCACCACTATATACAGGTGTGTGGTGTTGAAAGGGTTAATAAAGGGTGCACCTGGAATATTCAGAAGATCCTGACCACTCAGTAGGCAGAACTTGTTCTTTATACCAGAGACATAATCCGAGACAATTTTAATACATTCAGTATAATAAATATTGCATACTTTTAATCATCAAATATATGTTATATAGTTCTATATGAAATAATGCATTTCAGGAAAAATAAATGATTACTCCCTCAAAATATACTTTTCTAGAAAAGTATACTTTGCAATGTTGGTGAAATCGGCTACAGGTGTTGCCTTACAGATTTTGGTTGCTTCACAGCAGAAAGTCAAACCCCCCTTTTCAAAGAGGTTGTTTACGCCCATAAATAAAAACATGGTCTGAATGCACTTCAGAATCATTTCCACAGGAAATGATGGAAAATAAAAAATAAACAGCAGCTGACAAAATTTAATTCAGCATATTAAGGGTTAATGGTAATATATGACTGAATCATGGAGTGAATTTGTGAACAGTGTGGACCAGGATCAGACTGTGTGGGTCAAGGTCCACACTCCTCACAGAGGCAAAGACAGCTGGCCTGATTTCACAAGAGAACTCTTAGCTAAGTGCACTTAGAGTGAGTAATTTTGAATGTATGCACCAATTAATTAACCCTTAGACCGCAACAATTGTCGTCTGCTGTCGCTTTTATATCTTGCCTTATTTCTCAATAAAAACATGGTTTGACAGCACTTCAGAATCATTTACAATGGAAATGATTCTGAACTGCTGTCAAAGCATGTTGTAAATTATTCTAAAGTGCTGTAAAAGCATGTTTTTGGTGATAAAAATGAATAATAGAACATAAACAGCAGACGTCAAAATTTAATCACATTATATTGTGCCATCTGCTGCTGTTACTTTTTCACCATTTTTCTCAGCAAAACCATGTTTTGATAGCACCTTAGAATCTGTTCCTACTAAATTACTGTCAAACCATGTTTTTATTGAGAAAGACAAAATTTACAACAGCAGGCGAGAATTTTTGTTTCCCCGTATTCTAAGTGATAACCCTTTCACCACCAAGTAACAGGCATGGACTCCTCTAATTTAATTTTTGGACTATTCCATTAATCAGAAAAGAGGTACTTTTGTACTTTTGAGCCATCTCATCAGGATCTACTCTTTTTGCAAACAATTGGATAGAGGAGAGGTATTATTGTTGAAAGCGCGAATTGGTGTAACCAATATACATTTAGTTTAAACATAGTTTATTGCATATAAGTACAATGGGCTTGGGCTACAAGTTCTCACAACATTAATTACAGCCCTTACCAATATATACAATGCAACATCCAGCCAAATAAAACATGATCTAAGACATAAATATCTATCATAATATAAGATATGACAAACCCATTTGTTTCCAGAAGAGTAAAAGCAGCAGCAATCAGATCTGACAATACCAGGCTTTAATAGTTCATTCTGACCAGCAATTAGGTCAGATTATAATCAACATTCTCTGGTAGATAGTGGCAATATTTTACCACAAAAATATTTTCCAGATGCACCGACTATTCCGAGGCTATACGGGTCGCACATGCATGCAATAAAATAAACCTGCTTTTGTGAGATCACTGTCGGAATGGAATTTCTGATGACTGTTTGTACTGTCTCAAATATTGACAGTTGAAATCCCGCCACCTGGCGATCGTGAAAGGAGAATCGAGCACACCCGGCCCAACATACGATGGTTATTGATCAGAATACAAACAGGCAGACCCTCGCTTGATTGAGGATTATGGGCATGCATTCCAAACATTAATTAACCCTTTCACCGCTAAGCCATTTTCATGGACTATATTTAATTAATACGAGATGATGCGATTGCATGTAGAAACCGGAGAGTAGTCACAAACAGTTTAGATCCTGATGAGACGGCTCGTTACGAGTCGTCACATCAGGATCTGCACTGTTTGCAAACATTGAGATTGAGGCCTGTAGTGTTGAAAGTAATAGCACCATCATATTCCAGCACAGCAAATGGTTGTGACATAATATTATACTATTAATATAGTAGCTTCTACAAAATATCAGGGCCGTAACCAGAGGTAAACTTAGCATAAAATAAGTAGTGCAACGAAATGTAATTAGAGTTATGTACTCGGAACTAAGGTGAGGTGAGGTGTGCTTGACCACTCTGAACAGACAAAACCTTAAGAGCCAACCAATATGGCCCTATTAATTGCTATCTCAGAGGGCAACATAATAAGATAAGAACCAGCCAATTACAAGTTAATGTGATGAAACAAGCTCTAAGAAGAAGAATTATGTAATACAAAATTAGTGAAAAAGATCTTCAGAACATTAAAGAGATTCCTAGTTCAGATAGGCAACACAAATGTAGCTATTAAACTAGCACTCTCAGCATGGCATAACTTATGTCCCAACACATCTAATATTACAAATGGGCCGACGGCCGTGAAAAGGTATCTTATGACAAGTGCGACCAGCGTAGCCCCAGATCAGACTGCGCATCTGCGCATGCGCAGTCTAATCTTGGGCCTACACTGTTCGCCATTCAGCCACGCAAGTGACATCAGGAAAATGACAGATTCTACGATACCAAGTCAACGGATAACAGCTAGGAGCAACGTCTACAATTGTTGGAAACGTCTTTAGGTGCCTTTCCTCAGCCGAAGTGCCAACATGCAAACCAGATCTGGAGCACTTCAGCATGTTTTCAAGGTTAAACTAATAGAAACAAGAAGCAAGATAAGATGGAATCAAGAAAAATGTTTACATAGCGAGTATGTCTGAAAAAACTGGGGTAAATCAACAAATTATTTCTTTGGAATTGTGTACCACGATCTAATTGCCACTACACATCAATTTGCTGTTCTCTTACAAGATAGCAAAATGGTTTACAATGCATGCCCAACATTTTCTTAATTTAACATTTCTCATGGAAAGGGAAAAGTCTATCGCGATGTCATAGACTTCCAGTATGAAGCAAGGCTGATCAAATAATTTCTTCCAACATACAGTGCAACCTCGCTAAACCGGACATCCCCAATGTGTCTGGTTTAGCGAGGTTGCACTGTAAATCAGGCATTTGATTATTCAGAGCCATAGATGTATGTGATCACAAACAGGCATTAACACCCGAGATAAATGACCAAGAAATTTAACCCATCAAAATTATGATCACATGTGTTTTGTTGACCGGTTTAGGGAGGTTCCACTGAATATACAAGTGATCATAACATACATATTTTGTCAACAGTTGGAAACTAAAGTCATGAAAGCTGTAGGAAATATATTTATTTCTGCTTCTTCAGAATTTCCAACAGCAACCTTTTCAATTCTTAGAATGTGGATAATGAAAACTGTTGTCTGCTCTTGTTTTATATATTGTCCTGTTTCCCAATTAAAACATGGTTTGACAGCACTTTAGAATCATTTCCATTGGCAAAATAGAGTCAAAATGCCTTCACCAACTGAGACAGAGATTGGGTGGCGAGATTACCCAGGGAATGGGACAGAAAATGTCATCAGGTGGGAATTAATCAAATAATTGCTATGAGGAAAATGTGTCTAACTCAATTGTGGGAAATAGGCATAGATCAGGCTGTGCATGCTAATCTGTGGCTACACCGCTTTCAAACTCGATAAAACCATTTTTATGGCCATTCACATAATTATGACTCAATCTTTTTTCAAGGGTAAAACTGCATGCTCTTCTTTCTCAACCAGTTTATTTTACCATTCAAACATATACAGTAAAACCTCTCTAACCGGGCAATAAGAAACCAGCATTGTGTTAATTACAATATACATTGTACGTCACTGTAATTTCTTAACTAACAGTAATGTATGTTCATGATTGTAAAGCACACAAGCATTTCTTAGACAGCCCATTTAACTGAATTATAGTGCAACCTCTCTAAACAAGAAACCCTGGGGAGGTCCTCTCAGGGTGTATGGTTTATAGTCATTCTCCAAATTTGTATTACAACAAAGGTAACACTAAATGCCCCCCCCCCCCCCCTCCAGTAACATGGCGGAGCAAAAAAAACAGTCAGATTAGCTAAATCAGAATCTCAGATTCTGATTTAGCTAATCAGACTGTTTTTTTAAACCAGGTTTTGAGGATGACTTTCAAGGACACGTTCAAGAAATTTTATAATGACAAGACCAGGTTTTATGTGTGAAACAGAAAATCAAAGGCACGCCCATTAGCACATTTCAACTGAGAATTGGTGATGAATGAACACAAGACACCAAATTCCATTCAATACAAGTGACCCCTAAAAGTGGAAAGCAAATCCCCATGACCCCTAGCAGGTGAAATCTTTCACTGAAAGTGACCCCTATCCACAGGTATCTGTAAATGCATTCAGGGTCCCTGATCTCCCAGATATAAATGGGGAAATGGGCACCGATGGATTATAGGAAATATTAGACAAGAGTAAATCTCATTGAGTTAACCCATTGTATGTGTTACTAGAAACACTATAGACTGTTGGTGAGTATAAACAGAGCTACAGATAAGCTGCGTATTTGCTTAAATACCCAATTAAAATTTCCAAAAACCCAATTGAAATCAGAAGTAGCGAGTATCAATAAGCAATAGAAAGTTTGTGATATCATGTTGCAACAAACAGACCACAAATATAGCATATTTTTCTTATTTTCCATGACAACATATCTTGGTGTTTCATAAGAATTGTCTCCAAGGAGACAATTCTAATGAAATGCCAAGACCTGTTTTCATTTCGAAGCAAAGTATTCAATAATTGCTGTCTGTTGATCGGTAAACAGTAGTGAGATTTTATGTTACCCAATTAAAATGTTGAAATACCCAATTGCTTCAGAAATGATGGAGTGACAATACTCAATTACTAATTCCTTATCTGGAGCCCTGAGTAACAATATAGACTGTTGGTGAGTATAAAGAAACTAAACAAAAGACAATATTAAATACTGAAATGGGTTAATTGTGCTGAAAAAATGTCCCTTACAACATATGCGATGCAGCAAAGCCCCAGATCAGCCTACGTATCTGACGAGGGCCTACACTGTTTGCCATTCAGCCACTGAAGGAACAGTTCTTACGATGACAAAATGAGTAGATGAATTATTCCGACAATTGGGAATGTGCAACAGGATACTGATCTACAAATGGTGCACCTGTTGTAGGGTCCCTTTTCACAGCTGGTGTCGCAAATGAAATTTACACTTGGGAACTTTTTAACCCTTTTATATCTTGCCTTATTTCTCAATAAAAACCTGCTTTGACAGCACTTCAGAATCATTTCCAAAGTCTAAGGGTTAATAGACAATTGTTTCATGTTCTAATTGGCTATTTAGAAAATGTTCACCTTTCAATGTGTCTCCCAACTGGTGAACTGGCACAACAACATGAGTTTTCTGGTAGTAAAGGAGGTCATGTTCTGCACCATTACATGCTTAGACCTTTCAGCAAATATAATTAGCAGTTGGAGAGAAGATGGGGTGGGCTGAGTGATTGAACTGTTGATTGATTGTGCATGTATTACATCAGCTGATATAATAAGGGCATCGTCATGATGAAGCTAATCCCCTCGCTGGCAGCCTTGATAATAAAACTTAACTCCTCGATGAGCTTGATCTTTGATGTAGGGTGCATGCAAAACAAAGCACCATCCCATGACACACATGTTAGTGTTACTAACGTATGTACGTATGTACGTATGTATGCACCACAAACATACATGTACTAACGCTATATCCCCAGGTTATAGGTTATAGGTTATAGGTTATAGGTTATAGGGTCATCCAATACCACAAAAGTATTAACCCTTTCAACACCACAGACTATAGAGACAATGTTTGCAAACAGTGCAGATCCAGATGAGACGGCTCGTAACGAGCCGTCTCATCAGGATCTCCACTGTTCGTTAATAATTTTAAACGTCGTACAGATTACCCTTTTAGAAGAATGGGATAATTTGAATGAACAAAATTAATGAAATAGCGTGAAACATTGGCATGGAACATCCTATTAAGTTACTTGGTGTTGAAAGGGTTAATCATGTCTAGGGTGTGGATTGAACACACGGCCTCCGGTACTGCAGTCCATTCCCCTACCATTATGCTATCAACCAATCTCGCAAATGGGTAGAACCAGTACTACACTGAATGTGGTAGATCTGTAAATATTCAAAATAAATATGTTGATCTCAAATCAGGCATAAAACTTGTTACAATAGGTTTGTACATTCTGATGAATAGCAGGTCGGCTTTGCACCCTTCCAACACTTCCAACACTGCAAACCAACATTCATTTTGTTTGCAGATAGTGTAGATCCAGATGACCCGTCTCATCAGGATCTGCACTGTTTGTGGATATTTTCTGATTTTTCACAAAATTACGCCATTTCTGATTAATGGAGTAGTCCGAAAATAAACATGGGGAAGTCCATGCCAGTTAGTTAGGGGTGCGATGAATAATGTATCATCAACTGTGACCTGACTACCAGGGGGCACGGTAGATTACAAATGACTAACGTGCATCTATTACCTGCAGTAAATGAGCCATATTCTTACATGTTATCTACTATGATTTAATTCATCACCCAGTTCAGCTTGTGGACATTTTTAATGATTTTCGTGAACAGCCGTTTCATCAGGATCTACACTTTTTGCAAGTAATTTTCATATTTTTGAGAACAAAAACACCACCTTTTCATAAATGGACGTTTGAAAATTATTGGATTGGTCGAAAAACAAAAATATTAAAATCAATTCCAGTTACTTAGGAAGGTTAAAAAATGGTTAAACAGCCAGCTGGGTTTTATTTAGCTCTATCTACTATGGTCACAAAACCCAGCAATATAATTTCACTATTCCGGCATCATCTAAATGATCATGGGAAATTACAACAGAAAAATGAGGCATCTACATTGATCAGAAATGGGTTTTCGGATGATAGAAGGAGGTTTATGGTATCTGTGACCCACGTAGATACTGATCATCATGTATGATTATATTCACAGGATGGATCAAAACTGATATGCAGACGCATAAACCATGTCCGATTGACGGAATATCGAACAGTGTGGATCCAGATCTGACTGCGCGGAGTTACGCTGGTCACAAACGTCATATGGTCCCTTTTCTCAGTCTGAAGTTTAACCCTTAGAATGCGTGAACCGAAAATAGTCGTCTGCTGATAATTCATATTTTGTCTTTTCTCTCAGTAAAAACATGGTTTGGCAGCATTTTAGAATCATTTCCATTGGAAATGATTCTAAAGTGCTGCCAAACCAAGTTTTTGATGATAAAAATCGAAAAATAAAAAATATTCAGCAGACGACACAAAATAATTCAACATTGTAAGGGTTAAATGCAATGTTGTATTGTCGGGGTGCTAACCATGTCTGAAGTCTCTCGCTTTAAGTCATGACAAATCTTATTATTGTGCAACAAACACCATCAGCGACAATATGGCAAAAAAAATAAAATGGAATTGAGATCTTCATGAGTCTGTGCATACAAAACGATGATCTATGTAATTGACATTGTTGGTTTATTATTAACAGTGCTGACTAACTATAATAAAAATCTATGAAACAGTAAATATTGTGCAAATGAACAGGCTGATCATAGTCATATATTAGCAGATGATGGCTATCAATATTTTGTGATGAGTGTATCACAGTTTAGCATGGGCTGACTAACCGTGCACTGAGACATTGGCCAGAGTGAATGGAATATCATTACAACCAGTATCAAATAGATATGATTATTATTTAAGTCATCAAGGACAAAATTATCAACATCAACCAACGCTGAGCGTAACTATTTATAAATTATGTTACTGTGACTGGAGAAAAGGGGCTTATAGCACGACATGCGACCAGTGTAGATCCAGATCAGACTGTGCATCGGCAGTCTGATCAGAGTCTGCACTGTTCGCCATTCAGTAAGACAAACAACTGTCATGCTGGTAACAAACTGTATACACCAGCATCAGAATGTTAATGTCTGTGCAACAAGACAAGGAATTCAATGGAATAATGCTTAACGGCCCCAGGACTAGACTGGCCGCAAAAATCATAAGCCCCATTTCTCCAGTCACAGCCACAAATCCCGCACATTTGAATTCTCACCACTGGTGACAAAACCAATTTCTCGAGTGATGAATCGAATATACTTCCTACAGTCATTCAATCCAACTGATCAATATCTGTTTGTGGCTGTGACTGGAGAAATGAGGCTTACAGGTTTTGTGACCAGTGTAGATCCAGATCAGACTGTGCATCCGCACAGTCTGATCAGGATCTGCACTGTTCTCCATTCCGTACATGAAGCACCGGTCATGCTTCTAACAAGCAAAATATGGATAATTTGCGGGAGTGTGGTATCTGATCAGGAGCTACGCGGGTCACAAATCCAATAAGCCCCATTTCTCCAGGCACAGCCACATTTGATGTTCATTACGCATCCAATGACAGGATAAAGTGATCGGTCATGATGACTGTGTATGTAATTAGACATAATAAACGTGAATCTCTGTTTTAAGAGATATGTCATAATACTATAGGAAGTCGAATATGGGTCTCCGACTGTTTCAAATGCCATGGGGCATATTTTGTAAGCTAGCACCTCACAACAAGGTGTATACTTATAAAACTGCATTCTTATACTAGAAATCCGGAAGCTTGTTTGGTCGAGGCTGAGCTGTGCTCAGTCTCGGTCAATCAAGCTGCCTTATTTTCAGTACGAAAATATATGGAGAATGTACTCGGAAAGTTTTTTGGAAAATGGACCCTGAATGTGCCAATTACCTCAAGGTCTAATTTCCTTTTACATGTATATAGTTTTCACAATATTTTTCTTTATTTATTAAATAACATTGAAAGTTAATAATTATTTAAAAGTATAAATACATAATATTTTTCAGTTCCTCTGGTATGGTAAATACTTGCAGAATGTATCTAAATATCTATTTTAATGAAGACATAGACCAGATATAAGTTGATATTTACAGAAAAGTATTACTCATTTTGGGCAGGCAAATACAGGATATTTTGCAATGGGGCACTAATAATGGATCGACTCCTTTAGGCTAGTGACATAACAAGGAACAATGATAGGAGATTAATTATTACTCATGCAGGAAAGTCACGAAATACAACCGTTTCTTTAGTTTCCTCATTCCTGGAGCAAAATGAATAAAGATGGATGGCAGGATGAGTAGACCTGTGGCCTCTCACAAGAAAATACATTAATAACATTTACTGTTCGCAATCAGCACAGGCATATATATATTGATAGTCCAACAATGACTGATAAGTAAGCAGAGCTCCAGATAAGGTGCGTATTGGCGTATTTTACGCACTTATTTTAGCAGAATACGCATTGATTATCAAAAGTGGGAGTACAAAATACTGACAGCAATGTGAACATACGCATTGATTTTCAAATTGAGTCGTGAAAATGCTGTAATAAAGTTGAAACTTTACTTAGTTGAGCTGGAAAAAGCAAACAGTGTTCAATTTGAAAATCAATGCGTATTTTCACATTGCTGTGAGTATTTTGTACTCCCACTTTTGACAATCAATGCGTATTCTGCTAAATAAATGCGTAAAATACGCCAATACACACCTTATCTGGAGCTCTGCATCACTTTAGAACCATCCATTATACAACTAGGCATCAACGTTTATTTCTATCAAGGGCAAAAGTTGTCACATCACATTACAGTGCTACTGGTTGATTGAGTGATCCATTCATTGATTGATTGATTGATTGATTGATTGATTGATTGATTGATTGATTGATTGATTGATTGATTGATTGATTGATTGATTGATTGGCAATCACCTACGAACCTATAATATAGGCCGTCTATGAAGTCATGCATTCAAACCAAAAATCAATCGCCGAAAATAACACCCAGTATGATTCTAACATTTCACTTTTCATATCATCAACACCACAGGCCTGTATAGTGGTATTGGCAAACAGTGTAGATCCAGATGAGACGGCTCGTGACGAGCCGTCTCATCAGGATCTGCACTTTTTGCAAGTAATTTTCATATTTTCGAGAACAAAAACACCCCCTTATCATAAATGGACTGGTCTGAAAATCATTTTGTGATGATTGGATTGGTTGCAAAATTAACATATGAAAATCCATTCCAGTTACTTAGGGGTGAAAGGGTTAATAATGCATCCAACCTGGTCATAGTAAAACTGTATAGAGAATTTATTACGACGTGTGAAATTACAGTAAATTGTCAAGAACTTGAATGATTGTCTAACCCTTTCAACACCACATACCTGTATAGTGGTATTGGCAAACAGTGTAGATCCAGATGAGACGGCTCGTGACGAGCCGTCTCATCAGGATCTGCACTTTTTGTAAGTAATTTTCATATTTTTTAGAACAAAAACACCCCCTTTTTCATAAATGAACTAGTCTGAAAATCAATTTGTGATGATTGGATTTGTTGCAAAATAAACGTATGAAAATCCATTCCAGTTACTTAGGGGTGAAAGGGTTAATAATGCATCAAACTATATAGACGCCTAGATTTTGCGGAATATGTATTTCTTGGCTTGGAGAATTTATTATGACGTGTGAAATTACAGCAAATTGTCAAGAACTTGAATGATTTCCAAACCACAATCTACACGCTCTCTGTATTTGTATGTAATAAAACCTGGAGCACACATGCACATTCACATTAACGAACATCACAACCTTCGTCTAGCAGTAATGAGTAAAACATGCGTAGTTGCTAATTCAGTGCATAAAACGCAACTCTATGACCATTGCAACATGCATGTGTGGTTTTTATTGCAGCAGTGTGCATGTTTCTGCGCGCGTGCACATTTCCACACCAGCCAGCGCACGATTCTGGTCTAGCCAATTCCAGCATCCCCAGTGTGTGATCGCGCACACTCACCTTGCTGAATTTCCTCTGCCAGAATATCAGGTAATGGCCCATGCATCACTAGCACATTGGCTGCTCCATGAGAATATGTTACATTTTTGCTTAACCCATTACATACGGGATACACTTTTAGTAGTATGAACCTTTTGAGAGAAAAATATCCCTATTTTCTTTATATCCTTTGGAAAGTATATGTTGTTACCACTCATTTGAACCATCTCAACGAGCTCAACGAGACGGTTCAAATGAGTGGTAACAACATATACCTTTATCGATGAATGAACAAAATAATGACATTTTTTCAACAAAAATCAGAGTATCCTCAGCATGAAATGGGTTTATTGATTTCAAACTACGTTTTCTGGAAATGAACGTCGTTTCAAACAGGGCCCGAAAATAGCACTGGTCCGAGGTCCTGCACATGTAAATTTTAATGTCAGACCTTTTGTATTTTACAAGCAATAAGTCCACCGGACTGGAGATAAATTGAAATTGCGATCATCTTTCAGTGGCGGTGCTAAATCTGTTCTGATTATTGTCTTATAAGATAATTTATGGGGGGACAGTCGAGGATTTACACATGGTGTGATGAGTCATTTCGCATGAAACAGACACATATTTCTACTGTTTCTCTAGCAACTATCCCCTCGGACCTTCCAAAAAATTCCTCGGACATTTCACTTTTTCCCTTGTTAGGTCTCGGAACTAATGGTAAAAGCTGCTATTTTCAGGCCCTGTCAAAGTTGATAAATATATAGAACATATAGACAAACTGAGCATGGGGTTCATGTATAGTCCCGGCCGCTGCATGCAAACTGAGCATGGGGTTCATGTATAGTCCCGGCCGCTGCATGCAAACTGAGCATGGGGTTCATGTATAGTCCCGGCCGCTGCATGCAAACTGAGCATGGGGTTCATGTATAGTCCCGGCCGCTGCATGCAAACTGAGATGTCATGGTATAGTCGGGGTCAGTCGCGGGGCAGACCCTGCAAACTGACATGGGGTCATGTATAGTCCACGGCCGCTGCATGCAAAATCTGGAGCATGGGGTATGTATTAGTCACGGCCGTGGCATGGCAAATTGAGGCTTGGGGTTCATGTATTGTCCCGGCCGCTGCAGCAAATGAAAGCTTGGTGGTACATGTATACGTCCGGCCGCTGCATGGGGGCAAAACTTGAGCATGGGGTTCATGTATAGTCCCGGCCGCTGCATGCCAAACTGGAGCCATGGGGTTCATGTATTGTCCCGCGCTGCATGCAAAACTGAGCATGGGGTTAGCGTGGTATGGGGGGGGGTGGGGTGGAGGGTTTGTGGTGGAGTGGGTATTTTGATAGTCCCGGCCGCTGCATGCAAAACTGTGCATGGGGTTGGTTCAAATGTTTATAGTTCCCGGCCGCTGCATGGTCCTCCTGGCTCCTACACCTACTCTATGGGTGGATGGGAGGTCAGGTGGGCAGGCAGGTAGGCAGGTGGGCAGGCAGGTAGGTCAGGTGGGCAGGCAGGTAGGCAGGTGGGCAGGCAGGTAGGCAGGTGGGCAGGCAGGTAGGCAGGTGGGCAGGCAGGTAGGCAGGTGGGAGGCAGGTAGGTTAGGCAGGTGGGCAGGCAGGTAGGCAGGGCCCGGTTGCTCAAAACATCAGTTAGCTTAACGGACTGTTAAATCCTTAACTGAATGGTTAAAATCTCTGTTTAACAGAGATTTTAACCATTCAGTTAAGGATTTAACAGTCCGTTAAGGATTTAACAGTCCGTTAAGCTAACTGGTGTTTTGAACAACCGGGCCCAGGTGGGCAAGCAGTCAGTCAGACAGGGCTCCAGAATACTCTCACATCTTGTGAATTATACTAGAGCAAGTGAGCAGAGGCTCCCGGCCGCCGCCTGGACCAATAAATAAAAACTTTAACGTAAATCACGGACGGACGGAATGACGAAAACTATATATTTCTGACTACGGTAATTTATGTAGGCCAAGATACTTTGAGGGAGTAATCATTTTATTATTCCAGAAATGTATTATTTCATTTAGAACTAACGACTGCATATATTTGATGATTAAAAGTATGCAGAATTATTATACTGAATTTATTACATTATCACAGCCAAAATGGCTGTAATGGCTGTGATAATGTAATCAATTGAGCATAATAAAAATTAATAAATTTATCCTTAAATTGAAAATTCCCCCCTCGAAGTGTACTTAGCAAGACAAGTATTTTGGCTGTGATAATGTAATCAATTGAGCATAATAAAAATTAATAAATTTATCCTTAAATTGAAAATTCCCCCCTCGAAGTGTACTTAGCAAGACAAGTATTTTGGCTGTGATAATGTAATCAATTGAGCATAATAAAAATTAATAAATTTATCCTTAAATTGAAAATTCCCCCCTCGAAGTGTACTTAGCAAGACAAGTATACTTTGCAATTTTGGTGAAATAGGCTACAGGGCCACAATTGTTCACTATTCGGTGAGTAAAACACCTGCCATGCATACAACAGTATCTGCAATCCTTATCCGGCTGTGGCAGTGTGCTAGCATAGCAGGGCAGGAGCTAGACTGGGCACAGATGCCATAATCCCCATATATCCAGTCAAACCACATTTTTTATCGGGGCCCCTGGGTTCAGACAGTTGATCACTGCAACAGGAAAGTATACCTGAAAACCTGCTTCACAATTAATTACTGGAGCGAAACACTCTGCAACTAAACCAGATCAAACGAAATTGCAACCTCTGCCCCTCGAGAAACCCACCTACATGCCGTCTACCATCACTATTGTAATCCGAACGTGAATTGCGAACAATTTATGCAATCAAAGTTTGCGCAATCAAATTTTGTTCGCTTACATCACCAATAGAAAATACAAAGTAACTTCATAAGCATGTAATTATTAGATGACGCAGACATATTCAAACGGAGACTGGACGTAACTACCAACCTGTGTATTTACGAACGCTGTATCAATTACAGGTGAAGCCTAAATAGACGGTGTAATGTTTTTCTTACCTGGCCGATTCGTCAGCAAATATTCCATATTGCCCCCAACAAGTGGTTGCACTGCTCTGTCACGTAACGAAGCGTGCTGGTGGGCTGGTTGGTTGGACAAAATGTGTCTGTCTGCCAACCGTGGTTATATCTGCTACGTCTGAAACAGGAGAACGTGGGTTTGAACCTACAGAGGAACAATATACAGGAGACCATCTCTAATCCTGACGGCCAGAAAACTATGTTGTTTAGTAATTTACAATAACCTCTGAAGGGAAGCACATTTAATACACATTGTTTTAAAGTCACTATTTTTATTAAATTTTCATGTGGTCAAAAATTTAATAAAAAGAGCGACTTTAAAACAATATCAGAGCTCCAGTTAATTTGACCAACTTGGGATGAAATTTTGTTATTTCTTCATCAAAAATGGCAAGTTGGGAGTCCTTTAGAATCGTCTCATTGACACCATTCTAAAGCACTCCCAACTTGCCATTTTTGAAGGAGAAATAAGAAATTTACCTCCAAATTACACACCTTAACTGCAGCTCTGAATATGTTGTTTATGTTTTTATTTTCCCTGTCATTTATCACTGTTCATGATTACAATGTATACACACGTCTTATATACTTGAATTACAGCGGAACAACTCTAAAACGGACACCTTAGGGAGTTGGAACCTCTCAAAACTGTGGACTTCCCCAGGGTTTAGAGAGGTTCCACTGTAGTAAGGAACCTATTACCTCTGAGATGACTTGACTTGACTTGATGTTTATGTTTAACGGCCGCACTGACTCTATGGACTTGCACGCGGTCATCCTCTGAGATGAATATGCAGAGCTTGTATTTATAGCAAATGTGTTTTTATCTAAGATTGCAATAAAGTTATTGTGACTGATTCCAAGCACCTCTGGTCTATTCTAGTCTAGAATACAAAATGTTATTATTTCTTTTTCTTAAAACACAACAAAAAAGTGAAAGGGCTTAAAGGGGCATGCATATCAGGATTTTTTTTCTCAAAAATACTATAAAAAATAAAAACATGTTTTCATCACGGCCCTGTTTAAAGTGGTTTAATTAAAGATATATGACGATACTAGGACCGCTGACAGTTTTGGTTGCATGATTTTTTGGAAAAAATAATATAAAAATCCTGATATAATGCCACTGTAATATTCCAATAATAGAAAAAATTAACTATGTTGACCCTTAGACCGCTACTCACAACATTTGTCGTCTGCTGTTGCTTTTATATCTTGCCTTATTTCTCAATGAAACCATGGTTTGACAGCACTTCAGAATCATTTCTGATGGAAATGATTCTGAAGTGCTGTCAAAGCATGTTGTAAATTATTCTAAAGTGCGGTCAAAGCATGTTTTTGATGATGAAAATGGAAAATAGAAAATAACCAGCAGACGACAAAAAAGTAAGATAGCGGTCTAAGGGTTAACTATGTTTTCATATGCAGGATGGAGACTGAAGTCTCAAGTTGAACAGTGGGAGTCTCTCTCGGTTTCAAGTTTCCATTGGAAATGATTCTGAAGTGCTGTCAAACCATGTTTTTATTGAGAAATAAGGCAGGATATAAAAGCAACAGCAGACGACAATTGGTCTAAGGAATAAGACATCTGCAAATGGTGTAGAGCCTGAACAAACAAGTATTGCAGGATATGTGGATCTATAATGATACTGTATCTGGAGACAGTTTAACTCTTACCGTGTTGAATTAATTTTGTCGTCTGCTGTTTATTTTATATTTTCCATTTTCCTCATCAAAAACATGGTTTGACAGCATTTCAGAATCATTTTCATTGGAAATGATTCTTAAGTGCTGTCAAACCATGTTTTTATTGAGAAAGAAGGTGAAATATAAAACAACAGCAGATGGCAATGTTCGAATCCCACATTCTAAGGGTTAACAATGTTGTCATAAAATTGCAGGATGGAGACTGAAGTCTCAAGTTGAACAGAGGGATTCTCTCTCGGTTTCAAGTTTCACTGTAAATACAATGAACGTATTTTGTTCATGGGGGATTAAACCCACACCCTCCAGTAATGAAGTTCAATCCTCTACCACTAGATTGTCGCCCCATCCCTTTACAAGCAGTGTGGATTCTACGCACTGCACCAAGTCCAGTATCATGCAGGCCTGTACGCAGACAGGGGGTGCGACCACCCCCCTTAATCCTTTAAACACCAGATGCCTGTATTGTGGTATTGGCAAAAGGTGTAGATCCAGATGAGACGGCTCGTCACGAGCCGTTTCATCAGGATCTGCACTTTTTGCAAGTAATTTTCATAATTTTTAGAACAAAAACACGCCATGTTCATAAATGGACTGGTCTGAAAATCATTTTGTGATGATTGCATTGGGTTGCAAAATTAGCATATCAAAATCCATTCCAGTGAAAGGGTTAATCTGCGCCGAGATCTGTCAGTGGATGTGCAAAAGAAATGTTTAGCCCTTCGCGCCGTCGATAACGCACCCCCCTAAATTAATTCCTACGTACGGGCCTGAGTATCCAGTGCGGAGTGCCACCAGGTACATCTTTTACGGCATCTCCAGGTATCTGTGGCTTAATCACTGCGAGATTCCGTATCGACACACCTTCATTACACCACTATCCAGGTAATTGTTCTATCAGCAGGGCAACTGCTGCTAATTCCAGGCTCTATGAGGTGGATCGTTGGAATGTGAGTGGCTTCATCACATCACCAGTTTTCCATGATTTCGATAAAATTCAATATGTTTGTCCAAAATTGAAACAAAATTCAGAGCTCATGCGGGCGGGATTTATTTGTTTCATTGGCTTAAGATCTGAATCTTTCGTTATCAAATTTTTGGAATCTTTTACAAAAATGCAGATGATACTTCAGAATAATTTGATGGGAAGTTACATATGATTTTCCAAGTTCGGTGGTAGCCTATGTGTAAAACTGGTTCATAGATTCACCAGGGGCGGGTTTCATTAAACTCTGTACCACGAAAATATTTGTAAGTGCAAAATCATGATAGTCTGTAAATTTCACATTAACCCTTAGACCGCTACACACAACAATTGCCATCGGCTGTTGCTTTTATATCTTGCCAATAAAAAAGCATGTTGTGAATTATTCTAAAGTGCTTTCAAAGCATGTTTTTGATGATAAAAATGGAAAATAACGACAAAAAATTAAGATAGCGGTGTATAAGAGTTAATTAACAATGTTTTCTTGTAAACAAGTATTGGATTTACATTTATTGAACATGCACTTACGAACATTTTAGTCGTACAAAGTGTAGTAAAACGGCCCCCAGTTTATCACATGGCAGATAAGGGGAACAAACCGCTACGTATCAAATTTCACTTTCAAATTAAAAATTTGAACGGGGGTTACATTTCAAGGCAGATTATTCACAAGGGTTATCAAAATACAGGTGACTAAATTGAAAAGAAGTGATGTTGGTGACTTAGAAATGATTGATTTGCCATTTAGTCAAGATGATAATAGTCACTTAACCACAGTGAGACTTTGATAAATGAAATGTCAAGATGAAATATTTACAAAGCTTTCGAAGATGTTTTGTCACTGGCCTTGAAAGGGAATCTGTCTCAAATATCAGAAGATATGTGAATGGGTGTACACGCGAAAACACACAACTAACCCTTAGACCGCTATCCTTAATTTTTTGTTGTCTGCTGTTTATTTTCTGTTTTCAATTTTTATCATTAAACATATGTTTTGACAGCACTTTAGAATAATTTACATGGTTTGACAGCACTTTAGAATCATTTTCATTGGAAATGATTCTGAAGGGCTGTCAAACCATGTTTTTATTGAGAAATAAGGCAAGATATAAAAGCAACAGCAGACGACAATTGGTCTAAGGATTAAGACATCTGCAAATGGTGTAGAGCCTGAAAAAACTGCACAAGTATTGCAGGATATGTGGATCTATAATGATACTGTATCTGGAGACAGTTTAATACTTACCGTGCTGAATTAATTTTGTCGTCTGCTGTTTATTATATATTTTCCATTTTCCTCATCAAAAACATGGTTTGACAGCACAGTGCTGTCAAACCATGTTTTTATTGAGAAAGAAGGCGAAAAATAAAACAACAGCAGACGGCAATTTTCGAATCCCGCATTCTAAGGGTTAAATATGTTATCTGTAATAAGGCGACACAAAATTAATGTTTAGATTCTCATCCAAATTTTGGGGGAAAATGGGGCGGGTGGGACACTTTTATTTTTTATTTTCAGGCAATACTAAAACGAGGTGTTGAACGGCAATGCGCAGTTGCGTGCACTAGTGTTTTGTAATAACATGTTCATATTGAAGTATTGCTGATCTCGAGGGGGCGGGTTCCGGGGTTGCTGTATTGCGCTACGTAAAGCACTCAGATAAAAAGCTGTGGAAGCAGCATAATCGCAGGCCGCATCATTCTCGTAAATTTTACCAAATGTTTAATTCTTTTTTTTCTTTTATTTTTTAAATAAAAAACCCTTGGGCGGGCCCTTTTATTAGGGGCGGGCGGGGATGAGAATCTATACATTAATTTTTTGTAGCCTAAGTGTTGATACTGATCCATGTTTGCACTGGTTGTAAATATGAAGCTATACCGTTTTCTCATACAAAGGCTCAACATTAAATACTGTTTATCAGTGTTAAAGATCACATTTTATATCCTCCAAGTTTTGACATGTTTTATCATCATAACACATTCTATTTGTCATAAAGTATCTCTATTTGATGCAAATACTGGTCATCGAAAGTGTTTTTTTCATCTTCAGGAAATGAGTGTCACTTCTTTCTGTATGCATAAAAAAATGTGTTTTATAGCCCAATTTCCGTTCTTCATTCAGGTATATCTAGACATCTATTTTGCATAACATTGTATTTTCATTCTATTTCACTTTTTTTGAGGCCACACTTGAGCATCGTATAGACCAAAATATCCACACAGTCTGATTATGGTCAAAGAAATATCAACAAGGGCATCGTTATTGATAACTTTTTTTTTTATCAAGGCTACCTGCGAGGGGATTAGCTAATCCCCTCGCAGGCAGCCTTGATAAAAAAAAAAAAAGTTCAAAAACATTTTGCCTTACAAACAAGGTTGGACGTGGGTCGTATGCAAAACAAAGCACCATCCCTAGATAAACATTGTGACAAAGTATTATCAAAATCGGTGAAGCGATTCATGAGTTATTGAAAAATGAAAGACGTTACTAACGCACGCATGTTACGTATGCGCATACATGGACTAACGCATATATAGGCAAGGGGATAATAAAGAAAACCTAGTCAATATCAAGCGATTTTTCTTAGGTAGGTCCGACTCTTGACTGGAAATAAAATAAACCCAGTTTGTCTAATGAATGCCAGTGTGAATGGTAAACCAGCTGAGAAAAGGTACCATGTAACAGCACTGGAAACAATGAGGGGGTCATAGCTAGTTATCTCCTATTGAATTTCATTATAGAAATCCAGTCCAAATTGTGTAGTTTGGGGGAAATATTGCTTGTAAAAAGAGCGAATGTAGAATGATATGTGAAAAGGAGAAATTATACTGATTTCGACTAGTGTTGATCCAGATCATACAACATATCTACGCAATCTGATCAGGAACTACATTATTTACGAGATTCATATTTTCAGACGTATTAATGTTATTGCAATCAGTGTAGACCCAGATCAGACTGCAATGATGTGCAGTCTGTTCTGGGTCTACTCTGTTCGCAAAACTCAATTTTGGTGCTATTCAGTAAGAAATAAAAGCTGAAATACAGCATAGGAACGGATCTGTATAAATAGATTTGCAAAGGGAAATAACTAGCTACGATCTCTCGTTGGGGATCATGGCCGTCTTGACAGCCTACACTTGTTTACTCAAAGTCCAGGGGACCGAGAAAAATACTTTTGAGTTTAGACACATTTGAGTTACTATTTTGGAAAACGTAGGGTTACGAGTAGTTTGGCTTGAGAGAGTTTGAGGTGCCAACTGTAGACTGCAGTTTCCTGACATCAGTTCGGCTATTACAGTGACTGAATGGTGAATAGCGCCGGCTGATCTGGGGCTACGATTGTCGCAAACGCCGCAAGGTACCATTTCTCAACAGGGGCCCAAATTGAGAAACTGGCAACCAGCAATCAGATATCCAGACATTGACATCAAACAAAACATGTGGTATTCCCTCAGTTTACGGCTGCTTTACATTTAAATCCCAAGTAATTATAACCCAATAACCAAAAGCTTTTTCACTCAAAAGATAGTACTGGAGTTGGTTGATCATCTGTCGGCACAAAATCCTCTCACCAAATCCTCTTGTGCTATAAAACTAAATTGTGGCTGTTACTGGAGAAAAGGGGCTTAAGACGTTTGCGACCAGTGTAGACCCAGACCAGCCTGCGCATCTGCGCAGGCTGGTCAGGGTCTGCACTGTTCGCCATTCAATCTTGGAAACTGTCATATTTCTAACAAATAGTTATCAGGGTGTGCTATCGGACTCAAAGCTAGACTGGCCATGAATGGCATAAGGTCCATTTCTCCAGGCATAGCCGCAGCTCATGAGCATTAGCTGTAATTGGAAAATTAATATTTACAAATAGATGGTTGACAAATAATCAGCACATTGATAAAACTCTCTGCAGTCTAAACAGGATCTAGATCACTTGCCATATTGGTATTACCAGGGTGTGACGACATGCAGCGTAAACTAAAACACTGACCCAGACCACATAATATTGTGCTGGCGGATTTGGGTCTATGCTGGTCTGAACAACCACATTGTAACATTTCACAAGCGTGCTTAATAAGCCAAATAAACAACCATCATAAAAAAGAAATGCCCAATCTCTCATAATAAAACGGAAAACCACATCAGAGCAAAGGAGAAACATATGAGATGAAATTATATCAGAGAATCAGATTTTAATACATTATGTGCTTTCAGGCTCTTGAGCACACATTAAAGTCAGAACATGTGAAAACATACAACACATTTCAATTGCTAGACACCAGGGGGCCGTTTCACTAAACTTCCTACACTAAAATGTTTGTAAGTGCAAAATTATGATAGTCTGTAAATTGCACATTAACACTGTTTTCTTGTAAATTTTTGGATTTACATTTATTGAGCATAGACTGCATATATATGCAGCCTATGATCAATAAATGTAAATCCATCAATTGAAATTTCTAGACGATCCTAAATTTGCGCTTAGGAACATTTTAGTCGTAAGAAGTTAAGTGAAACGGGCCCCAGTACAACAGGGCTTCAGATAAGGAATTAGTAATTGAGTATATTGTCACTCCATCATTTCTGACAGCAATTGTTGAATAGTTTGCTTCGAAATTAAAACATGTCTTGGCATTTCATTAGAATTGTCTCTAATTCCAATGAAATACCAACATATGTTTTCATGGAAAATAAGAAAAATATGCTATATTTGTGGTCTGTTTATTGTTTTATGCAGCATGATAAAAAGGTACCATAAATTTTGTATTGCTTTTTGATACTCGCTACTTCTGATTTCAATTGGGTTTTTAAATTTTAATTGGGTATTTAAGCAAATACGCAGCTTATCTGGAGCTCTGGTACAAAATAAACCGTTTCAACCCTACATACCATAAAGACACCATCGCAAACACTGTGTATCCAGATGGGACGGCTCGTAACGAGCCGTCTCATCTGGATACACAGTGTTTGCCATCAGATTCATGGCTTTGAAAAAATACCCCTTTCCCGATTAATGGAATAGTCCAAACATTAGCAAGGAATAGTCTATATCAGATATTCCAGGATGAAATGGTTAATTTCTATATCCTCAATATTTGTATACAATTTGTGATGCCCAATTTCATTCATTGGACAATTGATTGATTGCGCGATTAATCAATTAATCAATCAATTGATTGACTGAATGAATGATTGATTGGGGATTTACGGCTGTGCCAACAAGTTCATATACCGGTATTATTGGAGGAAGGGAGGTAACTATCGTTATTAGTCCCATTCAATCAAGATAGCTTCAATTATTGATGACCGATAAAACATAATGCGGGTTGGTAGTTAATGTGGTGGCAGCTTACAGTGAAACATCTGTAGTACATGCTGTGGTCACTAAGTTGGTCATCCTAACTCTTAGAATGCGGGAACCGAAAAAAAGTCGTCTGCTGATAATTCATATTTTGTCTTTACTCTCAGTTAAAACATGGTTTGGCAGCATTTTAGAATCATTTCCATTGGAAATGATTCTAAAGTGCTGCCAAACCAAGTTTTTGATGAGAAAAATACAAAATATTCAGCAGACGACACAAATTAATTCAGCTTTGTGAGGGTTAAGAGTAGTATGTATTTTCCTCATATTTCATTCAAAGTATATGTTGTTACCACGCATTTGAACCATCAATTTCTGTTCACACTATACTATTATTGAAGTTTATGTCAACTTTAATAGTCATTCGTGGAAATATTGACGATTTCCAAAATCAATCTCGGGTGAAATACAGCGATGCAATAAGGGAGGAAATACCAGGGGCCAGTTTCACTAAACTTCGTATGACTAAACTGTTCATAAGTGTAAATTTAGGATAGTATGGAAATTTCAATAGATGGATTTACATTTATTGAGGAGCATGCAGCCTATGCTCAATAAATGTACATCCAATAATTATTTACAAGAAAACACTGTTAATGTGAAATTTACAGACGATCCTAAATTTGCACTTACCAACAGATTAGTCATACAAAGTTTAGTGAACCGGGCCCCAGACACGGCCAATACACAAGTTATATGTGGCTGTGGCTGGAGAAATGGGGCTTGTGGGATTTATGACCAGTGTAGCTCCTGATTAAGTATCATACTCCTGTAGCCAGATAGCGATCTGTATTGCTCGTTAGAAACATGACGGTGCGTTTCATTGATGGAACGGCGAACAGTGTAGATCCTGATCAGCCTGTGCGGATGCACAGGCTGATCTGGATCTACACTGGTCGCAAAACCCAAAAGCCCCATTTCTCCAGTCACAGCCATATAGCACTATCTTGTAATTTATCATCTAGCTCTTGGTCATCAACTTTCTAAACAGAAAGATCACATCAGTGCTAAACACTCGACCCCCTTTTTGTATAACAATATTTAGCACCCCAGGCCTAAGTGTCAGCCGTTAGATTGAAAATCCTTACATATGTTTATATAATGAAAAATGCCATCAATTCCGAGTGGGGATTATGGCTTCCAAATGTCTGGGGCGTTTTACTTTTACCTCATCAAAATAGTGGAGATAGAGGTCCACTTTCAAAATAGCTTAGCTGGGTCCGTTTGGAATATTAGCGGAGAAATACAACCCTTTAACATGTGCCACAAGAATAGGGCTTAACCCTTACACTGCTACATTAATTCTTGTCGGCTGCTGTTGCTTTTTATTTTCCTTATTTCTCAATAAAAACATGGTTAGACAGCACGTCAGAATCATTTTCCAATATTTCTCAATAAAAACATGGTTTGACCGCACATTAGAATCATTTCCAAAAACATGGTTTGACAGCATTTTAGAATCATTTCCAAAGGAAATGATTCTAACGTGCGGTCAAACCATGTTCTTATTGAGAAATAAGGAAAATAAAAAGCAACAGCCAACGACAATCGTTGTGAATAGCAGTTGAAGGGTTAATCAACCCTTACCATACTGAATTAGATATTGTTGTGATATCATGTTTTCATTCAGGAAGAAGACAAGACATAAAACAACAGTTGACGATAATTTACGGACACTGTACACTTGTCTCATTGTATCAGTATCTAATTCAGGTTCAAAATGATCGCTTGCATCGCTATCTTAATTTTTTGTCGGCTGCTGTTTATTTTCCATTTTTATGCTTTGACAGCACTTTAGAATAATTTACAACATGCTTTGACAGCAATTTAGAATCATTTCCATCGTAAATGATAATGAAGTGCTGTCAAACCATGTTTTTATTGAGAAATAATTCAAGATATAAAAGCAACAGCAGACGACAATTGTTGTGTGTAGCGGACTAAGGGTTAACAAATTCATGGCAAACAGTGTAGACCAAGAACGCTGTTCTAGAAAATACAATGGTCGTAAAAAGTGGTAAGGTACCCTTTGAGTGCAAGTACGCACGCGTGGCTATAATAACATTCAAAACACATCGCAAAATGCAAAACGCGACTCTGGAAATGATTTATGGCGGTGAGGGATCTGCTTGAATCATCAAATTTGAGTCCACAGATTACTAGCTCAGCCCATCTTCAACCTTCTGTCTGCCAATTAATTGTGACACGGCCTAGAAGTCAACTAAAACGTCAAACAAATATGATAAGGAAAATAACTTGAGTAATTTGCAGTTACGGTAAATGCCAAATAATGTGATTGTACTGAACCAAAAATATAAGATACCTTTCCCTGCATCTGATCTGAATGTGTTCACAATGAACGTGAATGTGAGTCAGTTTATCTCATTACATGCAGAATACTCCTTTACGGGTATTATTTTTTTTTAAATATTTTATTATTTATCAATGAAAGTATATGTTGCGACCACTCATTTGAACCGTCTCGATGAGACAGTTCCAATGGTGGTCGCGACATATACTTCTAAGCACATTTAAAGAAATTATTTACGATTTTCTCCAATCAAAATGGCATATCCTCAGCATGAAATGGGTTAACGTCCAAGTCACAGCTAAGGTTATAGTAATGAGATCAATTCTCATCTGAAATATAGTGGGATGGAAATACTATGAAGGTACTTGGATGGCAATTATCAACCCACGACCCTCGTTATTGAAATCCAATGTTCTGACATTAGGCAATAAACCCATCCACCTACACAATCAAAGAAGGGGACAACAACACATTAAAACATTATCAGGAGAAAGGTCACAATAAAGAATCATTAAATAGTGTATTCAAAATATACTTTCAGTCGTATGCAAGTTTTTTTTGTTTTTTTTTCACTACATCAAAACTATCTTGAATCATCTCTACCAGAGAGTGCAAATCGAGGCCACATTGGTAACCATTATTCTACTATAACATGACATTACGACCCCCGACACTGCTGACATTTAGTTGTCTGCAGTTTATTTTATATTTTCCATTATGCACATCAAAAACATGGTTTCATGGAATATTAGTCATTTCCAATGGAAATGATTCTAATGCTGTCAAACCATGAAAGAAGACAAACTATAAACTGCAAACATTCGACTTACGACTACTTTTATAAAAATTCTAGCAACAGAAGGTTAAGGTCCCCTTCACAAGCAGATAAATAATGGTGGCACTGAATATGTTTGTATTCAATACCACACTACATGACCTTCGTATGAAGGTCAATGACAAATTACTATGGAGTAAATATCACATACACAACTTAGCTCTCCACATGTCATCAGGTCAATCAATTCACCCTCCTTCAAATGACAATTAATGCTATAAAAACACTATGGCATCCAGAAAATTAATGATCTTATTTTGATAAGGAGAATGTCTTTGAAATGAATATCTGGCTGATATGATAACATATTATATGTAGAACAAGACAAGCATTGGCGTATGCTAATATCCACCAACATTGCTATTTAACCCATTCCTTTCGGAATACACATTTACGGGTGCATGTATATGTTGTGACCACTCATCTCAACGAGACGGTTCAAATGGTGGTCGCAACATATACTTCTGAGCACATAGAAGGAAAATACTTCAGATTTCCTCAAACAAAATGACAGATCAGAAACAGACCAGTCTGCACAATTTTGTGACTGTGGCTGGGGAAATGACTACGGTACTTGAATAGTGTAGCTGCAGATAGACATGATCACTAGCAATCTTACCAGTGTCTGCACTGTTTGCAATTTTGTCAAGCTTTTAATTTTACTAACATTATAGATCCTTAACACCGACAACAAGGAATACATTTTTTGGTTGTGTGCTATTTATTTTTTATTACTGTTTTTATTGATAGAAACATGTTTTTGACAGCGCATGAGAATCGTCTCCAATGGAGACGATTCTCATACGCTGCCAAAATATGTTTTTGCCTAGAAATATGACAAATACCGTAAAGATTCTAATAGACACCCGGGCGTCTATTAGAATCACCACTGGCTCCGAAGTCCAGGGTGGGCGTTTAATAGAGGCAAGTGTTATTCAGCAAAGGGAAAATGATAACAAAATATACGATGTTCTGCTATCTGAACAAAAACATAACTAAGGGACGTTACTCTCAAACACCAGACTTGATTGTACTGTCTGTCAGTTTATAAACATTTGGGCCAAGACGTTTCGGCCCACTCTGGTCATTATGGTACAGTCGGTAGAAATGTTAAATTTAATGGTAATGAATATCAAGACAGCGTCAATCATTAATGCTGATCAGATTTACGCCTACGGATGTTTCATCAGCGTCAGCGTTTCGGATCTGTCGGGTTTGAGATGCTTTGAAAATGGCGTCTCCGTAACCGTGTAAATTCTGATCACCCTGTGTCCGTGCAAATAGCTACTGCTGATGAGGAATTTACTGTGACACCGGAAACAGTTGAATTTCGCTTCCGCTTTTGAAAGTGAAAGTAGCAATTATGTTTTTTCCCCGATTTTAAAGGAAGTTGCTTTCGAAATAATGGAAAGACAAAAAATCTAATTGGACAATTAGCTCCGATTTTGTTTCAAGTCGGTACTGGGCGTTTATTAGAGGCACTAATTTCGTGAAAATCCGCCAAAAAATGTGTCATTTTCAACGTAAAGAGTGGGGGGTGGGTGTCTATTAGAGCATGGGCGTCTATTAGAATCTTTACGGTATACATAAAGTCAGCACATTGCAATTTTTGGATCCTGCAATTCGGCAGTAGAAGCTAGACCGCCCACAAATGCTAGATCCCCATCTCTCCAGTCACATATGAAACAAGCCATGTGATTTTGTACCTTAGTAGATGTATCGTACCATACCTCAAGAAAATAATTTATAAAACTTACCATATTTTCCATATATAAAGTCAAAAGTTGACTAAATTTTCACAGCAAATGTCCATTATGTGCTATGAAAATTTGTCAACTTTCGACGTCATTTACAGAAAATATCAGTCTCTGTAAATATATTTCATGAAAAATAACACAATCGCTCGTCTCCTTAGGTACAAAATCACGTGGCTCGTCACATATCATATGTAGACTATAGCGCCATGAGTCCCGGTCGGGTTCCAATAATTATGTTGTTGACTAGTGATCACAACGGCCCATTTGTTTACTTTCTCTGCCTCATTTACTTCAAAGGTCTCTGGTCAGTAGGTACAAGTACTTCATTTGTACATAAAACGTGATAATGAAAAAACACCATCCAAACACACGCAGCTACATAGCCGACCGCATAGGGTGTCAAAACATGACCTAGTCGAGGACAGATTCAGTTCCGCAACATTTACTCCGGAGCTGACGGCAACAGCTGACATGCATTATAAATATTAACCCATTTCAAGGTGAGGATACACCAATTTGTTTGCGGAAAATCCTGAATATTTTCTTAACATGTGCTCAGAAGTATATGTTGTGACCACCATTTGAACCGTCTCGCCGAGACGGTTCAAATGAGTGGTCACAACATATACTTCCAATAAGGAATAAAAAAAATAAAAATAAAAATATTTAACAAATTTCATACCCGTAAAGGTGTATTCCGAATGTAATGGGTGAAGTAGTGAAAACATGTGGCATTTGAAGGCAGATGTATAATGAATATGTAAGGTAATGCTACCCAACATGTGCTAGTTTTTTATGTGACACCCCGCTGTGAGTGGAGATTGTCCATAAAATAAACGGCATAACTCGCAGCCTAATAATCACCGATTCTCCGCAATTTTTCCTCTCATTTCACCCTCCAGTACAGACAGTCATCTGTATAAATGTGTTTTGGATAAATGTGACTGTGGCTGGTGAAATGCGGCTTATGACATTTGTGGACAGTCTAGCTCCTGGTCTGTGACTGGTGAAATGGGGCTTATGTGCTTTGCGGTCAGTCTTGCTCCTGATCTGTGACTAGCTAATTTGGGATTATGACATTTGTGCCCAGTCCCGATTTGTGACTGCATAAATAGAGTTGATGACCATTGTGGCCGTTCTAGCTCCAGATCGATGCCTGGAAAAATGGGGCTTATGATATTGTGACCAGTCTTAGTCCTGCAGCCGATTTCACCAAAATTGCAAAGTATACTTAATTATATTGGCAACTACACTTTCAGGAGAAATTTTCAATTTAAGAATAAAATTAAGTTTACTTTAATGAAAAAAAAAAATTCCAACCAAATTATTATACTGAATTTATTACATTATCACAGCCATTTTGGCTGTGATAATGTAATAAATTCAGTATAATAATTCTGCATACTTTTAATCATCAAATATATGCAGTCGTTAGTTCTATATGAAATAATGTATTTCGGGAAAAATAAACGATTACTCCCTGAAAGTATACTTAGCTAGATAAGTATGCTTAGCAATTTTGGTGAAATTGGCTACAGATCAGTCTCGCTCAGTGTCTATGATGGTCACATTATGATATGCTCCACGTCTCCTGTCACAGACATAAATCTGTTATCTAGATTTTTTTCACTGCTTGAATATGTGGTAGGTCAATTAAATGCGACTGAGTAATCGCCTCTAAATCGTCTCGTTTTTTTTTGGTGATAGGTTATTCCATACTGTGGCAGACAAATTTCCTCTGGTTAATAGTCACAAATTGTGTTTCCACACCACGTAGCCACCTAAAACTATAAAACAGGGTCGGTGAAGAAACACCAGCATCCAGTGATGAACTAATAACTATTACAGCAGCTTTACAAATGATTATAAAACTGTATTTAAAGGTACATATGCCCACTCAGTTAGGCACAAAGTGTTCTTTATAGGAATTAAATAAGTGTATAATTGTGTCACTATTCCACCAGTTCTAAACATTACGAGTGCCCACTATATACAGAAATAACCATTTAACCCATTACAGACGGGATACACTTTTAGTAGTATGAACCTTTTGAGAGAAAAATATCCCTATTTTCTTTATATCCTTTGGAAAGTATATGTTGTTACCACTCATTTGAACCGTCTCAATGAGACGGTTCAAATGAGTGGTAACAACATGTACCTTTATCGATGAATGAACAAAATAATGAGATTTTTTCAACAAAAATCAGAGTATCCTCAGCATGAAATGGGTTAATACCGGTAATATTTATTTCACTGATAATGACTGGCGGTGGTATCAGGCAATTTTCATATGCAAATGAGGCATGACATTTTTTAATTATTTATACTAATTAAATGTGTCACCTGAAAAAATAATACTTTTCGACAGATTATAATGTAGGATCATTGCACATCAACAAATAAATACAGAGAATAACTAGTAATGTCCGTTAACATATTAACATGGTTATCGACCCTGATATCAGTGTGGAAAGGTACATCTGATATAATATGTATAATAATGCCAATCAATACGTGGGGTTATGGTGAATGAATGTTTATGTTGCGAGAAAATGTCTCCGATGATGTCTCTGATGTCTGCCTACCGAGTGGCCATGTACCTTTAATAGTCGAAACATCATCAATGATAAACGACAGAAACAAATTCAGAATGTCCGTCCTTTTTTTGCAAACGAGTTAACAAAACTATCTCTGATGTTAAGTTTAGTGACGGACGGATGGACACACGGACGTTCAATGGATACTTATGTGGCTAACCCTAACGTTTTCCTTTGTTCATCCCTATTGTTCTGTAGTCACATAAACACATTTTTAGCCACATAAATGCACGGAACAATAGAATATTACATAACCTATTGTTCTCCTAGCCACATATATATGTATCCATTTGTAAGCTCGGATGGACGCACGGACGGACGCACGGTTGCGAAAATGAATGTCCCAGCATTTGCGACCCGCATAGTCCCAGATCAGCCGTTGCTCGATTTAATGGTCCCAATTGGCTCTCAGGCCTTGAATACCCGCGGATCAAGCCGCTATATGGTAGAACCAGCTGGTTGAGTGGGAAATACAATTGTGTTTCATAAACTCCAGTGCCGGGATTGAGGATTGTACCAGGGCCACGGAAGTGTCAGTCGGAGGTCGTAATCTAATGCTATTTATGTCCCTGATTGGTGTATTTAGTGTATGATGATCAGACATATACTAAACACAGAGACATCACATCTCACGAAAGTAATTTTGCCGAAGGTAGGAAGCATACATCAGTCACTGATGAATAATTGCAGCACCAAAATATTTACACAATTGCCTAACATTTGATTGGCTCGTAGCAAGTCTCTGTCCAAAATTGATATCCCAGTAAACTCCCACGCCAAACTATTTTCCGTAACCGTGAGTCGCAGTTAAAATAATTCTTAAGAAAACGGAAAATAAACACATTTTCTTGATGAATTTATTTCAAATGCTGGAATTATAAGGAATGAATTGGCATTTTTGTGCAATTTATCGGGGATATAAACTTGGAAAAGTCGCGGGAATACTGGACGAGGCCTTCCGGCCTTCGTCCAGTATTCCCGTGACTTTTCCAAGTTTATACCCCGATAAATTCCACAAAAAGGCCATTCATTCCTATAACATTACATGGTCGTATCAGACTGCACAGGGGCCCGTTTCACTAAACTTTGTACAAGTAAAATGTTCGTAAGTGCAAACTTAAGATCGTATGGAAATTTCAATTGATGGATTTACATTTATTGAGCATTATAATGCTGCATATGCAGCCGATTCTCAATAAATGTAAATCCAATAATTGTTTACAAGAAAACATTGTTAAAGTGAAATTTACACCACTTACGAACATTTTAGTCGTACAAAGTTTTCCCCAGATGTGTAGGTTCATCTGTCTGTTCCACGTTTTTCTGCCAACATAGGAAAATGTTCATCAAATAAAAAAAATTGGGGAGGGGGGACTTTTTTGTTATTGATGAAAAAGTACTTACATTTAAATATTTTTAAGATGTAATGTGCTTAATGGTCAAAACGGCAGCAATGTAGGCTAGCTATGCTATATTAAGGTTTGTAAACATGGTAAGGTTCTTTTTGCGAGCTGTTCACCCAATGTCTACCAACAGTACAACCATATTATTAACTACTCAAGTTTGTGAGTATGAATACTATTAACTGGGCCACACACTGAATATAGACATGCACCCGATGAATGCACAAACGGCAGGTGGCTAATTCACATACGACAAAAAAGATCCGGACATTTAATCACAACGTTCGTAAAAACCACTTGAGTAACTTTCACTAACGTATGATTAATTTGAAGGTTTAGCTAGATTTGTATACTGAAACCTATTCAGACGGCGTCGCGTGCCAATATTTTGCATTTCAATGAACCGTGCCTGATGTTGCACGAAAAGGACAGATTATCTTAAGAAAGACACAGATGTGCTTAATCATCATAACCAACCCGTTCACCCCTAAGTAACTGGAATGCATTTTGATATGTTAATTTTGCAACCAATCCAATCATGACAAAATGATTTTCAGACTAGTCCATTTATGAAAATGGGGTGTTAAGTTTTCAAAAATATGAAAATTACTTGCAAAAAGTGCAGATCCTGATGAGACGGCTCGTCACGAGCCGGCTCATCTGGATCTACACTTTTTGCCAATACCATGTGCACTGTACAGGCATTAGTGCAGATGAATGGGTTAAGTATAACTCACTACATGACAGAGTTAACGAAACATGAATTATTAATGCTTATTTCATGCAACAAATTTACAGACATACTATTTCTAACTTCTATCCACATACACCAGAAATCTGTGTCACAGATTCACAGATAGATGTACCCCTCAAAAACATTAACACAAATTTCTACGTCATTTGACCTTGAGCACAGGGGCCATATGAGTGAGCCACGGCATGTAAACACGTATGATGACTAATAAGCATATGAAGTTTCAAGCCAATGAGATTCACGGTTACAGAGATAGTAGCCAAAACTGTTAATGCAAATCTCGGACAGACAGGGTGGCGAGCGACTTCATGTACCAAAAAAAAAAAAAATTGCGGGTACATAAAAAACTGCAAATGATGTAGCAACATTTTCAAACGGACAAATAACCAATTATCAATAGGAGTAGCAGTTACTGAAGCAATGAGATTTTAAGATATTGTAAAAGAGTTGATTAATTATTAAACTGTCGTTGGACAGCTTCTCCGATTCCCAGGCATCAACAAGATGGTGTAAGATCGTTACTTGATAACAATATACATAACTCACTGCCACAAGATGGGCGGGCGGCCAACCGAGAAATGGGACCATACAGAATTTGTCAAAACTGCCGATCCTGGGGTGCGTTTCACTAAACTTCGTACGACTAAAATGTTCGTAAGTGCAAAATTCTGATAAGTCTCTAAATTTCACTTTAACCCTTTCCCTGTTTTGCGATATTTCGACTCATCCAAATCCAAAACATCTGAATAAAAGAATCAAATGCTGGGTCAAATGATGGTTAAATTATCTGATAGAGTAGAAAATATTGTGGGAAAAGGAGAAATTGCTTGTTACAAGCAATTTCTCCTTTTCCCACAATGTTTTCAAAAGAAATCTTCTGCAGAGGCGTGAAAAGTCATCTCTATCAGGGAAATGGTTAAACATTGTTTTCTTGTAAACAATTGTTGGATTTAGATTCATTGAGCATATGCTGCATATGCTCAATAAATGTAAATCCATCAATTGAAATTTCCAGTCGATCCTAAATTTGCATTTACGAACATTTTAGTCGTACAATTAAAGTTTAGTGAAATGGCCCCCAGGTCCTTATATGTTCATTCCCACAATCGGACTTGGAGATAATCTTGTACTGGCAGCTGGAAAATCACTTGAAAAATATCTAACATTGTAATCGGTGGTTAATAATATATTTTATTTAACACTTTCAACACCACATGCCATTTGCAATAGTAACAAATACTGTAGATCCAGATCTTGTAACAAGCCATTTCATCAGGATCTGCAGTGTTTGCCTGTATTTTTAAAGTTTTGTTACACACCCCTTTTCGGATGGATGGAATAGTCCAAGAATTAGAATAGAACCGTCCATGTCAGATATTTAGGGGTGAAGGGGTTCAGTTGACTTGTGCCTAGAATGGAAACACAGATCTGTAAGAAATGTTGTATTATCTATCATTTCACAACCAAAATATGTTATGTTTCACAAATTGTGCTTCCAAGGTCCAGTAATAGAAGAAATTCAATACCTTTTTATTATCATCTCCCATGCTTATCACGGCCTATTATAATATATAGTAAAGTTTAAATACAAATTTGTAGGAATTTGATCAAATAAAATAGTGTGTTGGGTGGTATACGTCCTTTGCCGTCCATAGAGTGACAAACCACGTATTGAATATCTGAGACATTATCGGAGGCAAACAATGCACTGACAAACACAAAATATGGTACAACTCATTAACTAGACTTTTACCAAGTCATTGTGCAACAATAGTCGGTATACAAACGCGCCTACCAGTATACGTGGCTGTAACTAGAGAAATGGGGCTTATGGGATTTCCAACCAGTGTACGTAGCTCCTGATCAAATAGCCCGATAACGATCTACATTACTTCTTAGAATCATGACGGGCGTGTCATGGATGGAATCGCAAACAGTGCAGATCCTGCTTCCACACAGTCTCATCTGGATCTACACTGGTCGCAAAACCAGTAAGCCCCATTTATCCTGTCACAGCCACGAATTACAATGACAGTCAGCTGAAGCAGATCACACAAACGATTACAATGGGGACCACAAAATCCACCACAATCTACGACAGTCACCAAATACTGAACCATTGAAGACTAGATGTCTGGTGATCTATCTTTATGATATATCTCGACATTTCACGCCAGTTTAATTTGGAATTAAACACAGACTTTCTGACAAATGACCCAATGCTATGGATTTGACATTAAACTGTATATACGTCCGGTGTACGCAGGAAATGAACAACACCTACGTAGTGAACTCACTCACAGCTTAGTCTCCATACAAAATAACGCAGACGGATATGTGGCTGTGACTGGAAAAATGGGGGATATGTGTTTTGCGATCAGTGTAGATCCAGATCAGACTGTGCATCTGCACAGTCTGATCAGGATCTGCACTGTTCGCCTTTCCATCAATGCTTCTAACAATGAACATAGATCATTATCAGGCTACAGGAGTGTGTTATTTGATCAAGTGCTACACTGGTCACAAATCCCATAAGCCCCATTTCTCCAGTCACAGCCAGACAAGGATAGACACGGTTTGCTACATCATGTGTTAATCATACAAGCAGGACAGAACCTGCAGAGAGCGTGGGTGTACACATTAGGGAATATATTATTTACGAAGGTCATTCAGTGCAGTTTTGAAAGCCTGGTGTCCCATAATATGATATGTGGTGGAAATAAAAATGAAAATAGCACAGACGTGGTGGCAACTAATATTGAAATCCATAGGTGCACACTTTTTTATATTCAACATGGGGAGTAGGCAAATTGCACTGATAATCCATCTTGAACTGGAGACAATAATCCTGGTTAGTTAACAGGGGCACGTTTCACTGATTCACAAGATTTCTATGAATTTGCTTCTCACATTAACGTGTTTCTTTAATGCTACCATTTTGTACCTACGGTTTCATGTCATTAAATGTAGCACATCCACGAAATATTTTCCAAAATCGGCTGTTAGAAGAAATGTTATTGTGGATATAAATTTTGTACTTACAAACTTATTAGTCGTACCAAGTTTAGTGAAACAGGCCCCAGAAATAAAACGGTCCACTGTCGTTCCTTTGTATGACATTCCTAAAAAAAAAAAAATTGATATATGGCAGTGACTCGAGAAATGGGGCTTATGTTTTGCGATCAGTGTAGATCCAGATCAGCCTGTGCATCCGCACAGTCTAATCAGGATCTGCACTGTTCACCATTTCATTACGAAACATCTGTCATGCGTCTATCAAGCAATATATATCGTTTATATCAGGCTACACGAGTGTGATATTTGATTCGGAGCTACACTGGTCACACATCCAACAACAAGCCCCATGTCTCCAGTCACAGCCACATATATGGATGATGTTACACGAGTGATAATTTAATATGGCACCTGTATTTATTAAACTTGTGGACTGATTTCACAAGAAACCTGTCTATATATCATATTAAATCAACACAAATGTTACATTCTATCATAGCATAAGCTGAGCACCATACATGAAGCTGTATTGATAATGCAACATGCTTTCTGTAGGCACCTCATGACATATTTAATACACTACTGTCTGTTCCATGTTTTATGCCGACAAACTTTTGGCTATTAAACATATTAAATCTAATAAATATTTAAATGTAAGTACTTTTTCATCAATACCAAATTGCTAAAAACGTGAATAAAACAATTGAGAGCGTACTCGGTGCTCAAATAGCAAATGACAAAAATATTGTTTGGCAGTATTTTAGAATTATTTCTCTTAGAAATGTTTTTGTTACTAAAATATGAATACAAAAATCGAGTACTCGGTGCTCAAATAGTAGATGACAATTCATTATAAAATTCATTAGTAAATCTCATGAATATGTTTTGGAATTTCATCAGAATCGAGTCCGGTGAGGATGTAATTTTAATGAAATTGCCAGACACATACATGTATGTACAGAGAAATAAGAACTCCATTGTAATGAAATTCCAAAACATATTTACAGAGAGAAATAAGAAAAAGTTAATGGCTGTTATTTTCAACGATATAGCATGCAGAGAGTTCATGGCTCATATATACAATCAGACACCTTTGTAATACAGGGCAATAATAACAGCGATCACCGCCTTAATAGAACATTGACACTAATTAATCGGGCATTGGTCAGAAGGCATGGTAATGAAAAACAGCTACTTCCATTTGTGGGCTTATAAAGGCAATTATACAGCCATTTAAGAGGGCAAGTAACAGGCTCCAACTATTCCTAACATGGTCAGTTTAATGTTACACTATTTATCTGCACATGAAAATAACCCATAATTACGGAAATCAATCAATATTAAGTATGAAATATTCTGTAACATATTCCAAATTTCAAAGTCGTTTTTCATGAAATATTGGAAACTGACAAAGCAAAAAGCATCCCATATTTTTTAGTAGAGCCAGCTCAAACCAGCAATTTGTTACTTATAGATACTCGGCTAGTGTCTTTGAATATCAAGGCTAGAAAACAGGGGCCCCGTTTCATTAAACTTTGTACGACTAAAATGTTTGTAAGTGCAAATTTAGGATCGTCTGGAAATTTCAATTGATGGATTTACATTTATTGAGCATAGGCTGCATATTCAGCCTATGCTCCATAAATGTAAATCCAATCATTATTTACAAGAAAACGTTGTCAATGTGAAATTTACAGACTATCATACTTTTGCACTTACGAACATTTTAGTCGTACGAAGTTTAGTGAAACGGCCCCCAGGGGCTCTGTTTCATTAAACTTTGTAATGCATGCTCCAGATAAGCTTTGTGTCTAAAGTGTACTATACCCCCTTTTTGCAGCTCAACTAAGTGAAAGTTCAACTTTATTACAGTATTTTCACTACTCAATTTGAAAATCAATGCTTACTTTCACATTGCTGTGCGTAGTTTGTACACCAACTTTTGATAATCAATGCATATTCAGCTAAAATATGCCAATACGCACCTTATCTGGAGCTCCCCCCCCCCCCCACCCCCCCCGCCCGAGTATGTAAGTCATCTGACAAAGATGGATCTCTGTTTCAGTGAACCCGTTCAACACTAGAGACCTCTACATAGCCGTGATTGCAAACAGTGTAGATCCAGATGAGCCGGCTCGTTAACGAGCCGTCTCATCAGGATCTGCACTTTTTGCAAGTAATTTTAATACTTTTATAACAAAAAATACCCCTTTTTTATAAATGAACTACTAGTATGAAAATCCTTTTTGTGACAACTGGATTGTTTAGAAATTTAACATATCATAGTCCATTCCAGTTATTCAGTGTTGAAAAGGTTAAGAAACATTTTGAACATGTTCCCAACTCAACAGTTGACTCAAATGACAAGCATAGGGTTATCACTAGACCATGAAAATGGTCAATAAACTCAATAAGCCCCTTTTTGTCATGGTTTGCTAGAGAAATTCCTGCAACCAACCATCAATCTATATATATATAAATTTATCAGAATATCTTGGTCTTTGGCACCATTCAACCTGCACTTTTCAAACAGACTGATAAAAAGTGGCTGTGAACGGAGAAATGGGGCTTATGGGATTTGTGACCAGTGTAGCTCCAGATCAAATACGACACTTGTGTAGCCTGATAACAATCTGTATTGCTTGTTAGAAGCATGATGTGTGTTTCATTGATAGCATGGCGAACAGTGCACATCCTGATCAGACTGTGCGGATGCACAGGCTGATCTGGACCTACACTGGTCGCAAATCCAAGAAGCCCCCAATTCCCCAGTAACAGCGATAAATAAAACAAAACAATTTTACAAGACAATCAATATTACCACATGCAAAACTAAAGGAACATATTGTTTTAAAATTGGGAAGGTTGTACGATAACAGTCGGCAGCAATTAGTAAATTATCAGATCTCATTAACCTTGAATGTACAATAGCCAGGTATATAGTGCGAGTTTTTGCAATATTTTGTGAATGAACTACATTTATTGATAGTCATCAATGAAAGTCTGGTATGTCTATGTGCAATGCCAACATTGACGACACTGTACGTGTCTATGAAATACTACTCCATACGAAAAACACTCATTTGAGGTGTCTCTCTCCAATACATTTGTCATGAATGGTTATGATATATTACTTTCTTGAAATAACAAGAATTCCGCGGAATAAAATGTCTCGCCTTGTTCCGCCTTGACCTTGACCCTGGGGCCCCGAGATTTGTTTTTAATAGTCGTATATTCATCTACATATCATAGTAAAGGTATGCATCAAGTTTGATGACTGTAGCTGATAAGTAATGAGCGTAACACGAAAACTTAACATTGAATGATGAAGCCGCCGCCGACGACTACGACACCGCTGCCGACGACGATGACGCCGCCGACGATTCCGGAAAAGCAAAACATGTCTCGCTTTCCGCTTTCGCGGGCGAGACAAAAATGAATTTATATTTATGTAATGGTGTTTAACGGCCTATCAATGGCCAAGGTCATTTTAGGCCTGGTCAAAGGGGTCGAAGATCGAACCCTGTATTCCATGAAACAAACAGATTAAACTTGCATTATCACACACAGAGAAAATTATCCAAACTATTTTGTGACCCGGGTATCAGTATATGATCAACCTGTACATTCACACAGTCCAATCAGAGGCTACAGGTACAGTTCAGCATGTACATTGGAACCTCTCTAAACCGGACACCAAGAAAACACCTGTGATCTTATTTTTGACAAGTTTCTTGGTCATTTATCACACGTGATAATGTCTGTTTGTGATCGCATAGTACACAATTGTGGCTCAGAATGATCAAATGCCTGATTTACAGTGAAACCTCTCTAAGCCGGACACCTTGGGGACCTCCCAAGGTGTCCGGTTTAGAGAGGTTTCAACGCAGTAATCGGTCAATGCTAATAATTCAGGTTTTGTATTTTTATCAGCTCACAGGAGTGTGAAATCTGATAATGAACTACACTTGTCAAAATCTCTACTTAATAGTGACTTATTGGTATATAGCTACAATAATTCACCTCCGATGTTATCTATGGCTAAAATGTGACCCATTCAAAAAATGTGAGCAACCGAAGTGCATACCCAAACCTGTTGTATGTAGGTCAAAATTTAATAAACTGTATATTTTATACATTTAAACAAATGATATTTAATGTAGAACTAGTAAATTACCAAAAATAATAGAAAAGGCAAATCATTTTCCCATGGAAGACATTTTAACTCTTGTTGTTGTTCAACATTCAACATAACGAAATGATGCTTTCAAATTTACAAGATATACATGTAAATGCCAGATAAACACATTGACACAGTAAAATAACCAATTTCTGCATGTGTATGTTCTTTATTAATAATTTATTGACACAGCTTTGACAGTTTTATATCACTTACATATCAAACAAGCCTGATAACCGATTGCAAAAATCACTCTTCCAGTGTTACATTAAAGAGATTGGGTTAAAATGCTACCCTCGCGAGAGGTATGGAGCTAGGTAGCAATTTTGTTTCTAATTGGTATACTTATTGGTGACAGTGTAGGCCCAGATTGGACTGAAGCTATGCTGGCTGCACATGTGATAATGTCCATTTTCTCAGACCGTACCCAACATTGTGTTTGTTATAAATAACGAGACAAAACAATCAAAGATTTGTGATCAATCTGCGATCTGCTACACATCTGAGGGCAGTTTCACTAAACTTTGTAAGACTAAAATGTTTTTAAGTGCAAAATTATGATAGTCTGTAAATTTCACATTAACACTGTTTTCTTGTAAAAAATTGCTGGATTTACATTTATTGAGCATAGGCTGCATATGCAGCCGATGCTCAATAAATGTAAATCCATCAATTGAAATTTCCAGACGATCCTAAATTTGTACTTACAAACATTTTAGTCGTTAAGAAGTTTAGTGAAACGGGCCCCAATTTGGAGATGAGCCCCATAATCTCCAGCCACAGCCACAACTGGAGAATTGGGGCTTACGGGTTTGTGTCCGTGTATATCGAGATCAGCCTGTGCATCCGCAGTCTGATCATGATCTGCACTGTTCGCCATTCCATCAATAGAACACCCGTCATGTTTCTAACAAGCAATATAGATAATTATCACTCTACAGGAGTGTGCTATATGATCAGGAGCTACACTGGTCACAAATCCCATAAGCCCTATTTCTCCAGTCACAGCCACAAATAAAGAGAACAGACTTGGAGATAGGGTTATATATATAGTACATTTAATCCTTAGACCGTCATCTAAAATTTTTTGTCGTCTGCTGTTTATTTTCTATTTTCCATTTTTATCATCAAAAACATGCTTTGACAGCACTTCAGAATAACTTACAACATGCTTTGACAGCACTTCAGAATCATTTCCATTGGAAATGATTCTGAAGTGCTGTCAAACCATGTTTTTATTGAGAAATAAGGCAAGATATAAAAGTAACAGCAGACGACAATTGTTGTGAGTAGCGGTCTAAGGGTTAAGTGGCTTATTTAAGGACCCGTTCTATACATGCTCATCGTTTGCTTTAAAGATAATTGCTTCGTAAATGTGATGGAATAAATGTATAGCATATAAATGAACACTGCCTCATTACTGTATCCTATACCACACATGGAGTGGTCAACTCCGCCATCTTTGTGTATTCCAGCCATCAGCCAGTTTCCCCTCTTCTTGCGTTTGACAAAGAACTGACGATGCGAAGTAGAACATATGATATAATGTAGCTAATCATACGTATAAAAGCTAGGACAATAATTTAGGAAGCAATTATCTTTGAATCATATGATGATCAGGTGTACCATATGTCCTTAAGGAGTTATGAGTAGGCTGTCATCCGGTATCACAAGGCATATGGAGAGTGGTTGAGAGTGGAAAACTATGTACTAAAGTATCAACGAGCTATTAAAGGTACATGCCCTCTCAGTAGGCACAAAATGTTCTTTATAGGAATTAAATAAGTGTATAATTGTGTCACTATTCCACCCGTTCAAAAAATTACAAGTGCCCGCTATACAGATATAATCATTTAGTAATATTTATTTTACTGATAGTGATGTGCGGTGGTATAAGGCTATTTTCATATGCAAATGAGGCACAATATTTTTTTTCATTTATTTATACTAATTAAATGTGTCACCTGAAAAAAACAACATTACAGACACACTATAAAATCGCACATCAACAAATAAATACAGACAATAAATAGTAATATCCGTTAACATTTTAAGGAAACATGGTTATCATCCCTGATATCAGTGTGGAAATTTTACGTCGGACATAAAATGTATAATAATGCCAATCAATGCGTGTGCTAATGGTGAATGAATGTGCATTTTGCTAGAAAATGTCTCAGATGATGTCTCGGATATACAGAACATTTTGTGCCTACTGTGTGGCCATGTACCTTTAAGGATACCCTTCAGGCAGGTATAGGCCACAAAGTGTTAGGAGAAACACAAGTATAATCATACCACGTCAAATGTCATGGCTATTTCTGAGGCTCAGTGATTTATTGAATTCAAAACCACAACCTACGTAGTTCGGCCTAGAAACCAATATGCGTTTTAAATATACACGCACAAGTTTTACATCAGCCACACAAGTTGAATAGACCAGCTTGATATGTGCACTGATAAATATATGGGACCTGTAAGTAATTTCGCCAAAATTGTTAAGCATACTTATCTAGCTAAGTATACTTTCAGGGATTAATCAGAAGTATGCAAAATTATTATACTGAATTTATTACATTATCACAACCATTTTTTGTGATAATGTAATAAATTCAGTATTATAAAAATTAATTAATTTATCCTTAACCCTTAGACCGCTACTCACAACAATTGTCGTCTGCTGTTGCTTTTATATCTTGCCTTTATATTTCTCAATAAAAACACGATTTGACAGCACTACAGAATCATTTCCAATGGAAATGATTCTCGTGCTGTCAAAACATGTTGTAAATTATTCTGAAGTGCTGTCAAAGCATGTATTTGATGATAAAAATGGAAAATAGAAAATAAACAGCAGACGACAACAAAAATAAGACAGCGGTCTAAGGGTTAAATTGAAAATTTCTCCCTCGAAGTGTACTTAGCAAGATAAGTATACTTTGCAATGTTGGTGAAATAGGCTACAGGTTGATAAAAGGAACTGTACGATGTTTGAAACCAGCGCAGTTCTAGATCAGCCTGAAGGCCCATGCAGTCCGATCTCTCAGCTCATGTATATACAGTTTTTCGAGTGCATACTCTGTGCTCAACTGGTGCATTTCACTCATTGGTTGGAAGACTAGACACACTGGTATTGTTGAAAAATGAGTTTATTTTCTTTTGTGTACTCGCAACAATCATTTCTGTTACAAAGAACTGCTAGCAGATTTAAAAACAATTAAAATTTCTCAAGTTTGAATGAATAGCAGGTAACGAGAATGTATTCCAGGGGTTTTATAAACGGTTATCTACACTGTTTGATGGAAGAATGATAGCACATTCACTGCAAACAGTGCAGACCGTGAATATGTGCAGACTGGTCTTTGTCAACACTCGTCATAATCCCTATTTCTCCAGTCACAGCCACAGTGGAATATGGGATTATGACATCTTATTTACAGCCAGTCCAGCTCCTCATCTAGCCCAGTCCTGAAGTAGTATGTACAGTGAAACCTCTCTAAACCGGACACCCTGCAGGGTGTCCGGTTTAGAGATGTTCCACTGTAAATCAGGCATATAACAATTCTGGGACATACTTGTATCTTTTGCAATCATGAACATGCATTAGTATCCGAGATGTGTTACCAAGAAACATTTTTGATATCCAGTCAATACCATTTTTGCATTTTACAGCCATTTGTAGGTGTTGACGGGATAAATAGAATAGTAGGTTAAGTGCCGTGAATGGGAAAAAATATCTGGCGCGGCACGGAAACGCGATATGCTCGGCAGAGCCTCGCCCATCCCGTTTCCTGAGCCTTGCCAGATATTTTTTCCCATTCATGGCATGGCACTAACCTACTATTCTCTATATCGGTGTCCGGTTCAGGGAGGTTCCACTGTAGTCTGTTAGACTGTTAGGAGCATGACGAGGTTTCACGAACTAAATGGCGACCTGTGAACACCCCGATTAGACTGTGCACATGTGCCAGCCAGTACATCCAATTGTAAAACAAGCAAACTGCCACGAGAAACAGCAAGATTAGGATTCCACTACAGTTAAAGGGAAGCAACTCGAGCTGGTCGGATATGGCAAATATGGAAATCAGTGTCATAAATGTCGGGCTTGAATTTTATGTCTGATCCAAGAAATTAAATTCTCAAATTAGGCACAAACAGAAAGACGACAAAAAGCAATGTTTTTTTTTTTAACCCTTACCATGCTGAATGAAATTATGTCGTCTGCTGTTTGTTTTTTATTTTCCATTTTCTCATAAAAAACATGTTCCATTGGAAATGATTCAATGCAACCGTCACAAAAAGGATTTTCAGACAAGTCCATTTATGAAAAGGGGTTTTTGTTCTCAAAAATATGAAAATTACTTGCAAAAAGGGCAGACCCTGATGAGACGGCTCGTCAGGATCTGCACTGTTCGCCATTCCATCATTGTATCAGCCGTCATGCTTCTAACAAGCAAAATAGATCAAGCTACAGGGGTGTGCTTTTATTCGACACTGATCACAACGCCACACGTCCCATTTCTCCAGTCAAAGCCACAGTTAGGACACCAAACACCGGTACACCCAATTTGAATAGCACAACAGCCACAAGATCTTGCATGTCTAAATCTATTTTCTCATAACAACACAAGATCTTGCATGTAAAATCTTGTCTAAATCTAGTTTCGAACAACAACAAGGATGATGTTGACAAACGTTTTTACACCCAATGATTACCTAACGAGGTAGGGTCAAGGTCAAGGTCATTAGACCTGTTTGAACTTGAGCACTTGCAAATGAAATAGATAACCGACTTACAAAGGCAAAGCTGTCTCTTTTTATGTGCCGGATCATTTCTCTTTCAAACAAAAGTTTAAAAAGGCTGCCCAGTTGACTGATCTGTTGGAAAAGGAAAAAACATGGCCTAGATAACCAGTAGCCTATTTCACCAACATTGCAAAGTATAATTATCTAGCAAAGTACACTTTGAGGGAGAAATTTTCAATTTAAGGATAAATTTATTAATTTTATTATACTGAATTTATTACATTATCACAGCCATTTTGGCTGTGATAATGTAATAAATTCAGTATAATAATTCTGACCACTTTTAATCATCAAATATATGCAGTCATTAGTTCTATATGACATAATGCATTTCGGGAAAAATAAATGATATATCCCTCAAAGTATACTTTGCTAGATAAGTATACTTTGCAATTTTGATGAAATCGGCTACAGATCACACCCTGAATATCAGTGAAGTCATTAGTCTCTACACTTTTTAACCCTTTCACCCCTAAGTAACTGGAATGGACTTTGATAAATTAATTTTGCAACCAATCCAACCGGCACAAAATGATTTTCAGACTAGTCCATTTATGTAAAGGGTTGTTTTTTTTTGTTCTCAAAAATATGAAAATTACTTTCAAACAGTGCAGATCCTGATGAGACGGCTCGTTACGAGCCGGCTCATCTGGTTCTGCACTGTTTGCTAAAACCGCTATACAGGGCTTTTGGGTTCAAAAGGTTAACCCTGAGAATTCGGGGAAATGTAATTTGTCTTCTGCTGTTATATTTTGCCTAGTTTCTCAATAAAAACATGGTTTGAAGAATCAAATCCATTGGAAAGCATTTTTTTGATGAGGCAAAATGAAAATAAAAAAATCAAGAGCCGATAGCATATAATTCAGTATTGTATTGTACGTATTATTCTGACATGGTAAAAGTAAAGTTTGTTAGTTTGTTTGTTGGGGTTTAACGGCCTATCAACAGCTAAGGTCATTCTAGGCCGGGTCAATGGGTTTAAAAGTACTAAATCCCATATATTACCTGTACATGTACAAATGGGGGGAAAATCCCAAAATCAAAACTGAATATTTACAATAACAAAACTATATATTCAGCCCTGAAATCAGAATAATCCTGATCTGATGCCAGGTCCTCGCCACACCAGAATCACTTGGCCCCTCCCAAAACCTAGTAGGATCAGTAATAATCTTACTACTTTTATAATGGGCAATAACCCAATTCAACTCTCAGGTAACTAAAGAGCCAAAGATAAAAACGTACCTGAGGGCCAGGACAGATGGGACAGGACGGGACAGGACGGACGGACGGACGGGCCACGTGGACAGGAAGGACAAGGGTAACACTAAATGCCCCCTCCACTATCATGGTGGGGCTGTTGTGGTGTCTACGGCCGTGATGTTATCAGTTGAATACAATACCATGAGATGACATGGTGGTTGCTATATCACACAAGACCGTTTCCTCCAGATACCATGGTTTCATCCCACATTAAGGACCACCCAGCCTCAATTGTAATTAGTGCAAAAATATTAAAAATTAATGTTACAAAATAAAGTTAAGCACCATACATTAATCTTGTGCAAGGTAAAATTGTGCTGATCATATGTGCACTAGTACAACATGATTTTCAACATGTAACCACAGGGCTCCAGAGAAGGAATTAGTAATGGAGTATTTTCACTCCAGAATTTCTGAAGCAATTGGGTATTTCAAAATTTTAATTGGGTAAAGTAAAATCACACAACTGTTTGCACATCAACAGACAGTAATTATTGAATAGTTAGCTTCGAAATGAAAACATGTCTTGGAATTTCATTAGAATTGTCTCCTTGTACCAAGATGTGTTTTCATGGAAAATAAGAAAAATATGCTATATTTGTGGTCTGTTTATTGTTTTCTGCAGCATGATAAATATACCACAAAATTGTAATTGCTTTTTGATACCCGCTACTTCTGATTTCAATTGGGTTTTTGACAATCTTAATTGGGTATTTAAGCAAATACGCAGCTTATCTGGAGCTGTGTAACCGAATTTCAAAAGTCGAGCACATTTGTTATCTGAATGGTAAAATCCGAGACGTGAGCTTCATCTGAATTATAATAACCAACTACCGCAATAACCCTAAATATTCGGACACCATTTACGGGTTTCTGAAAGCAAATTGTATCCAAATACATTGTTTTATTGTGATGAACAAGTACAACCATATTAACCGTAAATAGCTGGACATTTTTAGCAGTGAGAATCCATATATTATATTTGTGTGTTTCCCCAGAATAAATTGTGTCAGAATATTTAGGGGTATTACGGTACAAGTAGAACATGAGACACACACCCGCAACCCTCCCCGTAAGTAACCTAAGATAAACAGGAAGTAACTCAACCCTTTCAACCCCACATGCCTATACAGTGTTATCGGCAAACAGTGTAGATCTCATCAGTGTCACGCCAGGGTGACACCGAGATAGTTTACTTTAGGAATGAATGGCCTTTTTGTGGAATTTATCGGGGTATAAACTTGGAAAAGTCGCGGGAATACTGGACGAAGGCCGGAAGGCCTCGTCCAGTATTCCCGCGACTTTTCCAAGTTTATATCCCCGATAAATTCCACAAAAATGCCATTCATTCCTTATAATTCCAGCATTTTAAATAAATTAATCAAGAAAATGAGTTTATTTTCCGTTTTCTGAAGAATTATTTTAACTGCGCCTCACGGTTACGGAAAGTAGTTCAGCGTGGGAGTTTACTGGGATATAAATTTTGGACAGAGACTTGGTACGGGCCAATCAAATGTTAGGGAATTGTGTAAATATTTTTGTGCTGGAATTATTGAAGGGATGGAACACCAAGCACGTTGTTGTCAGAGACAACAAGGTATATATTTACAATGATGATGTATTTACATATAATGAAATGCACAAACAATGGATGGTAATGTCAGTACGGACGTCCCCTGGATGAAGCCCCCAGATACAATCGCACAACCAAGGCACCGTCACCGTCACGTCGAACAGGTAGGTATAGTTCAACATTATGCATCAGGTTCAAGATCCGATTTTAGAGTTCCGTTAATCAACTCCGGTTACCGCCATGATGATAGTGACGTTCTTATGACGTCGTCAAGTTACTTGGAACTAGAATATACAGCCTACTTGGGCAGATGGGGCCAATATCACATGGGTGAACGTCCTTCGAGATGAATCTCGTCCTTGGACGGAATAACGTCACCGGAATGATGCCCCAGTCGATACGCCCTTGGTCCACGCGGAGCAGAGTCCCCGCTGGTAGACGGTGTCGTGTTGTGGACTCCAGAATAAATAGGTGTTGTATACACCAGATGGACGTGCCGTTGCTGGTTGCTGACTGGCTGGCTGGCTGGCTGGCTGGCTGTGGCTGGCTGACTGCCTGGCTGGCTTACTGGCTGGGACTACAAAACACCAACGGTGTTGTTACCGGAATGTAACGCGTTATAGTCTCAATAATAGTCACAGTAGTGCACATGAAATCAATATTATGATTGCATGGCAATACTAAACAACATCATATATTACAATGATGAAACATGATAAATTGCAATGTACACAAAGATATTTTCACTAATTGGAAGAAGGGGGCTGATAGAATTCATATGTCGGAGAATGTGATGTAACACATTAATGAACAGCCACTATATCTAGTGTACCCAACGATATATATCTTCACAGCCATACATGTGAATACAGACGTCATTCACAGTTATTTACCATTAGTAAACAAACATTTAATTGCGACAGGCCTTACCCTGATCAGACTGCCCGTGGCCATCTGCGCTAACTTAATAAAGAGCAACTGTGCCAAGTATTTTCCTGTTTAGACTCACAGTATTACATTATTAATGATAAACACTGTAGACTCTAATCAGACTGTAGGATTCCACAGGCTGACCCAAAGCATCAAAGTGATTGAAATAAATTATACTTCACATCGTGTCCTTATTACAGCTTACTGACGTATAAATCAGTGCATTTAGAGCAGAACTGTTTGATCTGGTCTATCCTGGTCGCAATAGCATTTACAATATTTACAATACACTGTGTACGTACATGATTTAATAAAATGAATGTACAGACGACTGGGTTTGGAGTTTACATGTGTCCACCATAGAGTAAATGAATGTCGTCCAGAAAATTCACGTTACAATTGTGATATGTTAAAATTGGCAATATTCTCATGTATTGTACAGGGCGCAGAACTGATATTGGACTGAATCGTAATATAAAATGCATAGCTAATTTTAGTAAACATTTTAATCGTGTTCGCCCTTCGTCTACAAATAGTATAAATTGCTATTGCAATTAGTCGGAGTGACATGCAAAAAACCACATGAGAATAATATGCCATTACAATACTCACGGAATGCTCCCACATGCCAGACCTGTAATCGTTATCATTTACACGTAAACACGACTTATTAATGAATCAGTTCGATTTGCCTAAGGAAGGTAATCTACATCCGCGGATACATGCCATACGGCTTTTATTGACCAAGCATTTGATCGAAATGGGTCCAAATAACTCGGGTAAATGAAATAGTGCAATATTATCGAGGATACGATAACAATGCGGAGAATTGCCGGTCTTGGCAGGATTCAGACTTAAATGGCAGCATTAGAAAGTAACTAAAAAACATATGTACTCATCAATTCCCAGTGATTGCTTGCGATCGATCCAATGTGTTCACAAGAATATTTGAGTGTCCGACTGATAGAATATGGTTTGTGATAATATATATATGCAACTCTAGCGCACAATTTTCCTACCGTAGTCCGCCTGTCAATATAAAAACTCTGTGCCAACATTTGGCTTACAATTTTGCGTAAGTGGACTAATGTTCTAACAGTCAGTCTAGCTCATGAGATATCTGAAATACTTCAGTCATAAGTAGATATGACCTACTAGGTATTCAGGCTAGCATCCAAGTCTGCATAGACAGTGTAAATCATCCAGCTATAACCGGTGCAAAATCCAATACTGGTGGTCCGTGCACGGTTTCGGATAAAGCGCTATTCTCTCCAGCGGTGTATTCCACGGGAGCGATATTTCACACACGAAGACCTATTCGATAGTCGGTACTAGATTATTTGATTATTGTGCTGTAGACTAGTATTGTGTGACCCGTGTTACAAATAATGGATGATAAAGAAAATATTTTTGAGAACAAAAACATCCCTTTTTCATAAATGGACTAGTCTGAAAACCGTTTTGTGACAATTGGATTGGTTGCAAAATGAGCATATCAAAATCCATTCCAGGGTGAAAGGGTTAATAAATCTAAAGTGTCATTTTTGCCTTTATTTTTTCAACTTTAACCCCTAATCAGACTCATAGAAAAATCAAGATAATCTGATATCGTTGTTGATTCAGCTGAATGTTACCGGAAAGAACATTACCGGTATATGCGAAGTACACAAGAGCTGTAGGAGAACAGCATAGCTCGACTACGAGGGTTGTCGATGTACACATAGCTTGACAAGGTGGCCGCGGCGTGCATAAAAACCTTAACCAAGGTTGACTAAAAACCTTAACCAAGGGGAAATAACTGTAATTCAAGGTTAAATATAGGTCAAGGTCAAATATAGATCAATGGTTATTGATGTACATCCCTATGAGAAAAAGTTATCCAAGTATGGTGTCTGTATGCACAATAGTATTCCATCTACAAGCTTGACTAAAAACCTTAAGCAAGGTTGACTAAAAACCTTAACCAAGGGGAATTAAGTAAGTAATTCAAGAGGAAATGTAGGTCAAGGTCAAATATAGGTCAGGGGTTGTTGCTGTACATCACTAGATGAAGTTGTCCAAGTATGGTTGGTGTAGGGTCAGGTCAGTATTCCATCTACAAGCTTGACTAAAAGCCTTAACCAAGGTTGACTAAAAACCGTAACCAAGGGGAATTAACTAAGTAATTCAAGAGGAAATGTAGGTCAAGGTCAAATATAGGTCAGGGGTTGTTGATGTACATCACTAAGAGATGAAGTTGTCCAAGCATGGTGGGTGTAGAGCCAGGAGTATTCCATATACAAGCTTGACTAAAAATCTTAACCAAGGCGTGACGTGACGGTTGTCGCCGCGATGGCGGCGTCGGCGGGGCCGCCGACGCCGCCGACGAACAGCCGACGCCGCCGACGCCGCCGAGGCCGCCGATGCCGCCGTCGACGCCGACGCCGACGACTACATAAGCTCTAACTATTCTTCGAATAGTCGAGCTAATAACTATTCTTCGAATAGTCGAGCTAAAAACGATAAGGACATGTCCATTATGATTTGAATGCTTATTATGACAACAGCGAGGTCTACAGCCAGCTACTATTGAAGCTTATTGTAAATAAATCAGAGATTGTCGCTAAATTTGAAATGCATGGCTAGGGAGTGACGTCAAAACTTTCACGTTTAAACAGTTATGTTCAGTGTGCAGTATGAACTAGATTTGTCAGTATTTTGCAAGGCTTACGGAATACCCCCCACCCCCCCCCCACCCCCACATGGGCCCATGTGCCCCTAAATATGTAAGGAATATGTTACAACATATTTCTCTGCCGTTAAGTTTTGTAAAGAGACCAAGTATTTGACCTTGACCTTGGGATCAGCGGGGGTTGGACAGTCGTGGATTTGGCGCAGCATGGTAGTAGAGCCTTACAGGAATGCATGTGTGAAATATTAAGCATTTTAGATGAAGGAAATAGAAGTTATAACATTTCTCTGACGTTAAGTTTTGAAAAGAGACAAAGTATTTGACCTTGACCTTGGGATCAGCGGGGGTTGGACGGTCGTGGATTTGGCACAGCATGGTAGTAGAGTCTTACAGGAATGCATGTGTGAAATATTAAGCATTTTAGATGAAAGAAATAGAAGTTATAACATATTTATCTGACATTAAGTTTAGTGACGGACGGACGGACGGACAACAGTATACCCACCCCCCACAACTCAACGTTTAATATTTCACACATGCATTCCTGTAAGGCTCTACTACCATGCTGAGCCAACTCCATGACCGTCCAACCCCCGCTGATACCAAGGTCAAGGTCAAATACTTAGTCTTGCCTTATTTGTCAATAAAAACATGGTTGGACAGTACTTCAGAATCATTTCCAATGGAAATGATTCTGAAGTGCTGTCAAAGCATGTTGTAAATACATGGTTAGCGAGGTGGAATATAATATGTTTAATGCTCTACCAAATATATTCTATATTCTACGGCACTAACCATGTATTTACTATATTTGAACTATACATTATCCTCGCGATTTATTTATAAGCTTCGATCTGCAAGTGCAATGGGACTCCTTCCTGAGTGGTAATTGTCAACTTCTATGTATTCCCACTGGTTAGCTCAATTAAAATATGCCGGTGAGCAAATCCCATTAATGACTGACCCTGGTCAGGCCACAGTCAATCAAGCTCAGCATTTGGACAGTGTCTGTGAAAACCAGACCAATAATGGAAATATGTTGACAATTCTGTGACCACTATAATTCATTATCACATCGACTGTTCAATGCTATTTATTTTTTTATTTTTTCCACAAATAATAAACAAGATCGCTGCAGCCCGCATCGTGAGCCCAAAGAGGTATTCTAAAAGTAATATTGCAAAAACTGATTTTACCACAGTCACAGGTGGATGATGACAAACAGGCATATGAAGTTTCCACTCAATCCGATTCATGGTTGCCAAGACAATTTAACTTAACCCTTAGACCGCTACTCACAACAATTGTTGACTGCTGTTGCTTTTATATCCTGCCTTATTTCTCAATAAAAACATGGTTTGACAGCCAAATACCGACAACCATTGCAGGTTGATGAGATCATTACAACTGGCAGGCCACTGGTGTTGCCAAAGAGCAGTGCACAATTGCGTTTTATATCTTGCCTTATTTCTCAATAAAAACATGGTTCGACAGCACTTCAGAATCATTTCCAATGGTAATGATTCTGAAGTGCTGTCAAAGCATGTTGTAAATTATTCTCTTCTATTGCAGATTGATGAGATCATTACAACTGGCTGACCACTGGTGACTTGCCAAAGAGCAGAGCACAACTGACAAGGACAGACGGATACTTTACTTCAGTTGCACGACAACGTACATTTAACTCTTAGAATGCGGAACCGTAAATTGTAGTGTGCTGTTGTTTATATTTTGTTTTCTGGCTCAATAAACGCATGGTTTGATAGCACTTTAGAATCATTGGAAATGATTCTAAAGTGTTGTTAAACCATGTTTTTAGGAGAAAAATGGAAAAACATAATAAACGGCAGACAACACAATTTAATTAAGCAACCATTTCAACTGTACATACCTCTATAGTGGTGTTTGCAAACCGTGTAGATACAGATGAGCCGGCTATGTTTTGCAAGTAATTTTCTTTTTTTTTTGTAACAAAAACACCCCATTTTCATAAATGGACTAGTCTGAAAATTGGAAAATTTGACGATTGGATAGGTTGGTAAATTAACATATCACAGTCCATTCAAGTTACTTGTGGGTGAAAGGGTTAATATAGAAAACACAACCTCAAACAATTTCAGAATTCATGTAACCGAGATAATAAGTTTGAACAGACATCGGCTAGTACTGTGAAATTTGAAATAAAATCTTTGCAGGTGGGCAGAAATTAATTCTAGAAACACACGTGGAGGCAAAGATGTTGTGACGTGTATACATGTATGTGAATTGACTGTGTTTCACAAGAATCCAAACTATTCCGACTAATTACCTTTGAAACACATTTTCCTCACAACTTGTGAAAGGGCCTGCGTTTTCCAAGTTTGTGACTAACAAGCATTCTTTTTACGGAAGTTGTGAAAAAGCCAAATTATTGTACAAAAAAAGGGGGGAAATGTTGCAATTTGGGTTAAAAATGTGAAAAACAAACAAGATTTTCATACATTTATGAAATAAAATTGCCCAGAATTATTTTAAGAGGCTCCAAGTTTCATAATGAAAACAAACTACTGGAAATCACACTGTAAATAGGAGAACCCTCCTTCTGACACGAGACCAAGAAATGAGATTGGAACATTTGGTGGCACTCCAGTATTTTCTCTGTTGTTTATCTGCTTGTTGGTGCATATAATGCCGAGATTGTCAGTTCCCAGGGGCATGAATCCAATAAAGTCTGTCAGCATGGCTGAGTTTTCAAGGAAGCTCCCACCCTCTCCAGAGACCACAAGGCATTCACTCATTACTGTTAATTAAGAGACAGTTGCATAAAAAGAGTTGGTCACGACATCTAAATCTCGGAACTTGTGACCCGTTTCTTGGCAGTCAGTGAAGCCCCTGATCAGACTGCACGACCGTGCAGTCTGATCAGAGGCTACACTGATTACCAAAGCAGATGTGTTCCACATCCGAATCTTGATCGATCTGATTAAGCAGTTCGGATATGGACGAAGATCAGAGTGTCGTCTAAGCTGATTGCAATAGTCAACTTATCCACTATCTCGCATGTTTATGAAGAATTGCTTCCTATGGAAATCCATCCAATTGTCATCCATCTCCTAATTGGGAAAATTGTTCACATGATTATGCCATTACCATGGCGACTGTTGCAGCCATAAACATTCAGCCTCTGTGATGCAGACCTGACCGGTTGCCACGAGTCAACGTTTCAATTGGCTTCCACCATGTTTGCCCACGTACTGTCAATATAATGGTCCTGAATGGGGCATAAATGTGGCTGGAGAAACGGGGCTTAAAGGTTTTGTGACCAGTGTAGATCCAGATCAGCCTGTGCATCCGCACAGTCTGATCAGCATCTGCACAGTTCGTCATTCAATCAACGAAACATCGGTCATGCTTCTAACAATCAATTAATGTAGATCACTAGAGCGTGATATTTGATCAGGAATTACACATTTCTCCAGTCACAGCCACAAATATGAAGCGACTCTGATCACGAGTCATGTGGACATCAGACAGGGCAGATTGGACGGGGGGGGGGGGGGATCTTATCTTCCTTCCACTGACCCAATACTCCTTGCAAACTGGACCTCATAGTCATCAGAACATCAGCAAATTGTAGCAGAATACAAATGTCATGCACGTGTTGTTCCACTTCTAGAGGTATATCTCAACTAAAACCTTTTGACGGTTCATTTTGTTGCAAATTAGAATTTATATGGCAAATGGACTGGCCGTGTGATTTTGTACCTTAAAAGATGTGCAATATCGCATGAAAACTATTTACAAAATGAACAATATTTTCCTTAAATGTCAACTTTGATGTCATTTACAGAAAATATCACATTCATGAAATATCGCACATCTTCCTAGCTGCAAAATCACCTGGCTTTTCTCAATGTTGTCAGGAAATGTGTGAAAAAAATCTTATCTCAATAATGGCCAACTTAAATATTTAATATTTAAATACTTTTTTAATAAATACTCAAGTGAGAAATTCTACAAATTGAGTGATGTGCTACAAAATGTGTGGCATATGAATTTCATATGTTTTTCATATGAATTTCATATGAAAATTTCATATGCAAATGATATAAAGTGAGCCGATATGCAATTCATATGTAAAATATTCATATGCAAATAATATGAATTTCATATGAAGACCCATGTACAAAGCTTTTTCATATCGGCTCTTTTCATATGAATTCATATGATGTTTATATGTAAAACATATGAAAAACATATGCTTTGCATATGTTTTTCATATGTTTTACATATAAACATCATATGAATTGTTTTCATATGAATTGCATATGTGGCACATTTTGCTGTGTAGAAAAAGTCACGAAATTGCAACATGCAAAATGTGCTTCGTCAAAAAGCTTGGATGGTAAGTCATTTTGACTATAAAGACGTACTGCAATTTTTTTCTTTGCTAGTTATTGCATTTGTTTCTAAAAACGGCCTCATAAATACATCAATAATAAAACCGTAGCTCGCGCACGCATGACTACCATATCAGAAAACATTTTTATGGGTTGACGCATTATGAAACTGTAATCGGAGCCCTTAGTGTTCAGGGGACAGATGTTCGCGGCGATGACAAACTCCCGTTTTATCATTAATTTCAAGCAGGAATCAATATGAGATGGGCAGGCCAGCCATTATAGTTATCCCAGCAGAAAACCTAATGTCGTTTGATATAAAACCAAGATTGTGAAAACACACAAATTGATATTTTATAGAAAAACTGCCTTATTACATCTCTAACAGTTGAATTGTTTTTGCTATATTTTAGAAAATTAATTATTAATAATTTCAGAACATGTGTTGCATAATTATGTTTAGTATTTGCTCTGCCATCCTTTCAAACGTATGTTGTAATTTGCAAAAAAAGATATGCAAGAATTGAAAATGAATCTCGACAATTTAATATTGGGCAAGCACACAATATCGATGTAGATTAGGCTGCACAAAATTAATGTTTTGATTCTCATCCAAATTTTGAGGAAAAATGGGGCGGGTGGGACACTTTCATTTTTTTATTTTCAGGCAATACTAAAACGAGGTGTTGAACGGCAATGCGCAGTTGCGTGCAATAGTGTTTTGTAATAATATGTTCATTTTGAAGTATTGCTAATCTGGAGGGGGCGGGTTCCAGGGTTGCTGTATTGCGCTACATAAAGCACTCAGATAAAAAGCTGTGGGAGCGGTATAATACGCGGGCCGCATCATTCTCGTAAATTTCACCAAATGTTTTTTATTGAAAAAAAAAACCCTTGGGCGGGCCGTTTTATTAGGGGCGGGCGGGGATGAGAATCTAAACATTAATTCTTTGTAGATTACCGTATGTACATATAGCCAGCATGCGACAAGCACTGCAATGGTGGTGCTACAATAGTGACAGGCCAATCAGAGCTCCAGTTAAGGTGCGTAATTTGGAGGTAAATTTCTTATTTCTTCATCAAAAATGGCAAGTTGGGAGTGCTTTAGAATCATCTCAATGAGATGATTCTAAAGCACTCCCAACTTGCCATTTTTGATGAAGAAATAACAAAATTTCACCCCAAGATGGTCAAATTACGCAGCTTAACTGGAGCTCTGGCCAATGCAACATCACATGACACCCTGGAACAGACACATTTCCCATGCATCCCCTCATTTCATTTTCACTCCCCTTGGGATTCGATATTTTGATAAGATTTTTCCTCTACATGCATACTGTAATTGGTTAAAACTCATTCATTATTGACAAGATAATCCTGATAAGAACCAGCACATATAAAATGAACCAGAATTCCATATGCCCACTACTGTCAGTTTCAGGAAAGCTGCCCAAATTTTACAGCTATGTAAACAATGCAATGCAAAAACAATAGTTTTTTCGACAATATTAAATGAAAGCAAAATTTATTATTAACCTTTACACCGCTATCGTCGTCTGCCGTTTATGTTCTATTTTCCATTTTTATCATGAAAAACATGCTTTGACAGCACTTTATAATAATTTACAACATGCTTTGGAAATGATTCTGAAGTGCTGCCAAACCATGTTTTTATTGAGAAATAAGGCAAGATATAAAAGCAACAGCAGACGACAATTGTTGTGAGTAGCGGTCTAAGAGTTAAATGAACGTTTTATTTATTTTGTGAAATTTTGTCAAATATTGATTTTATTGCGAAATAACAATTTCCTCATGTTAAATCCCCATGGACATCGAGTGAAGAAGTCTATGGGGATTTAACATGCATCCTTCGACTGAAATGGGTTAAACAATATTGTATTTCATTCATTTTAACATGTACACGCATACATTCATAACATTAGTGCGAGAAAAGATAAGTAGGATTAGAAAACAAATTTTCTTAAAGGTTATATGAATTCTTCTCCAGTGTATGAATTCTTCTCTTGTATGAATTCTTCTCTAGTGTATGAATTCTTCTTCCTTCTCCAGTGTATGAATTTTTCTCTCCAGTGTATGATTTCTTCTGGCCACATTTAACCCTTCCTACACTGTTGACGGAAATTGCCGTCTGCTGTTTTTCATTTTTTCTTTAATACTTAACAAAAAACTGGTTTTGACAGCACATGAGAATCGTCTCCACTGGAGACGATTCTCATGTGCTGTCAAAACCAGGTTTTTGTCGAGAAATATTGAAAATATAACATTTCCAGCAGACGACAACATTTAATTCAGCGTAGTAAGGGTTAACCCTTACAATTAAATTTTGTTGTCTGTTGTCTATTTTTTATTTTATTTTTTTATCAAAAACATGGTTTGACAGCAATTTAGACGAGGTGGACAGCAGAAATCCACCGCCGGTAATGTTTCTCACAAAGTGCAGAAACTGTACCCTAAAGTTGGTACCATAAAATGTACAAGTTTCACAACCACTGGATTTACTAAATTAAAAGTTTGCTGTTTGATGCCAAAACATTCAGATGTCATTTTTACCCTTACTATGCAGAATTAAATTTTGTCGTCTGCTGGAAATGATTTGTTTTCAATATTTCCCGATGAAAACCCGTTTTGACAGCACATGAGAATCGTCTCCGTCAAAACCATTTTTTTGTTAAGAATTAAGGCAAAAATTATAAATAGCAGACGACAATTTACGTCTCCCGCGTAGTGAGGGTTAAAGTACATAGCAATAAGTTATCAGATGTGCCCGTTTTATTTACATGGAAAACCTGAGAACTAACACAGAACATGTGTATGTTCTAATATTGTACCGACTGTATACAGACTGCATGCAGGTGTACGTGATACGAAAACCACAAGCCATGAATGCCTCTTACAACTCTGGCAAGTGACATTGGATATTCGACTACACAAATCTATAGAAGGACGAGAAAATGTGATGCAATTGTGCCATAAAGACACCGGGGCACGCACGACACACTTTCAGCACAAACGGACACACTCGAGCATCAATATTAACACAATGGACGGAGAGAGATTGGAAGTTGAATAAAGATAATCAGCTTACCACTATAGAAAACTATTGGTGAAAATGTCAATGCAAGAATTAAATGAATTTGTCCGTGCATGAGAAAACGTGTTACAAACTCAGCTCAAGCTCAGCTCAAATACTCTTTATTACATCCCAATTACAGTGTATAACATGTAAGATGTGGGAAATACACACAAATATGGTTGAATAGTGGAATCTAATGCAACGTGAAATATATTATTTGATGACACAAGTTTCGCATTTGTATGGGGAAAGCAATTTTATTGCATAAAACGAGTCTTTCACTGTGTTTAACACTCATAATAAACTCATTACAACAGCAACCAATGTAGACCCTGATCAGACTGCACATAGTGCAGTCTGATCATGGTCTACATTGTTTGCCAGATAGTGAATTACACAATTGCCGAACAAAGTCGACAGGCTGGTTTCAGTGTAAAACGGTTCAAAATACAAAATTGATACTTCACACATGCAAACATCAAGTCAAATAGGTCCATTGTGCAAACTGACACTCTGCATTACTGATCTCTTGCATGACGGCATTAAAAACATTAGAAATTGTTATAGCAAGTTTGATTAATTGGATGGTATTAACAGTTTAATTTCCGGCATGGGGGAAGACTGACTCGGGTCCAGGCAATTACGATAGATGCTTTTCTGTGATACAGCCTTATAACTCACTTTTATGCTAATCAATATGTATTTCCCTGGGGCTATTTGTACCATTCGAGAATCATAAAATCACTTTGTGTCCTGATTTCCTCTTTAGTATCTTACTGAAAAGAAAATTGAACTGAGGCATGCAATAAGGTACCATTATACAGCGTCAGTTTTTCTGTGGTCAGCTCAAAATTTCTGATCTGGATTTACAAGAAATTCTACTGCTTAACCCTTTCAACACTACAGCCTTCTATAACGAACGGTGTTTGCAAACAGTGTAGAAGTCTCATCAGGATCTGCACATTTTGCAAGTAATTTTAGAAACAAAACACCCCCTTTTCATAAATGGACACGTCTGAAAATCATATTGGGACGATTGGACTGGTTGGAAAATTGACATATATCCATTCCAGTTATTTAGGGGTGAAATGGTTAAATTTTTGAATGAGTGGTATTTGTGATGTTATCGTTATATAGGGAGCAAGTGAATATTATGCTCCTGCCTCTAAAAATGCTTCGTCTGTCCGATATTAGAGACATCACATACTTGATAGATAGTGGAACCATTCAGAATTGCCACCCTGTCCCGGGTGGGGGGGAAGTCTAGGGTCTCCATTTGGAGAGGTTTCTCTGTATATTAAGTCGAAACTCCCATTACTTTATTGGATTCTGCAGTGTAATAACACAAAGTATTAAATATTGTAACACTATAGGCCAAATAAAGTTAATTTACTAAATATTAACCAATTTTGGAAAACAATGAGGCGGGTGGGATAAGTATATATAAATACAATATTAATCTGGTATTATTTTTTACAGGCGGGCATGGATGATATTCAGTAAATTAATTTGCTATGGCCTAACGCTCGTGTTGATTTAATAGGACTGATTTCATAAAAAACTCGACATGGCCTAGTTTCTTATGAAATCAATAAACTTGTTTAACCCTTTCAACACCACAGACCTGTATAGTGGTATTGGCAAAAAGTGTAGATCCAGATGAGACGGCTCGTGACGAGCCGTCTCATCAGGATCTGCACTTTTTGCAAGTCATTTTCATATTTTTCAGAGAACAAAAACACCCCCTTTTCATAAACGGACTAGTCTGATTATCATTTTGTGACGGTTGGATTGGTTGCAAAATTAACATATCACAGTCCATTCCAGTTACTTGGGGGTGAAAGGGTTAATAAATACCATATTAAATCATCACTTATGTGAAGTTCTCTATGTAATTGCTTTACAAACATGGACTGGTACTGGAAATGCAATACTTAACCCTTTCAACACCAAGTAACTTAATAGGATGTTCCATGCCAATGTTTCACGCTATTTCATTAATTTTGTTCATTCAAATTATCCCACTCTTCTAAAAGGGTAATCTGTACGACGTTTAAAATTATTAACAAACAGTGGAGATCCTGATGAGACGGCTCATTACGAGCCGGCTCATCTGGATCTGCACTGTTTGCAAACATTGTCTCTATAGAGGTCTGTGGTGTTGAAAGGGTTAACCATTCTATTAATCTTTAAAACCGTGAATTAAATTTTGTCGTCTGCTGTTTATTTTTTTATTTGATGTTTTTCTCAATGAAAATATATTTTGACAGCACACATACGAGACGATTCTCGTGAGCTGCCAAAATGTATTTTGTTGCCAAAAAACAAGATAAATATGAAATAAAGCAGACGACAATTTTTGGTTCCCGACTTTTACGGGCTAAGGCCCATTATCTTGTACTTCCAGGGCTCAGATATTAGTGTCCCGAGGGTCATTATTATTCCTGGAATTTTAATAGAAATGCTGGTTGCATAACACTGTCAACCCTTGGCAATAAATCTGTACCTGCATGCGCATCACAAAACCATCAGATTTACATTTCAATGCAGTGCAGCCACGGCCAAGTTCAACATTTATCCAGTATGGACAACATCTGAACATTAACCCTTAGACGGCTATCTTATTTTTTTTGTCGTCTGCTGTTTATTTCCTATTTTCCATTTTTATCATCAAAAACATGCTTTGACCGCAATTTAGAATAATTTACAACATGCTTTGACAGTACTTCAGAATCATTTCCATTGGAAATTATTCTGAAGTGCTGTCAAACCATGTTTTTATTGAGAAATAAGGCAAGATATAAAAGCAACAGCAGACGACAATTGTTGCGAGTAGCGGTCTAAGGATTGACCATTTCAACACCACAGGCCTGTATAGTGGTATTGGCAAATAGTGCAGATCCAGATGAGCCGGCTCGTGACGACCGTCTCATCAGGAACTGAACTTTTAGCAAGTAATTTTCACATTTTTGAGAACAAAAACACCCCCCTCTTCATAATGGATTGGTCTAGAAATCAACATATAAAAATCCATTTCAGTTACTTAGGGGTGAAAGGGTTAGGTAATCTTGGAAAAATGTGAAAGTTTAGTGTCCCAGTAGAAGCCAATGTAATATATGGCTATAATAGGGCTTATGGGTTTTGTGACCAGTGTCAATCAAGATCAGCTAGGATCACTGTGTATGATCACGTGGTACTAACAACAACAACAAGTATGTACTGAAACTTCCAGAATCCATTTGATTGAAAGTATGTATTCTTTTATATTGTCCTTATTACGTAACGGATTTTGAGGAAATATGGCGCATCAAACGCGTCTTGTTAAGCTGCATTTGGTGGTCTCTGTATTTTCGCACAGACTTCTGTCGTTTTTGCGAAGAATCGATTTCCGTGTCTCTGACACGGAAATCGGTTCTTCGCAAAAACGACATAAGTCTGTGCCAAACTCCCTGGACGACCAAATGTATCTCATGAAGACGCGTTTGCTGCGCCATATTTCATCAAAATCCGTTGCATATAAAGGAAAATATCAAATAATACTTACTTGGAGTGGGTGATGTTGTTGTTGTAACCACGTGATAATGCACCTTGTAGGATATGTGGTGTTCGACATTTCATCAATGAAGCACCCACCATGATTCTAACAAGCAATATGTAGATTGTTATCAGGCTCAAGGGGCAGGGTGTGCTATTTGATCAGGCGCTACACTGGTCACAAATCCCATAAGCTCCATTTCTCCAGTCACAGCCATATATAGATGGGATCTGAAAGGGGTTTCCATTTGATATGAAATTTATGAAACGAGTCACATACAATTTATGCACCTCGCCTATGGCGGGGTACAAAAAATTGCTGACATAAGTTTAATAGATCTCATATTAAATGGAAACGAGTTTGAGATTCTGTTTATTCAAGGACTTCACCCTCCAGAGAGTGAAAACTTGGGAAGAAGACGCCATTGATAATTTTCGCATCTAGTTGAAAATCTCTGCAGAGAAAAATAGTTTTAATACCAGCAATAGAACTATTATAAATATGTCACAAAATAAGTTCCTGTTCTTTGTAAAAACTTCATATTACCAAATGTGTGTGCATTCTAACAATTGCATTAATTTTACCTAGTCACTGATGCTTCTAATGTTGATAAAAAGTAACGACATCAACGTCAATACATCATTGCTTTGTCGCGCCATTAGAACGTCATTTGGAACGGCTCCATTAAATGTATTCATTTGAAATAACATTGGTGTGTAATACAAATATGTAATGACCGTGATGCAGGCCAGCAAATCAAATTCGCTCCAGGTGTTATTTGTACACGTGTGTCATGTCACATTTACAAAATGGGTTACAATATCACGGCATAACAAGGTTTTCATGTGAAAAATAGGTTTATTAATCCGAGAATAAAATTCACAAACAGGCAGGGTAATAAAAATATTGTAAATATGTATACCCATAAAACAGACATTCACAATGTAACTTGCAAGCGGCAAGAGCTGTATTACACAGTATAGGTGGCTCACAGTGACTCGAGAAATGGGGATTGTGGGTTATGCGACCAGTGTAGATCCAGATCAGACTGTGCATTCGCACAGTCTGATCCGGATCTGCACTGTTCGACATTCCATCAAAGAAAGACCGGTTGTGCTTCTAACAAGCAGTATAGATCAATATGAAGCTACAGGATCAGGACCCAGGATCAGGACCTACACTAGTCACAACTCCCATAACCCCAGTCCCAGTCACATATACAGTTAAACCTCGTTAAACCGGACACCCTCAGAAGTCCCAAGGGTGTCCGGTTTAGAGGTTTCTCTGTAAAGGTCCACAGGGTGTCCGGTTTAACGAGGTTTCACTGTATATGTGGCGTTTGATCATTCCAAGCCATCGTTGTGTGCTATGCGATCACGAACAGACATTATCACCGGAGATAAATGACCAAGAAACTCATCATAGGTGTGTTCTTGGTGTCCGGTTTAGAGACGACACACCATGAATTTTAATGGGTTTTCTCACATTCCCCAACTGTTACCTACCAGCTGAATAGCTACAAAACAAATTAATATCAAAGCAAACATAACAATTGTCACAAAAATTAGAATATTCAAATTTCAAATAGTAACTGGTGTCTGCCAAAACATGATGGGTGAAAATTACACCAGCACGCGCCACATGTTGCAAGCTTCGGTGCATTAACTTTTCATAAAAGACATAAAATATTACCTACTGTCAGTTATGACAATTTATGATGCAAAAATTCAACGGCACCCGAGCTAGTAAAGAGATATTGCATTTGTATCAGGTGTAAGGCAGAATTATCTTTAGCCCACACATCTGGGGAGCGTTTCACTAAACTTTGTACAACTAAAATGTTTGTAAGTGCAAAATTATGTAAATTTCACATTAACAATGTTTTCTTGTAAACAATCATTGGATTTACATTTATTGAGCATAGGCTGCATATGCAGCCTATGCTCAATAAATGTAAATTAACAAATTAAAATTCCCAGAAGATCCTAAATTTGCACTTACCAACATTTAATCGTACAAAGTTTAGTGAAACGGGCCCCTGACCATAATGTACATGCATAACACATGTGACTGTGACTGGAGAAATGGGGCTAATGATATTTGTGACCAGCCTAGCTACTGATTGAATAGCACACTCTTGTAGCTTGATACAAATCTATATTTCTTGTTAGAAGCATGACCTATGTTTCATTGATGAATTTGTGAACAGTGGAGGAACTTATCGGACTGTGTGTATGGAAAGGCTGATCTGAATCTACACTGGTTGCAAAACCCACAAGCGCCATTTCTCCAGAAACAGCCACATATAAGCAATGCTGTATGGTTTCACCAGCATAGATTCAGACGTCTCTACATCTGACATTAACCCATTACATGCGGAATACACCTTTACGGGTATGAATTTTTCAAAATATTTTATTTTTATTTTTGTTATTTCTCAATGAAAGGATATGTTGTGACCATTCATTTGAACCGTCTTGAAGAGACGGTTCAAATGGTGGTCGCGACATACTTCTGAGTGCATAGAAGGAGAACATTTAAAAATTTCCGCAAACAAAATGGTGTATCCTCATCATGAAATGGGTTAAATAAAATAGTCAAGTGAAAAAGTGAAAGTGGGTGGGATTAAAGTCCCAGCAACAGATAAGATCATTTAGGGATGGGTATTGAATTGTCAAATTCCCAATGAAAATATACAACGGCTGACAAAAAAAACATTTTCGACTTTATGGACGCGTTATTCTGTGCACACCGACTTTGGTCCACGGTAAATATAATTTTGCCTCAGATTGTCAATGCGACCCAGGTAGGCATGTCCAATGAAGACGCAGGTGATGGTAGACGGTGAACCGTGACAATTGACGGCCATATGCCAGCTGTCGCATTATGTACAATAGGTCATAAGGTGTACTGCCTCAGTGACTGACACACATGAACTTGGCTACATTTTCCACCATATTTTTTCTTTAATCCTGCTACATTCCAAGGAAACACTGTTTTACAATTAGAAAATTCTAAATATTTTTCATCAGAAGTATATGTTGTTACCACTCCTTTGAACCGACTACATGAGACAGTTAAATGTGACTGTGACTGGAGAAATGGGGCTTACGGGATTTGTGACCAGTAGCATGATCGTGTAGCACACTTGTGTAGCCTGCTAATGATCTATATTCCTGGTTAGAAGCATGACGCCTGTTCCGCGGCCATTGACTCAATAGCGAATAATGTAGATCCTGATCAGTACAGGCTGATCTGGATCTACACTGGTCGCAAAACAAATAAGCCCCATTTATCCAGTAACAACCACACATGAGTGGTCACAAAATATACTTTCGTTGAGAAACAAGGAAATTAGAAAATAGAAAAGAAAATATTTCCAAATTTACATTACACTAGACCAAGTTAACCCTTAAACCGCTATCTTAATTTTTTGTCTGCTGTTTATTTTCTATTTTCCATTTTTATCATCAAAAACATGCTTTAACAGCACTTTAAAATCATTTACAACATGCTTTGACAGCACTTTAGAATCATTTCCATTGGAAATGATTCTGAAGTGCTGTCAAACCATGTTTTTATTGAGAAATAAGGCAAGATATAAAAGCAACAGTAGACGACAATTGTTATGAGTAGCGGTCTAACGATTAATTCCGAATATTGTGGGTTAAAATGAAACATGGTTAATAGGCCACACCTTTTGTTTCCCATCTCCGCACCTTGGATAGGTAGGCAGGACAATTTTGTTTCTATCTCAGATCGCGCTAGTCATAGACTAAACCGGTGAGCTTGGGGCAAACCAAGATTTTTTTTTTTTTTTAAAAATCAGCAATTTGAGTCGAGGTAATTTTAGCAGGTCGCCCGAGTGATGGGATAGCTCGAGTGATTGAAAACGAACACCTATTATGGCCTTAGTAGTAGCAGCTGTTCTTTCCATACAGTATAAATGGAAACCCAGCAAAAGGAGGGTGGGACGTATGCATATTAAATGATGCCTTATGGATTTCTATCTTACCCGTGAATTTGACTGGGATTCACACTTGGGACCAAGGTATCTGGTGTAGTGAGGGTGCCTGACATTGGATCAGGATATTGTTTTTCAATGTTGTATGTACATTACACGAGACGACGATGTCGTTGAGGCGGTTCAAATAGTGGTCAGAACAAATACTTCCGATGAGAATTATTTGAAATTTTATGTCAGTATAATGGTGCATCTTCACCATTTATACAATGGGTCAACATTCAACACCACAGACCTGTATAGTCATATTGGCAAACAGTGCAGATCCAGATGAGCCGGCTCGTGACGAGCCGCGTCTCAACAGGATCTGCACTTTTTGCAAGTAATTTTATATTTTTTATAGCAAAAATACCCACTTTTCATAAATGGACTAGTCTGAAAATCATTTTGTGATGGTTGGAATGATTGCAAAGTTATCAAAATCCATTCCAGTTACTTAGGGGTGAAAGGGTTAATTGCTTTCCATCAACATCGAGACAAATACCATGGTGGGTATACTATGTCACATGCTAAGGTTTCTTAACACATTTATACATGTATGAATTTTTTTAAATATTTTATTTTTATTTTTGTTATTTCTCAATGAAAGTATATGTTGTGACCACTCATTTGAACCGTCCCGCCAAGATGGTTCTAATGGTGGTCACGACATATACTTCTGAGCGCAAAGAAGGACAATATTTAGGATTTTCCGTGAACATTATGGCATATCCTCAGCATGAAATTGGTTAAATATCTCTGAAAATAATTGGGTAATTTGCATGTGAAAACATGTTGATACCCCGAGAAATGACAAACTCACATCTGCCGATGATGACATCCTAATATCTCCAGCCATCTCAGAGTTATTTCGAGAAATGAACATTTTCTCGAAATAACTCTGTAACGGTTATGACAGTATGAGGACGGAGTCATCAAGAGACATTATCATATTTGTTTCTGGAGTGTCTGTGCTTTATCACATTAAAATTGCTCCCGTAGTTCAGTGCTCCAGTAAGTTTTGTATCTAAACAGTTTTATACCACAAGATTTCAATGCATATTTTACTTTTACAAATGATGACAAATACAACAAATTCACTTATTTAAGCTGCAAAAAGCAAACACTAACAACACTGTTTGCTTTTTGTAGCTCAACTAAGTAAATTTCCAACTTATGGTAATTACAGTATGTTCATTACTCAATTTGAAAATTAATGCACATCTTCACATTGCTGTGAGTATTTTGTACTCCCACTTTTTATAATCAACGAGTATTCTGCTAAAGTAAGTGCGTAAAATACGCCAATATGCACCTTATCTGGAGCTCCGGTAGTTGCTGGCATATTTAACCCTTTCCCTGATAGAAGACTTCTCACGCCTCTGCAGAAGATGTCTTTTGAAAACATTGTGGGAAAAGGAGAAATTGCTTGTAACAAGCAATTTACTCCTTTTCTCACAATGTTTTCTACTCTATCAGATAATTTAACCATCATTTGACCCAGCATTTGATTCTTTTATTCAGATGTTTTCGATTTGGATGAGTCGAAATATCGCAAAACAGGGAAAGGGTTAAATCTTATTTGTAACGTACAATCAGAAAATAACAAATGAAATCACCGTTTGTAGAATCTGCACATTTGCCAACAAAAGACGACATTATTGACAAACCTGTCAACATCAGGTGAATCGGTTCAATTTTCACACATCGCGTCATATATTGTACCAGGTCCAAAAAAACAACATGTGTTACATACAACAGACCTTATAATTATGGATTAAATAACAGTTTCAAGGTGCATGATCACGTGGTTACAACAACAATAACGTTGCCCACTCCAAAGTAAGTATTATTTGATAGTTTCCTTAATATGCAACGGATGTTGATGAAATATGGCGCAGCAAATGCGTCTTCATGAGCTGCATTTGGTGGTCTATGGAGTTTGGCAGAGACTTATGGTTTGGGCGAAAATACAGAGACCAACAAATGCAGCTTAACAAGACGTGTTTGATGCGTCATATTTCATCAAAATCCGTTACGTAATAAGGACACTATAAAATAATACGTACTTTGAATCGGTACTTGTTGTTGTTGTTAGTACCACGTGATCATACACCTTGAGTCTGTTTGAGGTTTATCAACATATGAGTCAATATATGCCTTATTGCAAATATGTCAGTTACATTTATTTATAAAAGACAATTACATAGTAAATTAAATGTTCACCATCATTATTACATGTATATTAATTTTTGCGACTTATCTGCAAGAAAACAACGATGAATATAACCGTATAAATGGTTTATTAAGAACATTTAAAACTGAACACGGAACATCACTTTTTTGTAAATTAATTATAGTGCCAGCTGTTCACAGTTTCGAAATACAAGTACTTTCAAAATTGACTTTCAGCTGCCAGCAGAAGAAGTACAACGTGACACGATTGCAAAATCTCTAATCTGTGACTCGCCATGACACACAGAGGCTTACTGAATTTACGACCATGTAGCCCCAGATCATCTCTTGCATTCATGCACTCTGATCACAACTTGCACTGTTCAGTATTGGGGAACGTTCCTGATGTCTGCAACTTTAATTCTTTCACCCCTAAGTAAGTGGAATGGATTTTGATATGTTAAATTTGCAACCGATCCAATCGTCACAAAAGGATTTTCAGACTATTCCATTTATAAAAATGGGGTGTTTTAGCTCTTAAAAATGTGAAAATTACTTGCATAAAGTGCAGATCCTGATGAGACGGCTCGTCACGAGCCGTCTCATCTGGATCTACACTGTTTGCCAATACCACTACAGTGTTCTGCCAAGAAATCGGAGACATGGGGCCAATGACCCCATGGGTAAAAAAGAGTGGGGACATTCTCAAAAATGATGGGGTCACACATGGTTTTTTGAAGAAAAACACTGCTTCAAACTATTAAATATCAGCAATTAAAGTAATTAATTGTTTGAAATAGTGTTTTGCTGAGCCCGACAATGGACTTGCAATAATTAATTCATGTAAATATTCAGCATGTTGTGATTGTGAAAGAAACATGGAAATAAACATTAAAACATGATCATGATGTATTTGTAGTTCTTTATCATTCCATCGGCTCCCAGACAATACGCGCATTTCAAACGGCTTTTCTGATTGGCGGACCAAAATAGTTCGCTTTATACTTGTATCACTGTTGTGAAATAGCCCGAGTGGTGGGATATTATATTATGGTGAGTTTAGGTACAGGACAGTCTGTTGCAGTTGCCTGTGGTTATTACTGGTGTATTACTGTAACAGACAGATAGAGCACATGAGCTCATGATGTAAATAACCGCTCGTGCGTAGCGAAATCCGGTAAAAGCTGGTTCCGTCGTGTGTTGTGTAATTATGTTATATCATTTGGCCAGAACCGGGAACCAGGGGAGATAAGATACGTAATGGTTAAAATGCGCAAAGTAGCACCACAACATGTAAATATACCATCCAGTGAAAACCGTCGATAGATGTATAGCTAAGCGCTGTTGCTATGCGAATTTTACATTTTCGGTACATTTCACAAGCGCCCCTAACACAGTTCGGACTTTTTTAATTTCACAACCCGCGAACTCGGACCGAATATTTAATGCGCCCGTTGGCCCATCGGTAATTTTTTTCTTGCGCCATTGACGATTTTTCCGCGCCATTGATCCCGCGTCCTTGGCAGAACACTGCACTATACAGGCCTGTGGTGTACGTTGAAGTGTTAATATCAGAATCAGCAGTTACACTGGTCGAAAACATATGAACATGTACAGCCTTTTTTTTTGGTCATTGTAGCACATGACCACCCCTGCGAAACTCTGTTCTAGAAGTCTGGACAGTTCTAGTACTGTTTTAGAACGTGAAAGAACTGTTCTGGAACTGTCCCATAGAGCAGTTCTGGAACAAATGTTCTGGAACAGTTCTAGAACTACTCTCTTGCACAAATCAAGAACATTTAAAGAACACTCTTTGGTTCAGAAAATGTTCTTGTAATGTTCCAGAACATTTGTAGAACAGTTCATGGATTCTTCAAGTTCTTGGAGTGTTCTATAAATGTTCTAGAACATAATTCCAGAACAGTTTTAGAACAGTTCAGGGACTTATCAAGTTGTAAAGAGTTCTACAAATGTTCTGCAACAGAATTCCAGAACATTTTTAGAACAATTCATGGACTCGTCAAGTTCTTGGAGTGTTCTATAAATGTTCTAGAACATAATTCCAGAACAGTTTTAGAACAGTTCAGGGACTTATCAAGTTCTAAAGAGTTCTACAAATGTTCTGCAACAGAATTCCAGAACATTTTTAGAACAATTCATGGACTCGTCAAGTTCTTGGAGTGTTCTATAAATGTTCTAGAACATAATTCCAGAACAGTTTTAGAACAGTTCAGGGACTTATCAAGTTCTAAAGAGTTCTACAAATGTTCTGCAACAGAATTCCAGAACATTTTTAGAACAGTTTAGGGACTCGTATAGTTCTTAGAGTGTTCTACAAATGTTCTACAACAGAATTCCAGAACAGTTCAGGGACTTATCAAGTTCTTAAGTGTTCTACAAATGTTCTGCAACAGAATTCCAGAACAGTTCTGGGACTTATCAAGTTCTTAAGTGTTCTACAAATGTTCTGCAACAGAATTACAGAACATTTTTAGAACAGTTTAGGGACTCGTATAGTTCTTAGAGTGTTCTATAAATGTTCTACAACAGAATTCCAGAACAGTTCTGGGACTTATCAAGTTCTTAAGTGTTCTACAAATGTTCTGCAACAGAATTCCAGAACAGTTCTGGGACTTATCAAGTTCTTAAGTGTTCTACAAATGTTCTGCAACAGAATTCCAGAACAGTTTTAGAATAGTTCAGGGACTTGTCAAGTTCTTAAGTGTTCTACAAATGTTCTGCAACCGAATTAAATGTGATATTTGGCCGAAATATCGAACGAGTTGTCTAAACATATTTGTTTTGATCAGATGTTGGATAAATTAATAAGATAAAGGACTAGCGATTTAAATTTAACTTTTTTTTATCAGAATGCATGAATGTTGAGGTGAATGTTGATCGTAGGCACACTGTATCTATACAGGCCAGCATCCGCGCAATAATAGGTATACATTGTACATCCCATTAGTCTCCATTCAAACACCATCTGGCGACGACGCACCTGGAACTGACTGTGTATATTTGCAAATGAAGATGTTAGCACAGCAGGTGTGACATTTTTACAACCCAGCAGATACGATTCAATGACTGATTGTCCACAATTATCGCCGCCGCGCCACAGGAGGGTGTCATACTGGTTGTGTTAACATGGTCCACTAAACATCACCATACAACCAGAATACAACAGCTTTCTTCGAGAAATAAGAGGCGACATTAAAAACATTAGTTTCTCATACTAATGTGGCTGCCTCTACTATCGTGGAGAAATAAGGCTGATAGTGTTTTGGAGACATAATACAGACATGATGAATATATATATAAGATATTCGCATGTTTTCGTGGAGAAATGTCTCACAAGAAAACAAGATTTACATACTAATTCCGTGGAGAAACATGACAAGTATGAAATAAATATTAAATTTATTATGAAGGCAGGACAGACAGATCAATGTGCATGTAGCCATCACAACATATTCTGAGGATGTAATGTGACCGGTCGGTTGACAAAGGGTTCCGGTCGGTTGACAAAGGGTTCCGTACGCCATATGCGATCAGTGTAGTCCCAGATCAGTAGGCTATAATGTATGTTGTATAAGACTAAATCTTTGTTAAGTATTATAATAAAACACAACAACAAATATGCAAATGAATGGTTACTCATAATAATATTTTGTCGAATTATATTTGTTTTAGACATTTCAAACATAATATATTATAAAAGTAGGGCCTAAGTGTCGAACCCATTTACGGCCGACCTGTCATAGGGCCGAGGTGTCTAGGGCCGAGGTGTCGAAGGCCGACGTGTGATAGGGCCGAGGTGTCGTGTTACCCACATCTGAATTCGTATTTCCGACAAAACTGAAAAAATTACTGATTGTTTGTAATTATGTGAAGTCAAGAAAAGCATATTTATATAAAAACAATATAATAGAAGAAAATCCGTGTTTTATTAAGTTAAAGTGTCTTTATATGGCATTTTCATCTCATTTTCGCTTCTTTTCGCTCAGTCCGTTCAGAATCTCATTTGCGCTAATAAGGCAAACCCGGAGCCGATGCATGGATGGACCGCGTTACGTCATTGGTCGGCAACCGGCAGAATCCGTATCAAGCGATGTGATTGGTGCGCGCCAATACAATTTCGGCGCCCCAATTATTGTCAGCAATGGAAGCCATGATGGAAGTCACACGTTACGCTATCGTGCAATGGGAAGACAAATTAACGAGTGTAATCAGTTTACATAACATAAAATTACCAAGGAAATCGGTAACGGAGTACATTGAGGGCGAATATGTAACTGCCCTATACGGAAAGAAGCAGTACAGAGCTAGGATTTCGGAAATTAACGGTAAGTTTGATGGTGTTTTTTGAAGGATTACAGTCAAAACGGCCCCAAGTCAAAACGGCCCCAGTCCAAAACGGCCATGTTTTTAATGTTTAATGCTTATAACAATGGAGGCAATTCATGAGATAATCAACCTTATCCTATGTGGAATTTTCGCCGTAAATAATTCCGAAAATCAGCCATAATTTCGATAACTGACGTCGAATGTTGGTGAAAATGTTCACCAATATTCGACGTCCTTTACGGAGAATTCCTCCGATGATCGAACTGATTTACGTCGAAATTTCGAACCATGGGATAATGTCTATTGTCCGCGGGAATCCAGCTTTAAGCCATTTAGTTCGCAAAAAAATAAACAAAATGCTAAACAAACATTAAACTGGATACTTATTTGTTTAATCCACCATTTTTCTATAATTATGTAGTACCAACATTCAATAATTCCCCCTCGTTTCATCACAAAGTCAATGCGTCTCCAAACACAGTCACTAATGCATCAGTCAATGTAAGTCCCCGCACCCCCCCTGGGAGAGGCGGGGGGGGGGGGGGGGGCGGGGGGGGGGGGGGGGGGGGGGGGGGGGGGGGGGGGGGGGGGGGGGGGGGGGGGGGGGGGGGGGGGGGGGGGGGGGGGGGGGGGGGGGGGGGGGGGGGGGGGGGGGGGGGGGGGGGGGGGGGGGGGGGGGGGGGGGGGGGGGGGCTTTCACGTTCCATGTGCCCCGCACTGTGGGGCTATTACCGATAAAAAATGACCCGGGGCACTGCTTGGCATTTTACCGGGTCTTTCATAGACCATGTTGCCCCGCAGGGCGGGGCTTTAAATTGACAAAAATATAAGCCCCGCAATTCCCCCGGAGGGGGGGTGCGGGGGACTTACATTGACTGATGCATAACACTCTGCTCAGCCATCTTCTTTGGTCCTATGATCCAACCCCACTGACGGTTTGGATGACGTCATCGCTTAATTGATGTAAATATGTCTCGGATCAATATTTTCCAAAATGTTGAACTATTTTAAACTTTAACAACTAACAAAATAACAGGTCTGGATTCACGGACATACAAAATGCTCATTATCTAATTCAGCATTTCGAGCGGCATTCTTGTTTTTGTTACTTACATGTTTGTAAAATCTTTGAATCCGATTCATATCAATATTTGCAGAAGACAGACATAACCTGGTCAAGAAAGACAAAGGTGGACAGTTTCCACTACAGTTCACATTTGAGGAGCCAGCTGCAGAAGGGACAACATTAGGTATACGCATTTCACTCGCAACTCCGTGCGTAAAGGCATGATTTTTATGCCCCCATGACGATATGTCAGGGGGCATTATGTTTTGCACCTGTCTGTCTGTCTGTCTGTCCGTCACACTTCATGTTCACCTTGTGCGTTTAAGTCCGTTTCTCAGCCACTGTCGCACCTACACCCACCTGTGACCAAACTTGCACAACATCATCGCCTAGTAGTGTGCATCAGAAGCGACATATATTATGTGACCTTGATTTGACCTTGACCTACTTTTCCATGCGATGTACTTAGTCATTTTCAATGTTCACCTTGTGCGTTTAAGTCCGTTTCTCAGCCACAGTAGCACCTGCAGCCACCAAACTTGCACAGTGTAATCATCTAGTGGTGTACATCATAAACCAACATATATCATGTGACTTTCATTTGAATTTCATTGATTTTTCCACGTTTTGGACATTGTCGTTTTTCGCGAACAGGCTGCCAATGGGGGCATCGCTGTGTCTTACAGACACAATTTTCTAGTTCATCCTGTGTCCCACCCATGCCGCCCACATTCCCAAGGTCAAATAAACTTTGCATTAAATTTTTAATTTGCTTGTACATGTATCTCAGCATCTATAAGTCTGATTGACTTGAATCTTCATACACTTGTTTATCATCATCCATATTTTCCCCACACATGCAGCTCACATTCTGAAGGTCATGGTCGAATTACTTTAAATTTTGTGTTTGTTCAAAATTTGTGTTTAAATGGCGTTTTTGTCACTCCTGCTTCTGAATAGCAGAATTATTGAAAACAATTTGGTGTGTGTATATTTATTGTGTCGCGCCCGCTTTCGGAAAGCGCGACATAGACGGCATTCTTTTATGTTTACAATTTTTATGCCCCCGCACCGAATGGTGCCTGGGGGCATATAGCGTTAGGCTTGTCCTTCCGTCCGTACGTCCGTCCGTCCGTCCCCGAAAACTAAACTTTGCACAATTGCTTTTTTTTCACTGTTTCCCTCGATGGAATCTTTTGATATTTCATGATGCATTTGTCACATAATCACGCAGCTTCTACAGCATCCAGGCTGCCGTCGGGGGCATTCGTGCGCCGATAGGCCACATTTCTATTTTTTTTTTCGTTCAAATTTGTGCCGATATTTAATTTTATGACATGTAGAAACATAATATGAACGAAAAAAAAAGAAGGACGGCCTTGCCCCGTTCGGCATTCGGGGAGGGGTTCAATCCCAAGAATTGTGCCGCAGTAGCCAATTGCTTGTCGTAAAAGGCGATTAAATTGGCTTAACGATTGGGTTCATACTTTCCGGAACCCACTATACCTGGTTTGGCCCTCGTGTACAGGTTTGGCTTTCATGTACTTGAGAGTTGAATCAGGTTATACCCCTTATAAGTGTAAGAAGACTTGAGCTAGTCCTATTACCTTAGGGGATGGGTCTTAGTGACGCTGGTGTGTTTAGGTTATTCTATTTTCAGGGCTGAATATAGTATCTAGAATGTTAATATTGAGCACAATACAGGTAACATGCGGGAATCGACCCCGTTGACCCCGGCCTTATAGACCTTAGCTGTTGGTAGGCCGTTAAACCCTATTCAATCAATCGATCAATCTACGTCCTCTTTGACGCTAATCTTTAAAACTGTGTTTTCCGGTTATTCCTGACCCTGTCTGTGATATCCATAAAAAACGTTTTCCCATAGGTTTTTAGACACTCTACAAGATAAAACTGCAGATAAAACCTATTGAATATGGGCTTTGCCCATCCAAGGTCACTGTTGCTAAAAATAGATTGTTGTGCAACATTTTTGTTTCCCCACGATAACTATATTTACCTGATCTTCATGAAACTTCACCTGTGCATTGATGTTAATGAGGGCATGGCACCTATTGAATATGGGATTTGCCCTTCCAAAAAGCCCAATCCAAGGTCACTTGTTAAAAATATATTGTTGTGCAACATTTTTGTTTCCGCACGATAACATCAGTTATATTCACCTGATCTTCAAGAAACTTCACATGTGGCATTGTGCATTGATATTAATGAGGGCATGCCGCCTATTGAATATGGGCTTTGCCCATCCAAGGACAAGGTCACTGTTGCTAAAAATAGATTGTTGAGTTCACCGATGGTCAGCATTCTCTTTTTTTAACCAACAATCTGCGCCAAAAGCCACTAGCCAGAAGCTCCAGACTAGTAAAATTTTTGTCTGGCTAGTAATATTTGCAAGCAGAGACTAGTCCGACTGGCTTAGTAGCCAAAAAAAGCTTTGGCGCAGACTGAACCAACTGGAGAATTATGATTGTTATCATAAACAAAAGCTTAAATTGATCAACATTGTGTATCCCAGATAACACACTGCAGTTGGGCCGACGGCGGCATTGGTCGGCATGGTCGCCGTTGGCTACCGTGGTCGGGCCGACGTTGGGCCGATGTTGGTATGACGGGTGGCATTGGTTGGCGAGTCGCCGTTGGCTATCGTGATTGGGCCGACGTTGGACCGTTGGTGGGAGTTGTTGGTATGACTGGTGACATTGG